>CAWUFW010013566.1:0-468284 GCA_963921515.1 Calotriton arnoldi
CTGGCTGCTGCTGTGAGCACAAGGCCCTGCTGGCAACTGTGCACCAACAAACAGCAGGACACCACTGACTGACATCCTGAGAGACAACTTCCACTCCCTGCAATGCAAGCACAGTCCATGGTGGGATATCTGGCTGGCTGGGTGGGAAGGGGGACTTGCAGCACTGACCATAGTCACCAGCACCTCCCCTCACCCCCCCAACACAAACTCCACAGTACCCACCTGGTAGAATGCAATGCCCTCCATCCTAACACAAGATCCCACAAAGCACCACCACCCTGGGTTATGTTGTGTGAAGCACAGGGACACTCTTGGGACTCTTAGCCAAACAACTGCCAGGACAACACTCCCAGCCATCCTGTCAGCACAGCCAGCCCACCCCACAGGGAAGCAGAGTCAAAAGGAAGGAAGCATGGGCATGCTGGGAAGGGGGTGGAGGCAATAGCATGATGGGAGTCGTAGTCACAGACATTGCTCAGCCTCACAACTGGCCCATCAACACCACCCTGAACCATGCTCACATCACAGGGAGTGGAGAAGGACTCACAAGATGGCTGACACTGGCTACTGCTGTGGGGAGCACAAGGCCCTGCTGCCAACTGTGCACCAACAAACAGCAGGACACCACTGACTGACATCCTGAGACACAACTTACACTCCCTGCAATGCAAGCACGTTCCATGGTGGGATATCTGGCTGGCTGGGTGGGAAGGGGGACTTGCAGCACTGACCATAGTCACCAGCACCTCCCCTCACCCCCCCCAACACAAACTCCACAGTACCCACCTGGTAGAATGCAATGCCCTCCATCCTAACACAAGATCCCACAAAGCACCACCACCCTGGGTTATGTTGTGTGAAGCACAGGGACACTCTTGGGACTCTTAGCCAAACAACTGCCAGGACAACACTCCCAGCCATCCTGTCAGCACAGCCAGCCCACCCCACAGGGAAGCAGAGTCAAAAGGAAGGAAGCATGGGCATGCTGGGAAGGGGGTGGAGGCAATAGCATGATGGGAGTCGTAGTCACAGACATTGCTCAGCCTCACAACTGGCCCATCAACACCACCCTGAACCATGCTCACATCACAGGGAGTGGAGAAGGACTCACAAGATGGCTGACACTGGCTACTGCTGTGGGGAGCACAAGGCCCTGCTGCCAACTGTGCACCAACAAACAGCAGGACACCACTGACTGACATCCTGAGACACAACTTACACTCCCTGCAATGCAAGCACGTTCCATGGTGGGATATCTGGCTGGCTGGGTGGGAAGGGGGACTTGCAGCACTGACCATAGTCACCAGCACCTCCCCTCACCCCCCCAACACAAACTCCACAGTACCCACCTGGTAGAATGCAATGCCCTCCATCCTAACACAAGATCCCACAAAGCACCACCACCCTGGGTTATGTTGTGTGAAGCACAGGGACACTCTTGGGACTCTTAGCCAAACAACTGCCAGGACAACACTCCCAGCCATCCTGTCAGCACAGCCAGCCCACCCCACAGGGAAGCAGAGTCAAAAGGAAGGAAGCATGGGCATGCTGGGAAGGGGGGTGGAGGCAATAGCATGATGGGAGTCGTAGTCACAGACATTGCTCAGCCTCACAACTGGCCCATCAACACCACCCTGAACCATGCTCACATCACAGGGAGTGGAGAAGGACTCACAAGATGGCTGACACTGGCTACTGCTGTGGGGAGCACAAGGCCCTGCTGCCAACTGTGCACCAACAAACAGCAGGACACCACTGACTGACATCCTGAGAGACAACTTACACTCCCTGCAATGCAAGCACGTTCCATGGTGGGATAACTGACTGGGTGGGTGGGTGGGTGGGAAGGAGGTCTGGCTGTCAACCAAACACAATCAATGCAGACCATGTTCACACCCCAGAGAATACATAGAAATGCCCAAATAATGCAGGACAATGTGCCACACCAATATCAACCCCTGACTGTGACGACTTAGGACAATACAATGTACAGGCCCGCACCCCGAGGCACAGTCACAACTGTCAGGTGTGTCAACCACTGATGCCTGCAGAAACATGACATACATTGTTTGTGTCTCCCAAAAACAGGTGATGATAGGGACACAGCAGCAGACGCTGAGGAGTCCCAGTCCCAGGCTCAAGAGGATGCCGAGCTCACTGGCGTCGTACAGCCTCTGTCCTCCTCGGACGATGAAGAACAACCTGGCACATCCGGTGCAAGTCAACATGCTGCACCAGCAGGACCACCAGCTGCAGCACCAGCAGGTCCACCAGCTGCACCCCCTGCACCCACCCCTCCAACGACTGTCACCACGAATACCATCCCTGCCGACATGGACAGAATAAGGAACAACACCAGCGCAGTGACCCTGGACCAACCTGGGGCCATGGACACCACCACCACCACCAACCCCAAGGTGGACCAGGGTTATCTGTGCGTGCAACTGCACGCACTGCACATGTCAGCAGGGGTGGTGGGAGGGGTGGGAGACAGAGGTCGCTGCTTGCAGACGTTGCTGGTGTGCATGAAGACCCACAACTGGTACGCATAGCTGATGCGTACCAGTCCAGCACCGGAGAGCTCAGCCAGGTAGTGGGGCTCCTCAGAGACATCAAACAGCAGCAGGCTGCCCATCATGCCCGCTTGGACTCCCACATGTCCCACGTGGAGTCACACATGTCACGTGTGGACTCCCACATGTCACGTGTGGACTCCCACATGACCCGCGTGGAGTCCAAGTGGGATGTACTACATGAGATGACGGCGGTGCACAGGGACATTTTACAATGCCTCCGCCAGATGAACAGCAACCAGTCCACACCTCCCTGTGTGCCAACAACATCTGGTACCGAACAAACTGCAACTGCCACAGGGAGGGAGGAGGACTCTGGCGGAGAGTCCCCTGCACCGCAGCAGCCTGCACTTGAGGGCCCCCCCCCAAGAAGAGGGGTCGTCCGAGGAGGGGAAAGTGAGAGGCTGATGGCCAAGCGCAACTCCCAGGAAGCCTGAACCTGTTCTGGATTTTCGCCTTTGTGCACAGACTGTTCACCCTGTTGATGGCAACACTACTCCCACACATTGCATGGGGAGTACAAGTTGGAACAATGTGTCAGACAACTGTGGCCCCGATACTGGGGATCCTGTCTACCTGGACTTTCTATTCATCTAGGAACTTGGGATTGCAAGATTCATGTACAGCACAATCCATCCTATGCACTATTATCACAGATGTATCACAATAAACACAATAATACACCATACTTGCCTCTGTCGTGATTCCAACGTGGGTGCTGTTATGGGGATGATGAACAGCAAAATTACACTGTGTATGCGAACTGCAACAGCAAGGACAACACAGGCATGTGAGTACAGGCAACGTGACACATATGAGGGAGACACACCACCAGGGCTACACAACACATACACACCTAGGCCATCTGACTCATTGCCTACACTGATGTTGCCAGGGAAGACGGTGCAATGCACAGACACCACACCCATTCCCAGTTGTAGTCAAGTAGCCCACAGGTGCAGTAAGCAAATGGCAGTCAAATGTGTGACCACAGACAACGCACATCACTAAGTGAAGCACAGGTTTATTACACAGTAGCAACATGCCGTAACCACTACAGATGCAAGGTAACCCCACCTGGTAGCGGGCACACAGTCAACAACTGTAGACAGAAGGAAGTCCATGGGTGTGGCGCACATCACCTGTAGGGACACAACAGCTACCAGCCTGGATGTGCAATCACGTCGTCGGTGGACACAGTTGACCAAACGAATCTGAAAGTACCCTGTGAAGGACAGAAATGACACACAGTCAAAAGCAATGGAGTACAGGACAGAACAGCAAAACTCATGCACAATACATGTTACAAGATACCCACCCAGAACCAAGTTAGCATGTGAACACTGTTGGGGAGTACAGCCCACCTGTAAGCACACATCGCAACACACATCCAGTCAAGTAGCCCATGGACACACTCCAACAGCACCAGAGCACCACCCACACATCATGCCAACTCACATCATTGACATGACACCTCAGGATACTCACATTCAGCTAAAGAAGTTGGTGATGAGCTGTGTGCGGACATCACCATCACCATCATCATCATCATCGTCACTGGCATCGTGGTCCAGGCCAGGATCCTCCACAGGTGGCGGATGTTGGTCATCGTCATCCTGGATGAGAGGCAACTCCTTCCGCACTGCCAGGTTGTGGAGCATGCAGCAGACGATGATAATCTTGCACACTTTCGCAGGGGCATATGGGAGGGACCCTCCGGTCTTGTCCAGGCAGCGGAAGCGGCTCTTCAGGAGACCAAAGGTCCGCTCAATCACTCTCCTGGTCCGACCATGTGCCTCATTGTAGCGCATCTGGGCAGGTGTCACAGGGTTCCTGAGGGGTGTCAGCAACCACGGCATGTTGGGGTATCCCGAGTCACCTACGGACAGACAAGTGCACATCAGCTGACTTGGAAAAGTGGGCGGAATACTACAGATCAGATCACACACAATGGCACAAAGTCAGTACACACCGACAAGCCAGGCACGCTGGTTCTGCATCTGTGCCATCAACCTGGGGATGCGACTACTCCTCATCACAAAGGCATCGTGTGCTGAACCAGGGAAACGGGCACACACGTGTGTGATGGTCATGTCTGCAAGACACACCACCAGTGCATTGACCGAGTGGTAGTGCTTGCGGTTCCTGTAGGCCTGCTCCTGGGCCTGTGGTGGTACCAAAGCCACATGTGTCCCATCAATGGAGCCAATGACATGCGGCATCCTCCCCAGGGCATAAAAGTCACTCTTCACGTCAGTGAGTCGTCGCAGTCTAGGGAAATAGATGTACCGGTTCAGGAAGAGCAACATTGCCGCCAAGAAATCGCGGAGCACACGGCTGAACATGGTCTGTGACATCCCACCAGCAGACGCCACAGTATGTTGGAAGGTACCGGTGGCAAAGAAGTGTAGGGCTGCCATCACCTTCACCTTGGGGGTCAGCGCTGTAGGATACGGCCGGCCAGGCTGCAAATGTGGGGACAACTGCACTGCAAAATCCTCAATCAGCTGCCTGGTGAAGCGGTACCGTCGGATGCTGTCCCGTTCCACCATCGTTGCCAGGTCTGGGAATGGCCGATGGACAGCAGGAGCCCTGCAGTGCAGAGGAGAAGTAAGCAAGATCGTCAGTCACCCCACATATGCGGCATTGAACACACTCAAGATCCCAACATACATCATCATGAGGCACAACTACATGAAGTGTGCAGTACCGGAACGACATGTATGGTACATACATGGCCAACATCTGTCAACACGGTCCTACAGGTGGCATCAATTTGTCCCAGGTTGGCCCATTGGATATCATGATGCTGTGTCACAGTCACCCCCCAGTGACATGTGAGGACAGATGTGCCCCAGGCACCACAGCTCAACGACAGGCACATTCCCAGGGACCCTGTAATGCCACATGGACACTGGCATCACCTGGAGTATCATGTGTACACCACAACAAAACAAACATGACCCCCACAGGTAGTGGCCACACTTGCCATGGCAGGAGAGCCATGGACGTCTGTGACACACACGCACAACATCAGAGTCCATGCACACACAACGTGGATGTGGAGACTGTCTCCCATTGTGCACATGAAATCAGAGACATTGTAAACACTACATGCACAAAGACTGTGGAGGGCCATCAACTATTGTGCCACTGGGACACCCTGGCTCAAACATACCGTCCCACATGGGACTCACGGGGTATGTGACATGACATACACAAACACCACTGTGAAATGTGACCATGGCACATGCACAGATATGAACAGTTGCACATCACAGTGGTCACGTACACGTAACACCCAGGATCCTGTCCCCATTAACACGTGCACAGCCTGGGGGTGGCTGCCCACATGGTGACACCCACAGGACAACATGTACACCAACATACACACAATAGGAAATGCAGCCTTACATGCCTTATGATAAGGTTTGGACAGGCTGTCGTGATGTAGGTGTGCCCCTCACTCCCTGGGAGCTATCTGTGGCTGGCATATGTCCATCTGAGATAGGCATGCTGACATATGCCAGTCACATGTACAGTGATGCGTTGAACAGCAATGGACCGATCGGTGTCTCCGGCCGGCCCATTGCTTTCAATGTGTGCGGGTACGCGTTGTACCCCTGTGCGCGTTGAACAGCAATGGACCGATCGGTGCCTCCGGCCGGCCCATTGCATTCAATGTGTGCGGGTACGCGTTGTACCCCTGTGCGCGTTGTACTGCAATGGACCGATCGGTGCCTCCGGCCGGCCCATTGCATTCAATGTGTGCGGGTACGCGTTGTACCCCTGTGCGCGTTGTACTGCAATGGACCGATCGGTGCCTCCGGCCGGCCCATTGCATTCAATGTGCGGGTGCAGCGTTGTACCCCTGTGCGCGTTGAACAGCAATGGACCGATCGGTGCCTCCGGCCGGCCCATTGCATTCAATGTGTGCGGGTACGCGTTGTACCCCTGTGCGCGTTGAACAGCAATGGACCGATCGGTGACTCCGGCCGGCCCATTGCATTCAATGTGTGCGGGTACGCGTTGTACCCCTGTGCGCGTTGAACAGCAATGGACCGATCGGTGCCTCCGGCCGGCCCATTGCTTTCAATGTGTGCGGGTACGCGTTGTACCCCTGTGCGCGTTGTACTGCAATGGACCGATCGGTGCCTCCGGCCGGCCCATTGCATTCAATGTGTGCGGGTACGCGTTGTACCCCTGTGCGCGTTGAACAGCAATGGACCGATCGGTGCCTCCGGCCGGCCCATTGCATTCAATGTGTGCGGGTACGCGTTGTACCCCTGTGCGCGTTGAACAGCAATGGACCGATCGGTGCCTCCGGCCGGCCCATTGCTTTCAATGTGTGCGGGTACGCGTTGTACCCCTGTGCGCGTTGAACAGCAATGGACCGATCGGTGCCTCCGGCCGGCCCATTGCTTTCAATGTGTGCGGGTACGCGTTGTACCCCTGTGCGCGTTGTACTGCAATGGACCGATCGGTGCCTCCGGCCGGCCCATTGCTTTCAATGTGTGCGGGTACGCGTTGTACCCCTGTGCGCGTTGTACTGCAATGGACCGATCGGTGCGCACCCATTGACAATGGGCTTGCCTGGCAACGGACGCGTTTTCGAATATTCGAGCGAGTCGGTTGCTGGAAAATCAGTTGGTCACCCACAACAATGTTGCAAAATCATGTATGTCATGAAGTTGAAATTTTGAAGGATGCTGTGGGCGTGTTTTGGTGCTGCTATTCCATGGATTGGCCAGATTCAGAAGATGCAAACGACTTGGACCTATCACTTTGGACACAAGGGACAGTATCTGCCTCTCCAGCACATATATATTGCTGCATGTTCCCCTGAGAGCCCACTTGCCTGCACTACATGCTCCAGGACGACATCTGCCACTGCACTGCTGCTGTCTCTGCCCCTCTGGACCCTGCAATGGCACGTACTGTGGAGAGAGCCCCAGCCTTCAGCCTTGAAGAGAACCAGGCCCTGCTGGACAGCCTACTTCCACAGTACAGCAAGCTGTATGGGACACCAGGGGAGCAGGTGAGTGTTCTGTGCACTGCCTTTCTGAATGTGCATTTTGTCTGACTAGCAAGGCTGAGAGTCAGCACACCACTGGCTAGCAGGCTCACTGAGTAGTTGTCACCCCCCATAGTGTGTAGTGACTTGCACTGGACAGGTATGGTGCAGTGACAGTGCTTCTGAACAGGGTTTTACTCCCCATGCAATGATACCATGTAGTGACTTCTGGAAAACTGTCCATGGGCAGCCGTGCACTGCCTGGGTACACCATGTGCCCCTGTGATTGCGACATGTATATGCAACTGTGTCATGCACGGATATGTTGCATGTGTAGTAATGGCCTTATCACTTTGTCATCCTGACAGGCTTCTGCCCATCGGAAGCATGAGATCTGGAAGGACATCGTCCGGGCTGTCCGGTCCGTGGGGGTCTACAAGCGCCGGATCCGCAACTGCCAAAAGAGGTGGCAGGACCTTCGGGGCTGGACCCGGAGGATTGCACGGGTCCAGCTGAAGCTGTCGCCTCCTCGCAGGAGGGGCGGAACACGGACCCTGACCCCCCACATGCTCAGGATCCTGGCGGTGGTCTTTCCAGACCTGGATGGGCAGCTGAAGGCCAGAGAGCAGCAAGGAGGGGGTGAGTCAAAGACTGCACTGTGTACTCTGTCTAACATGCTATGTGCCCTCCTCGGGCCAGGTTGAACTGCCACAGTACAGCAGTCATGTTGTCCAGGAGCCATGTCCCTCTATTGTGCACTGCCCACTCCTCATCTGATACCCAGGTGTGGCCCTTACATGCAGGGAATTCTGTCACTTAGGACTGTGTCCTTGCAGTTTGCTTGACTCAAGGTGGGAGACAGCATCTGTTTCCCTGACTCTGTGGTGGGCATCATGGGTGGGTCCATTGCTTACACAATGCCTGTATTCTGACATGTATTCAGCGTGTTACTTTGATCTGTGGTCCAATTGCTGAGCTGATCCACCACATGTGGCTGGGGTACCTGGCACACACCCATGCTGCGGGTGGGAACAATGTTTGGGCCCCAGGAGTATGTATATGACGTGTGTCACACATACTTAGCCAGCTGCCTACAGTCCAGGGCTCATCCCTCATTCATGTGGGGCTGGACAGTCATGCCTACTCCAGGCCATACAATACACTCTGTACTCCCACTCCCGTGTATCAGAGGACACATTGTGCACAGTGATTTGACCCCTCAGGTGTCTGCCTCTGTGTCAGTGTGCTGTGGATTAGTCGCCAGGACTGCTGTGGAGTTTCTTGGTAGGGGCTCAGCATGCCACTGGAGATGTGACCATAGGAGACGATACTTGTGTGACACATAGGTGTCTGATCAGCTGCCCATGCAGACTGGGGCATGTAAATGTGAAGTTCAGGCAGCTGTTCCCCATGCACAGCAGAGTGTGAGGGGCTCAGGTTCAGAGGGTAGTGTCACAGGTCTCCCATATGTCCAATAGGTATGACCTGGACAGATGAGGGTTAAGAGGATGTGTTGTGGGGGGGATGTACATGTGCACTTGTGCAGCTCCAGGACTTGCATTCCCCATGACCTACTATTGTGACACAGTGCAGAGTGTTGTTGTCTGGCTGCAAAGTCATACATCACTGAGACAGTGATGTATGACTTTGCAGTCATGCCTCCGCCATGGCATGTGTCTACTGATTGGTGATCCTGCAGGGGAGTGACATGTGCTACATGCACACCATAGTGGCGCTGGCTATCAGGACATGGGTGCATCATGGTGTCTGTCGCTGGTATGCATCACATGCATTTCCTATTTGACTCTGGGCATCCCTTACATCCGTAAACCTGTACTGACTCAGTGGCAAGAGCTGTGATGTGTCCACACCGTGTCCTCTGCACTGTCCAACTACTGTGTACTTGGTGCATGTGTCAACACTGGGGTGTTGCAATCCAACAGACACCAGACAGATGGGTGCAAGGCCATGTGGGATGTGAGTGCCATGCTTGGCATCAGACTGACAATTGACTTCTCCTGTTCAATTAGGGCACTTTTAGCAATGTACAACTAATGATGCCAGGGCTTGCTCTGTAATGTGCTGTGCTCACAGTGGTGTGTGCGTTTGGTGCAGGTGACTGATGTCTGTCTGTTTCCCCATTGTTTGCAGATACATCCACGGCCACGGAAGGGGACAGCTCCACGGACCAGGAGGAGCCGGAGAGCCAGACTGGGTCAGCAGCCGAGGAGTGGTCGGAGGGACCCAGTGGCACGGAGGGCGAGGGGAGCCACACCGAGGAGTCCTCAGCAGCATCCACCTCAGCTGAGGACCAGAGCAACTCGGAGGATGACTCCCTTGTGGAGGCGGGTGTCAGCAGCCACCACACCCCAGCTAGTGTTGCTGTCCCCGCCACCACCAGCACCACCACCGCCCTCCCATCGGCTCCCATTCCCCAGGTCCGTGGAGGCTCCCATGTCCGGGAGCGTGTCTCCTTTGGGCCAGGCACCGCACCCCTGCCCCTGTGTCCCCTGCTGCCCTGAGTGAGGAGTCTGTGTACCTCCTTCGCCAGCTCCATGTAGGGCAGACAGCCATGCTGAGTGTCCTCCATGCGCACACCGCGCTGTTGACTCAGCTGGTGTCGTTCATGGAGGGCATCTCATCGGGCATGTCTGACCTACAGAGGGGCAATAGGTCCATGGACTCCTCCCTGACGGCAGCAGTGTCCCTCCTCAAACGGTCCCTCACCCCTCCTGCCTCTGCTCCATCCACACTCCCCAGCACCTTACCCATCCCAGGCACACACACACCGGCACAGGCACACACCAGCACACACACATCCAGCACACTGACACACACGCCAATGACAAAACGCACACGCACGCACATTCAGGGGACTGAAGCCAGACTCACAGGGGATGGGGCCCTGGAACACACACACGCATCCACATGCACTGCGCAGTCCTCAGTTCCCTCTCCCTCCAAAGCACCCTCCCTTGCCTCACCTGCAACCCCAAAGTCACAGCAGCTCTTCCTCTGTGACCTCGGCCTCTTCCCCACCGATGAAGCTGCTCCAGCATCCCGGGGGAAGAGGAAGCCCACCCACACGGAGCAGAGTGCCCCTCGCCCCCGGACACCCTCCCCCAGGCGCAGACGGACTGAGGCCCCCACCCGCAAGTCCCCCGGAGTGCTAAGAGCAAGACCCCGCCACCGCCCTGCAGCTCAGGCACAAGGTCTCCGTCCTCCATCCCTCAGGCCCCCACTGCACAGGTGCCCCCACCACACCCTGCCCCAGGTTCCCCCACCCACAGATATACCATCCCCAAGATGCTCCGGCCTTCTCCCCCTGCCACTTGCTCTCCCAGCACCACACCCCCGCTGCGCTTGTCTGTGCCACTGATGTGGTGAGGGTGTCCTCCCCCTCTGTCCAACCCACCTTGCCTGTTCCCCATTCTCCTCCCCTGGAGGTAGGCACTGCAGTGGAGTCCACTACCGCCCTGTCTGACTTGGGCACTGCAGTGGCGGACCTGTCCACCCCATCTGCAGGGTCCACTGCAGTTGTGCCGGCACCCACGACATCTGTGTCATGCCCCCAGTTGTGCCGGCACACACCATGTCAGACACCTCCACTGCAGTTGTCAGTGGCTCTCCAGCACCCACCACCCCTTCCCTGACTCCCCCTGGTGAGCCCTGATCCTGTCCCTGCGGTGCCTGGCCTGCCCCCCGGTTGCCCCTCCTAGTGGATTGTCCCTGGTATTGTGCAGGCATGCGTAGGGTGACATCTGCCAGTGTCACCCTGTTTGAACTTTGACAATGGACTGGCCATTGGCCTTTGCTCTAATTTCTTCTGGACGTCGTTATCAAACAACACATATGCTGAATAAAGCAACTTTCTTTTCTCTAGTGCTCATGCTTCAGATGTACATGTTGTTGGTGCAGCTAACCATGCCCTTGCTGCAGTGATGGTGATATCTGGTCTCATGATTATGAAGTGTTACTGTGCAGGAACCCATGTAGTCCAGGGGGAATGTGTCCTATCATGTGGTGTATCCATGTCATCAATAGCAGCATCTGAGGGTGTCATGTGTTCAGTATTTGGCAATGGGTTTCCTACTTACATTGGCAATTTCATATCTGTGGCTTCCACCCCTGCACATCTGTTGTGCCTGCCATCGTTGCATTTGTCTACTTCCCTGACCGTGTTGCCATCTCCAGTGGACATGCAGGTTTGGGCATCAATGGGGAGGGACTCATCCGTGTAGTCAGTGCAACATTGCCATACAAGTGTGTTGGATCTGTGCTGATGATTCCGTTGGCACATCCATGACCAGGCTGATGTGATGGGAGCCCTCATTTGGTGCTAATTGTTGATTGTGTGACCAAGTGCTCAGCTGACATGATGGGGCCCTACTGAGGCAACATATGGCACAGCTTTCCTCACACAGGAGTGGAGTCCCCTCATGGCAGTGTGTACACGTGTGACATTGCCTGCGCCCAAGGTGTGTGTTGTATGTGCATGTCTGTGTGTTCACTTCCATTCATCTGCGCATGCTGTGATCCCTAGTGTTGTACCTGTTTGTGATGCTTGCTGACTTGAGCTATGTTCCCCCAAAGTCTTCTCCCTGTGTTCTCTGTGATGTGGGTGCATGGCACATTACTGGTCATCAGGGTGTCACCCATAGGTGTGTTTGCTGTCAGGGCAGAGTTTGTGTGCAGACGCAGATGGGTCACAGTCAGGTTTCCCTTTGGCACTTGTTGTTTGCCCCTGTCATGTGATTTCCAGTTTGTGTTATCTTTCAGTGATTGTGACACGTTGTGTGTGTGACTGCTGGCACTCCTTAGGGTCCGGGCTGCAATGTTGGTTGTTGTCTATGTGTGTTCTTTGTGGGTGACCTTGGCTTCTTCATTGGTGTGTGACTGTGGCTGGGATCCCATTGGTCGGTGTGGTATTGCCGTCATGTCCATGTACAGCGTAGTGTGCAGTGTGTCA
This sequence comes from Calotriton arnoldi, assembly GCA_963921515.1. Lineage (NCBI taxonomy): Eukaryota > Metazoa > Chordata > Amphibia > Caudata > Salamandridae > Calotriton > Calotriton arnoldi. Next base: position 12,557 of record CAWUFW010013566.1, read on the forward strand.
GACATTCAGGACTCTTGTTGAGTGTCCATGTGTGATGTGTTTCTACACCTTGGTTCCCACCCACCACCCTGGAATAGTCATGGGTGCATGTGCAATGTCACCAGTGCATGTGTACTTCACTGCTGCACATTGTTGGAGGTCGAGGGTGTGGTCTTGAGTGTGTGCAGATGAGAGTTGTTGCCCGGCTAGGCCCCTGCCTCCATGTTGGCCTTGGCTTACTGGCCATGCTGATTGATTTGTGCTTGTGTAGGTGTGATGGTAGTTAGTTGCTCAGGACACCTGACTGTGGTTCACAGTGTGATCGACATTTAGCTTTGTCATCACAGTGGTATTTTTATTCAGCCCAGGGTCACCACATTGTGGGGGCCCTGGGGGTGGTGCTGTGGTGTGTCTGTGACTTGCTGTGTCAGTTGTTGTTCCTACGTGCCTGTGTGACATGTGTGTTTTGTGCTCCCTCTCACCTGTCAATGCCTGCTTGCCTACATAGAGGATTTGGATCCATGAGTTACCTTAGTGTGGCAGTGTATGCACATCTGTATGATTGGTATTCAGCTCTCCTCATGTGTTGTGTTGTTGCCTGGGGACACTGGCACCCCCACCCCTCACCTGCTGTGTATGATGACAGTGTTGGTCTGCCTGTTTGTGTTTGTGCATCTGCACCACTGCATTGGCATATCTTGGGTGTGCCATTGGCTGTATGTTGTTTGGTGTGTTTCCCCTGCTGTCCCTGGGACTCCTAGGTCATCGGTCAGCACAGTGATCATGGTTTGTGTGTCCCATTGCTGCCATAGTATGGTATCTGTTCACCTCACATCTGCTGTCTCCACAGGGTATCTGCATTTGTGTGCCCATTGGTGCAAATATGTGGTTCTGCATTCTGATGGTCACTTCTGTCATTGTGTCATTGATGACTGTTGACGGTCTCAGCCCCCATGGGTGTTGTTTGTCTGCACATGGCCAAAGGAATGTTTCATTTGCACTGCAGTATTTGGCTCCCCCAATTTATGTTGCAATGGGACACATACACTACTTTGCCACAGATGAGTTTTTGGTTCTGTGACCAGGAATGATCCATGCAGTTTGGCAGTTGCAGCTCTTTCTTTGTCAACAATTACCTTTTGGTCACTGTGATGATGAGGGTGTAGACCCCATTGCCACAATGGTCAAAATGTGTTTCAGCTATGGACCCCACACTTACCTTTTGGTCACTGTGATGATGGGGGTTTAGACCCCATTGCCACAATGGTCAAAATGTGCTTCAGCTATGGACCCCACACTTGCCTTTTGGTCACTGTGATGATGGTGGTTTAGACCCCATTGCCACAATGGTCAAAATGTGCTTCAGCTATGGACCCCACACTTGCCTTTTGGTCACTGTGATGATGGGGGTTTAGACCCCATTGCCACAATGGTCAAAATGTGCTTCAGCTATGGACCCCACACTTGCCTTTTGGTCACTGTGATGATGGGGGTTTAGACCCCATTGCCACAATGGTCAAAATGTGCTGCAGCTACGGACCCCACACTTGCCTTTTGGTCACTGTGATGATGGGGGTTTAGGCCCCATTGCCACAATGGTCATGGGCTGCTTGCATTGTGGGTGCCACACACATATATGTGTGGCACATGTGCTAGGGGGTCACATTGTATGTTCAAAGTCATGTTCGGTCTTGTAGGCATTTGACACAGCCTGCTCACACGCTTGTCATGGTGGTGGGGGGATGTCTTAATCTTGCATTCCCTAGGTTGTGGTGTGCTTGTTGTGTCATGCATTGTCCATCCTATGAGTGGGGGTGGTAGTAGTGGTAGGCATCCAGCCCCCTGGCTAAGGGTGGTAGTAGTGGTAGGCATCCTGCCCCCCTGCGTGAGGGTGGTAGTAGTGGTGGGCATCCTGCCCCCTGGCTAAGGGTGGTAGTAGTTGTGGGCATCCTGCCCCCCCTGGGTGAGGGTGGTAGTAGTGGTAGGCATCCTGCCCCCCGTGGGTGAGGGTGGTAGTAGTGGTGGGCATCCTGCCCCCCGTGGGTGAGGGTGGTAGTAGTGGTAGGCATCCTGCCCCCCTGGCTAAGGGTGGTAGTAGTGGTAGGCATCCAGCCCCCCTGGCTAAGGGTGGTAGTAGTGGTGGGCATCCTGCCCCCCTGGGTGAGGGTGGTAGTAGTGGTGGGCATCCTGCCCCCTGGCTAAGGGTGGTAGTAGTGGTGGGCATCCTGCCCCCCTGGCTAAGGGTGGTAGTAGTGGTAGGCATCCTGCCCCCTGGCTAAGGGTGGTAGTAGTGGTAGGCATCCTGCCCCCCTGGGTGAGGGTGGTAGTAGTGGTGGGCATCCTGCCCCCCGTGGGTGAGGGTGGTAGTAGTGGTAGGCATCCTGCCCCCCTGGCTAAGGGTGGTAGTAGTGGTGGGCATCCTGCCCCCCTGGGTGAGGGTGGTAGTAGTGGTAGGCATCCTGCCCCCTGGGTGAGGGTGGTAGTAGTGGTAGGCATCCTGCCCCCTGGCTAAGGGTGGTAGTAGTGGTGGGCATCCTGCCCCCCTGGGTGAGGGTGGTAGTAGTGGTAGGCATCCTGCCCCCGTGGGTGAGGGTGGTAGTAGTGGTAGGCATCCTGCCCCCCGTGGGTGAGGGTGGTAGTAGTGGTAGGCATCCTGCCCCCTGGCTAAGGGTGGTAGTAGTGGTGGGCATCCTGCCCCCCTGGGTGGGGGTGGTAGTAGTGGTAGGCATCCTGCCCCCTGGCTAAGGGTGGTAGTAGTGGTGGGCATCCTGCCCCCTGGCTAAGGGTGGTAGTAGTGGTAGGCATCCTGCCCCCTGGCTAAGGGTGGTAGTAGTGGTAGGCATCCTGCCCCCCGTGGGTGAGGCTGGTAGTAGTGGTAGGCATCCTGCCCCCTGGCTAAGGGTGGTAGTAGTGGTAGGCATCCAGCCCCCTGGCTAAGGGTGGTAGTAGTGGTGGGCATCCTGCCCCCACTGGGTGAGGGTGGTAGTAGTGGTAGGCATCCAGCCCCCCTGGCTAAGGGTGGTAGTAGTGGTGGGCATCCTGCCCCCCTGGGTGAGGGTGGTAGTAGTGGTGGGCATCCTGCCCCCTGGCTAAGGGTGGTAGTAGTGGTGGGCATCCTGCCCCCCTGGGTGAGGGTGGTAGTAGTGGTAGACATCCTGCCCCCCGTGGGTGAGGGTGGTAGTAGTGGTAGGCATCCTGCCCCCTGGCTAAGGGTGGTAGTAGTTGTGGGCATCCTGCCCCCCTGGGTGAGGGTGGTAGTAGTGGTAGGCATCCTGCCCCCCGTGGGTGAGGGTGGTAGTAGTGGTAGGCATCCTGCCCCCTGGCTAAGGGTGGTAGTAGTGGTGGGCATCCTGCCCCCTGGGTGAGGGTGGTAGTAGTGGTAGGCATCCTGCCCCCTGGCTAAGGGTGGTAGTAGTGGTGGGCATCCTGCCCCCCTGGGTGAGGGTGGTAGTAGTGGTAGGCATCCTGCCTCCCATGGGTGAGGGTGGTAGTAGTGGTAGGCATCCTGCCCCCTGGCTAAGGGTGGTAGTAGTGGTGGGCATCCTGCCCCCCTGGGTGAGGGTGGTAGTAGTGGTAGGCATCCTGCCCCCCGTGGGTGAGGGTGGTAGTAGTGGTAGGCATCCTGCCCCCCTGGCTAAGGGTGGTAGTAGTGGTAGGCATCCTGCCCCCTGGCTAAGGGTGGTAGTAGTGGTAGGCATCCTGCCCCCGTGGGTGAGGGTGGTAGTAGTGGTAGGCATCCTGCCCCCTGGCTAAGGGTGGTAGTAGTGGTAGGCATCCAGCCCCCTGGCTAAGGGTGGTAGTAGTGGTGGGCATCCTGCCCCCACTGGGTGAGGGTGGTAGTAGTGGTAGGCATCCAGCCCCCTGGCTAAGGGTGGTAGTAGTGGTGGGCATCCTGCCCCCCTGGGTGAGGGTGGTAGTAGTGGTGGGCATCCTGCCCCCTGGCTAAGGGTGGTAGTAGTGGTGGGCATCCTGCCCCCCTGGGTGAGGGTGGTAGTAGTGGTAGACATCCTGCCCCCCGTGGGTGAGGGTGGTAGTAGTGGTAGGCATCCTGCCCCCTGGCTAAGGGTGGTAGTAGTTGTGGGCATCCTGCCCCCCTGGGTGAGGGTGGTAGTAGTGGTAGGCATCCTGCCCCCGTGGGTGAGGGTGGTAGTAGTGGTAGGCATCCTGCCCCCCTGGCTAAGGGTGGTAGTAGTGGTGGGCATCCTGCCCCCTGGGTGAGGGTGGTAGTAGTGGTAGGCATCCTGCCCCCCGTGGGTGAGGGTGGTAGTAGTGGTAGGCATCCTGCCCCCCCTGGGTGAGGGTGGTAGTAGTGGTAGACATCCTGCCCCCCGTGGGTGAGGGTGGTAGTAGTGGTAGGCATCCTGCCCCCTGGCTAAGGGTGGTAGTAGTTGTGGGCATCCTGCCCCCCTGGGTGAGGGTGGTAGTAGTGGTAGGCATCCTGCCCCCGTGGGTGAGGGTGGTAGTAGTGGTAGGCATCCTGCCCCCTGGCTAAGGGTGGTAGTAGTGGTGGGCATCCTGCCCCCCTGGGTGGGGGTGGTAGTAGTGGTAGGCATCCTGCCCCCTGGCTAAGGGTGGTAGTAGTGGTGGGCATCCTGCCCCCTGGCTAAGGGTGGTAGTAGTGGTAGGCATCCTGCCCCCCTGGCTAAGGGTGGTAGTAGTGGTAGGCATCCTGCCCCCCGTGGGTGAGGGTGGTAGTAGTGGTAGGCATCCTGCCCCCTGGCTAAGGGTGGTAGTAGTGGTAGGCATCCAGCCCCCTGGCTAAGGGTGGTAGTAGTGGTGGGCATCCTGCCCCCACTGGGTGAGGGTGGTAGTAGTGGTAGGCATCCAGCCCCCTGGCTAAGGGTGGTAGTAGTGGTGGGCATCCTGCCCCCCTGGGTGAGGGTGGTAGTAGTGGTGGGCATCCTGCCCCCTGGCTAAGGGTGGTAGTAGTGGTGGGCATCCTGCCCCCCTGGGTGAGGGTGGTAGTAGTGGTAGACATCCTGCCCCCGTGGGTGAGGGTGGTAGTAGTGGTAGGCATCCTGCCCCCCTGGCTAAGGGTGGTAGTAGTTGTGGGCATCCTGCCCCCCTGGGTGAGGGTGGTAGTAGTGGTAGGCATCCTGCCCCCATGGGTGAGGGTGGTAGTAGTGGTAGGCATCCTGCCCCCTGGCTAAGGGTGGTAGTAGTGGTGGGCATCCTGCCCCCCTGGGTGAGGGTGGTAGTAGTGGTAGGCATCCTGCCTCCCGTGGGTGAGGGTGGTAGTAGTGGTAGGCATCCTGCCCCCTGGCTAAGGGTGGTAGTAGTGGTAGGCTTCATGCCCCCTGGCTAAGGGTGGTAGTAGTGGTGGGCATCCTGCCCCCCTGGGTGAGGGTGGTAGTAGTGGTAGGCATCCTGCCCCCTGGCTAAGGGTGGTAGTAGTGGTGGGCATCCTGCCCCCCTGGGTGAGGGTGGTAGTAGTGGTAGGCATCCTGCCCCCCGTGGGTGAGGGTGGTAGTAGTGGTAGGCATCCTGCCCCCTGGCTAAGGGTGGTAGTAGTGGTAGGCTTCCTGCCCCCCTGGCTAAGGGTGGTAGTAGTGGTGGGCACACTGCCACCCCTGGGTGAGGGTGGTAGTAGTGGTGGGCATCCTGCCCCCCTGGCTAAGGGTGGTAGTAGTGGTAGGCATCCTGCCACCCTGGCTAAGGGTGGTAGTAGTGGTAGGCATCCTGCCCCCTGGCTAAGGGTGGTAGTAGTGGTAGGCTTCCTGCCCCCTGGCTAAGGGTGGTAGTAGTGGTGGGCATCCTGCCCCCTGGGTGAGGGTGATAGTAGTGGTGGGCATCCTGCCCCCCTGGCTAAGGGTGGTAGTAGTGGTGGGCATCCTGCCCCCCCTGGGTGAGGGTGGTAGTAGTGGTAGGCATCCAGCCCCCCTGGCTAAGGGTGGTAGTAGTGGTAGGCATCCAGCCCCCTGGGTTGGGGTGGTGGCGCGCATTCAGGCCCCTGTGTGCATATGTGGCATTGGTGATGGGCATCCCGCCCCTATGGTGCTGCTGTTGCTGGTGTAAGTATATTCAGATTCCCAGTGTATGTGTGTGATGTGTCGTGTACGTGTTGTATGTGTTTTGTGGTTGGTGTCTGACTTACCTTCTGCGCCGTACGCGTCCGTGCCTGTTCCGGTAGTAGATGTAGAATATTGGTATGATCGGGACGAAGGGATTCATGGTTGGTTCGTGTCGTTCGTCCTTCTCGTTGCTTCGCGTCGTCCTCGTCGCTTGGCTTCGTCCTCGTCGCTTCGCGTCGTCCTCGTCGGTGCTGTGTTCGTCTCGTAGCCGTGGATCGTGTTGTGGCGCGATTCGGAGCTTATGTGCGCCTCTCCCGGATGCTTTGACGTGCCGTGCGTAGCGACGGGTTCGGCGCGTACGGAAGCGCATCGTACTTGTCCGGCCGGACGGGGCTGCATTTTCCCTTCCGTGCGACTCGATTCGGCGTTTCCGGATTCGCCTCGGTCGGAGAACAGGACCTGGTTTGGGTGAGTACGGCTCGGCCGGAATTTTTGCTGTTGTGCGCATCGTACTTGCTCGTTCGGTGTGCTGTACGGATCGGTCGGGAAACTGGCTTCGCATGGCTTTTTTCCCGACCGAATAGTATTGGGTGCGCCTCCGACCGAGATCGGAATCGGCCCCTAAGTTGTTACTGGGTTAAGACAGCCACAGGGTTTCAAGAAACGTGTAAAGGGTGTTATCCACAGTTAGGAGCACATTTCTATAAAATATTAGCTTTCAAACCACTGGCAAACATTCAATAAGAAAGCTGAGTGATCTACAAATATCTTCTAAACTGAAGTTCGGAATTTACTCTCTAGTGGTTAGTATGTCCCTGTGCGAAGCGTTACATAGGGAGCACCATACACCCCGCCAAAAAGAGGGTACTTGAACATATGCGAGCAATTGTAAATAAGGATCAAAGCTATCCTGCAGCTCGCCATATTGAATCAGAGCATAACAGCAATCGAGACCTTCTTAGTATTTTCTGTATAGATCAAGTGCAGAAAAACGAAAGAGAAGGGGATAGGGTGAGAAGGCATCGTACTCTTGAGTCCAAATATATAACAGAGCTACAAACCAAGGTCCCTAAAGGATTAAATAATGAAGAAGAACTATGGGCACAAGTAGGGTAAAATGGTTTAGACATGCACTATAACAGACAGTACAGACTCCTTCCTGTAGAACCAAGCCCTAATTGGTTGTATCTATTTCTAATTTTGTTTATATTATTTTGAAGGTGAATTTTCTTCCTAGGTATTCCAAGCGGCACTAACATAATTATTATAAGGGGATGGAGGAGAACTCCCTAAAAGTATAGTAAACAATTTGAGCAAGGGCACTGGCTGATTAAGGGCAATAGTAACATGACCAATAGGGCTGGGATAAGAATAGCCCATTCAGAGCAGAATAATCACTGAAATAAGAAAATGTAGGGGGGAACATATATGGAGAGAATGTTCACATGAGTAGGTCTAATTATACAGGATGATGTTAGTGAGATGTGGGGGGACACATACACATCCCTGAATTATGAAGTATATGTAATGATTGTCTTATGATGAATTTTAATCATGTAATTATCAATTTTCTCTACTTCCTTCTTCTCCCCTGTACCTCTCTTACGTTGTCTTGATGCTGAGTTAATATGAAATTTGGGACATTAAGTGAGATCTCAAATAGAGATCAATATGTAACAGCATAGCACCAAGATGGCCACAAAATTTGTATTGCATTGTATGGTTTGAAGTGCCTTCATTTATTTCTATGCAAATTCCCGCAAGTCGAATTCATTCCTCTGTGATTTAAATGCAAGATGGTGTCTGAACACGCTGACATTGAAAAAAGCGTCATGCCGAAACGTGTCTGTCAGTGCTGTAACATGGCTTGCTAATAAATATTGAAATCTAATTGTTCCAGTGAGGGGACTCATTGTATGGCAATGGAACAGTGATTGCATATATCTATATATTCCAAGGAGACAAGCGGCACAGATCAGGACACAAGTAAAACCTGACTCCATGCTCCTTCATTTTTAAGAAATGTAATCAGCAACGTGTTTCAACCCTTCAGGGTCTTCATCATAGTCAGACAATATACAATGTGCCCAATGACCTATAAAGAGAAGATTATTGAAAATAGAAAAGTGCTTCACCCCAACTGAGTTCATGATGTTTGTCAAAGCTTCTGAGGATTTCACTTTCTTTTGAGATTTCATGTGTAATTACAAGTTTAAAAAATCAGCAGTATGTTTAGTTTCAATTTATCATGAAACAAATTAAACAAAAGAGAATGATCTTCTAGCTCTCCGTAGCTACGTAAAATGTAAGACTCCCAAAGGAGCCTGTCATGATCTCTCAGGGCAGCTATAGTAACTGAACAACCACTTTTGAAGTGGCCAGTTTGGTTGATCGTGCGATAATATCACAGGGGCCGATTCACAGAACTAATGTGAGACAAAATCCTAAACTTACTACTTCTGGTATTCACAGAAGGCACTTACGATTTTTGGAATTCACAGAAATCACTTACGACTCCTGGGCCCGATTCACAAATGTAATCTGAGACAAAATCCTAACTTTATGACTTTCGGTATTCACAAAAGGCATTTAGGAGTACTAAAGTTTTGATTCCTAACTTTAGTACTCCTAAATGCCTTCTGTGAATACCGAAAGTCGTAAAGTTAGGATTTTTCTCAGTTTAGGAGTAGTAAAGTTATGTGCTGGATCTTTTTCGGCAAGCATTTCCGGAACTTTCGGACTGGAACTGGCAGCAAGAGGTCCAGCGAGTACATAGGACACCCTTTACCCTGAGAAATCCAGCTAGGGAAGGGTCAAGGCCAAGAGCTATCTTGGTATTTTTTGGTAATTTTCTGCTGAGACAGGTGGTGTTTGAAAGAGCCAGGCCAAAGGCTAGGAGAAGTGTCGGCGATGTTTCTTTTTTCGTCAGACCAGATTTTTGTCACGTCACAGTCGAGAGAAGGTGGCGATTACGACAGTTGATAAAACCTTTTCAGGATAAAGGCGCAAATGCTTTTTTGAACAATCCTGCCTCCTTGAAGGTAGTCTGGCAAGGCTCAACAAAGTTTTTTACATCCAAAATAAAGGCTAAAGAGTTTCTGGCAGGGTTGAAGCCTTAGTATCCTAATGGACTGGGGGAAAGAGTGAATAGTAGACCGGGGGGGGGGGGACATCGGGATAGGCCTTTTTTTCATTTTTGTGTGTTCCCTGATGACATTTTGGTATTCCGATCCTGTGTTGTCAGGTGTCAGGAAGGCAGATATCTTTTTCTAATTTCCTCTTCCTGCTGTCTTTTTTTCTAATCTTTATCCTGCTTGGTAGGGTCTTCCCCTATAAGGATAGTGTGGTGTTTATGGTAATTCACAGTGTTGGCAAACCGCTCTCCATCTCCCAAACAGACCGATGTGCGGTCTGGGTACTTCCCGAAGATGGGAGTGAGGGAGGGAGGGGGGATGGATAGGGGAGGGGGGGAGGGGAGAGATCAGGGGAGGGGGAGGGGGGAGGGACAGCTTGGGGGGTCAAGGGGTTCTGGCTGGTGGGGACAAAACGGGGTGAAAAAATTCAGAGAGATAACTAGTAAAATTTTCAAACAAAACTGTAAAGTACTAAGAATAATGACAGAATTTGGAATACATTGTTTTTACCAGGGTTAGAGGGGCGAAAGGACTATCAGTGAAATAAAGAAGGACGATCCACTTAGTGTAAATGGCTAAGATGACTATTTGTTCGGTTAACATAGGGGGTTTAGGGGATTGGAATAAGCGGAATCGGACTATGGAAATGCTAAAATCTATTAACTTGGACATTGTCTCTCTCCAAGAGACACATATACCATGGGAAAAGAGGGGTTTAATTACGATAAAGGGCTATTCCCTAATGGCTTGTTCTACGCAAACTTCGAATATCAGAGGGGTGGTCATTTTAACCAAGAATCGAATAGGACTAGCTAGGCGGACATTGGGCGATGCAGGAGGGAGATGGGCCTTGGTGGAGCTAGAGCTTGGAATAACAATAGTAACGGTATATGGCTCAAATCAAGATGAGCCTAAGATATTCGAAGATTTGAAAATGGAGTTGGCAACCTGGCCTACCCCTCTAATTATGTGTGGGGATCTTAATATACATTTAGGAGTTGGTGGCATGATGCCTAGTAGGTATCAAGGACGGAAGCCTAAAGTACATAGAGCATTAACATCATTAATTAAAAGCCACGGGTTAATAGATGTATGGGAATCCAAGTTTCCCTCTGATCCTGGATATACATATTTCTCCCACCCTCACCAGAAATACGTCAGGCTGGATTATTTTTTTATCTCAAAGCAGATTTTGGGAGGGGCAGAGATAGAAATGCTACCAAAATTAATGTCTGATCACAATCCCTTGATTTTAGGGCTAAGATTGCAGCAAATACATATGCACCAATCACAATGGACGTTCGACCGGAAACTGCTGGTGGATCAGGAATATGTTTGTCATTTTAAAACGTGGATAACAGAATTCTTCAATATGAATAGATATAGTGCCTCGCGCAATACGGTTTGGGACGCGTTCAAGGCAGGATTAAGGGGGGAGATGGTAAGTTTTGTTTCTAATAAAAAACAGCAACAAGAGAACAAGATTAAGCAATTGCGCGCTAGGCTCCGGGATTTAGAGAGAGAGCATCTGGGTAAGATAGTGCAGGGGATAGAAGCAGCCACAACTCAGCTGGACATCACTCTGACTAAAGCTGAGATAGGGTCACACTATTCTCAAAAGGCAGCAGCAGGATATCAGACTCATAGGGCGGAGAGCTACGAGTATGGGGAAACAGTTGGGAGACTTCTTGCCTTAAAGACAAGACAAAAAACTATGAAGAGCCAGATATCCTCAATAACAAGTGGGGGGACCTCATATACAGATCCGGGGGATATAGTTGAAGTATTCCATAAGTTTTATCAAGACCTCTATATGGAGGAGAAACAGGGCCCCCACGGAAATCTATTTGTGAGGACCAGTAAAGAGTATAGGAGGCTGGGGGGGGATGCGAGAGATAGGCTGGAGTCTGAATTCGTATTTGAGGAGATACAAACAGCGATACAGCAGCTGGCCTCGGGCAAGGCAGCAGGCCCTGACAAGATCCCATTAGAATTTTATAAAATATTCCAAGAAGAGCTAGCCCCCCTGCTTTGGCATTTGTTTCTGGGGGTACAATATTCTGGAAACCCACCAGATTCCTGGAAGGGTACCAACATCGTTATTTTCCCTAAGAAAGATAAACCACCGGACAAGCCTACTTCATATAGGCCCATCTCTCTAATTAATGCAGATGCAAAAATGTATTCCAAAGTCTTGGCTAATCGCCTCCAGGGGGTCATAGCCAGTCTTGTGTCACCCTGGCAACACGGCTTCGTACCCGGTAGAGATACAACTGACCATGTAAGACGGGCCATGGCCCTGTTCGATATTGCCAGGGAGACTAATGGCAATCTGGCTATGATCCTCCTGGATGCGGAAAAAGCATTCGACCGAGTGGCATGGGAGTACCTATGGGGAATCTTGGCAGCCAAGGGATTTGGCCCTCGGGTTGTCACTGCAATCAAAGCAATGTATAGGGCTCCATACGCGAAGTTACAGTTGATGGGTAGAGAATCAGACACTATAAAGGTGTCAAGGGGTACAAGGCAGAGATGTCCCTGCTCCCCAATTTTATTCGCCCTATATATTGATCCATTCATTCAATTGATAATTGAGAATCAGGCAGTTCCTCCAGTGACAACCCAAGGGTTCACTACAAAAGTATTAGCCTACGCGGATGACATCGCGGTACTAACACCTAACCCTGAGGGAGCAATGAAGGAAATAGAAGCCATGGCTACCATATTTGGAAAGGAGTCGGGGTATTTACTGAATAAATCCAAGACTCAAATAATCTGTACTGAAAATGTCATCTTTCAGGACAGCCGGCGAGTACTTACGGCTACTTATCTCGAGGTCAGGGTTAGTCCGGATATGGATCAGATTGCTCAAATCAACTTCAACCCCATCATTAATAAAATAGCTACTGACCTCAGGCGGATGAGCTCATTGCATCTGACCATCATAGGAAGAGTTAATGTTCTTAAAATGGTAATGCTCCCCAAGATATTGTATCTGTTCAGGGCGCTCCCGGTAGAAATTGAAGGGTCTATAATTAAAACTCTAGACTCCATATTTAATAAATTCATCTGGCAATATGGTAAGGTCAGGAGATCCCTAAAGTTTCTTACTCTGCCACAAGCACAGGGAGGATGGGCTGCTCCTAATCTTACTTTTTATTATTGGGCAGCTTTATTACAACATATGAACATACTCTTCTTCGAAAATGTTGGCAGAGCTAGTGGGGCACCGGCTGAGGGTCTCCCAACAATCTACGAGCTGGCACTTGGGGAAAGGGCAAGAGCATTGTTGCTCCGCCAGGTGGAACCCAGCTACTATAAAAAAGTTCGATTTAAGATCATCATAAATGCATGGAAAGTATGGGGTAAAATTCAAAAACATATGAATATCGAAAAATTTATAAAGACACCACTTTCATCGTAACAAGAGTGTAATCGGGTTGCCAAGGTATACCACTCATTTTAGAGAAAAATCTGTACTATCTCTACAATAAAAAGGTAAAGCAAGGATGTAGAGGTGGAAGAAAGAAATCAAGATAAATGGATGTCTGCTCTAGAAGACTGTTGCTGGCTGAAATAATAGGCCTCCCTGGTGGTTCCTCTCTGCTCTTGAGCACCTTTGGCAGCATATAGAAACATGGTGCTATTGGTTTCTTCACTATGAGGAATTGATTCTCTTATGTACTGAGTAAACCCCTCTCTCCAATCCCCTAGTGTAGAATGATACTTGTTGATGGTTAAAACTTAATCTTGGAAAGTGGATCTCTTGTAACTACCCATTGTGTCTAGCTTTTTGTGAGCCTCCTTCAAGTATATTATTGCCTCCCATAGGGCCACATTACCTCCTTTACTGAGGGCATAATGATGACCTCACAGTCCCTCTCTAGGTATTTCGGGCCTCTGTCTATTGTCTAGTCAGATTTAAAGGAGAGCTGTTTTTGAGTCTTTCCATATTTTCAAGAGGTGGTGCATAGTCATCTCATGGAAAGTATCTATCATATCATGTGATGTGGTTGGATTGCATTTATATTTTAGCCTAAAGTGGTTTGAGCTAGTCCCATCTACATCTAAATTCAGGGAAGTCAAGAAATCTCTTTCTGTTGCCCAATTGGCTTCTCCCCCTTCCAGATCCACAAGGTCAGCTAGGCCCTCAATGTCCCCTAAACATAAATCATCAGAGGTTGTGCTGCAAGTCGGGTCTATTGCAACAAATGGCTTTGTGCTACCTCTTTTGCTCTGTTGTAAGAAAACTTTCTTAAGTTTCAATTTTCGTACAAAAAGAAATATGTCTATCCAAGTTCCTCAATAGTCAAGGTTCACTACTGGGCAAAAAGAAAGGCTGATTTCTAACAAAGATTGTTCCTCTTTTGTGAGAATGTGTGATGAGAGATTGATTACTGTCAGTTGGTTCTCACCCATCATCGTTTCCATGTCTGCCTTGTCGACTTCCCACACAGCACGCTGTCTTTTGATGTTTCTATCACCTCTTCTGGCTTTCTTCCTCTTGCGTTGTTTTCTCCTCTTCCTCTTTGTGGTCTGCCTCTTGGTGCCTGATTCATCTGTATAAAACAATATTCATCTAGTTATGTGAATGGGAGCGCATCTGTGTTGGGTGTCGATGGCTGCTGTTCAAAATCCGAAGAATAGTTATCAGAACCACACTCTGAAATAACCAGTTCATGTTGTCTCAGGGCCCCCACTTGTTTAAATTGCCTGTTTGCGTTGTCAAACTTTTTCCAAAAGCAAGTATATGCCCATTGGAGTAATCATGTTTTTTGCGCAGGAATTTGCATTTCTTTTTAAGTCTAATTTCTTCCTAATACTTCTCTAATATTCTCTCCATGGTAGGAAGGAAGTTGTGAATTTCTTCCTGCTCCGCGTGTTTGTTTAGTAATTCTTTTAGTTTTGCAATCTCTACTGTTACTTGTTACAATTCCATATTGGCATATGTGGCAAGAAATCCCATCATTGTCTTGCATGTGGTGGCCATCAATTGCGACCATTCTCCCAGTAGCTTAGGATCAGGGTTCTGGTAACCCATCCCAAAGGGCCAAACCCAATAAAAGAGGGGAGGGGGCTGCATGGCCCCCATCCCTGAGTCTTATTAGGCCAGAGGCCCCATCCTCTGTGACCAAATATAATAAAAAAGAGGAGGGGGATGTGCAGACCCCTCCCTGAGCCTTAACAGGTCTGGGGACCCCATCCCCAGGGCCAAACCAAATAAAAAAAGGAGAAGGGCATTTGCCACGTGCCTTATTAGGCCCCAGGGACCTCATGCCCAAGGGCCAAATATAATAGAAAAGGTGAGATGGTTGCACGTTCCCCTCCCAAAGTCTTCTCAGGCCCCTGGGACCCTATCCTTCAGGCAGCCAATATAAATAGGTGGGTACCCTGGTGCCCACCCAGGAGACCCATCAAGCACACGTTGGGGACTGTGCTCCTAACTGGTGGGATCAGCTATTTATGCTGCTCCCTCTAGGTGGGAGCAATATGTGTTCTGTTTCCCTGCCTGCATCAGTGCAGGCAGGGAAACAGAACACAAGTCTGCTCTTAGATGGTGGGAGCATTTTAACATCTCCTGCCAGCTGGGTGCATACTTAGGGGCTAATTATGAGTCTGGCAGTCCATGGACCTCCAGACTCGTGGGGGCGCGGCAGCTGCATTCTTCTGACTACCCTATTAAAACTAGGGCTGTCGGGCTGCCCTGGGACCACCGCAACCGCCATGGATCAGAGATCCCTGGAGGTGGTGTGGCGGACTTGAAGCCGCAATATGCTTGGCAGGACTGCCGTGGTCCCGCCAAGCAAAATCCAAGGTTCCTCTCCACCTGGCAGAGAGGCAACAAACTACATGGCCCCTTGTTGCCTCTGCGCCATGGGTTGCATGCAGGGGGGCACATGTTGTGCTCCCCTGTGTGCATGCACCCCAGTACCCGCATGACATGGACTGCAGCAGTCTAAGCTGTGCAGGTACTGATTTTTATGTTCCCATTGCAGTGCCTATTTCATAAGCGCTACCGTGGGAACGCCAAAGAACCACGCACCTGACCAGGACCAAACTCTTAATCTAGCGAGTGGTTCAACCACGGGTTTGGCGGTGCGGGAGTGGGGTGGTCCTGCACCGGCAAACTCATAATCAGGCCCTTAGGGCCTAATTATGAGTTTGGCAGTGCGGGAGCGGACCGCCACGCCAGAGGCCCGCTCCCACACTGCCAAACCTGTGGTTGAACAGCTCGCCAGATTAGGAGTTTCCTTGTGTCTGGTGAGCTGATTTTGCCAGTAACACCACGGTGCCTCTGAAAATAAATGGGCACCGCAATAGGAACACCCACATTCCCACAAGGTGTTGTTTGACTCACCCCATGCAGAGTCAAACAATGAGGGTGCATGACTGTATGGGTGGGTGAAGGGTTGTAAAAGTGGCTCTATGGGTGGGAGAGTAGGCATGCGAGTGGCTGAATCAGTGAGTGAGTGGCTGTATGGGTGGATGTAAAAAATGGGTTTTCTGGTTGGCTAGGGTATGCACCTAAGCCAGGCAGAATCCAACAATCTAGTCAGGATAAGGGGATTACACGTCCAAAATAACCCCTGCTCACCCTCTTGGTAGCTTGGCATGAACAGTTAGGCTTATCCCAGAGACAGTGTGTAAAGCATGTGCACCTAACCAACAGTAATACAGTGAAAACACTACAAAATGACACCACATCAGTTTTAGAAAAATATCCAATATTTATCTGTGAAAAGCAAGACCAAAACAATAAAAATCAAACATACAGGGATAAAAATATGAGTAAATCCAAAATAGACTTTATGTACAGTTCCTTGAAGTCATTAGGTCCATCTGGGGCTATCACAGCGTCCTGAACAAACAAATCCAACAGTTCTGGCCAGTCGCGGTGTCGCAGGCCAGCTACGGTATTGGGGGAACCTGTAAAACAGTACCTTTGGAGATGCAGGGGCTCTGGACCTTGTGGTGAGCTCCGGAGGCGCTGCGTCAGCAGTCGTCGGTTCTGGACATCGGTGCAAGAGATGTTGGTCCCTTAAAGTCACACGCATTGCAGGTCCAACTCCGTGAGTTTGAAGTCAGGGGGGCCGGCGTCAGCAGGCATCAGGCCGCGGTATGAAGCAGAGCGGTGCAAAGTGCGGTGCCCTCAGCAAGCGGTGCAGGCAGCGGCTTGATGACGGTTGTCCAGTGGAATTGATGAGACCAGGGCTGCGGTGCAAAGTGGGGTGTGCTTGTTGCTGTGCTGAAGGTCACAGTGCAAGCAGCAACGTCGTTGTTGCTGAAGCGCTGTCGTCGGTAGACCCAAGGCTGCAGTGCAAGACGGGGAAATGCGTCGTGCGGGGCCCACAGGTCACGGTACAAGCAGCGGCATCGGTTGATGATCTGGAGTCGATGGTGCTGACGTCGGTAGGCCAAGACTGTGGTGTGGGATGGGGCGGTGCAGCGAGTAACCTACGAGTGGTGCCCCCAAACCACGGTGCAAGCTGCGGTGTCGACGTCAGCTTGAAGCGGCATCGCTGGTGAGACCAGGGCTGCGGTACGAAGTGGGATGGTGCTCTGTGTTCTCCACGAGCGGTGTCCACAGGTTTCGGTGCAGGCCGCGGCATCGGTGACGGCATCGCATCGGTGATGGCGATTCCAGGGCGGCGGTGTGAAGCAAGGCAGTGCAGAGTGCGGTGCCCACAGGTCACGGTCCAAGCAGCAGGTCAGTGGCGGCATGGGACTGCGTCGTTAGTGGGACCAGGGTTGCTGTGCGAGGTGCGGCAGTGCCCTCTGCTGTGCATTCAAGTCATGGAGCCGGCAGCAGTGTCCTCAATGGCATCAGGTTACCTTTTCATCTCTGTGGCAGCTGAAACATCCATTTCCAGAAAGTGGTACCCAGAAGAAGTTGAAGCCTTTGATTTCCCTGAGAATTCCAACAGGAGTCAAGCTCTACATCAAGCTCTTGGATATACGTAGGATGCAGAATGCAAAGTCCAGTCCTTTTCCTGCCCAAGACAGAAGCAGCATCTGCAGGCCAACTCAGCAAAGCACACAGCAAAGTGGTAGTCTCTACTCACAGCTCTTCCAGCTCTTCTTCCTTGCTTGTTCCTTAGTCCAGCAGTAATCTGAAGTTCTGGGGTCAGGGCCCCAATATTTATACCCATTTTACTTTTGAAGTTGGTACAAACAAAGTTTCTCTAGCATACATAAACCAGCGGTTCATCCGGTTTCAGGCCAGGTACACCACAGGAGGTGGAGACAGCTTTTTGAGAGGCAGACACAGTCCATTCAGGTGCAAGTGACAACTCCTCTCACTACTCTAAATTCAGCCAGGTCTATTCAGCCTGGCTATGAGTCACCCAGGAAAGGCAGGACACACCTCAGCCCCCCCTTGTGTCTGTCTAGTGTGTATGCACATCCCCTGCTCCTGTTTGTCTAAACCCAGACAGGGAATACACAAATGGCAGAGGCACACAGGATGGTTCAGCAAAAAATGCTTACTTTCTAAAAGTGGCATTTCCAAACACATGATGTAAAAATCATATTTACTAAAATAATGATTTTTAAACCCTGAGTTCATGAAGCCTAAACTCAATTTCTCTATCTTGTCCCAATGAAATGTTATGCTTGTAAGATGTTGCAAAGCAACTCCCATGTTAGCCTATCGAACAGATAGCCTTGCAATAGTGAAAAATGAAAAACACAGTCTTTCACTATCAGGACATGTAAAACACACCAGTACATGTCCCACCTTTCACATACACTGCACCCTGCCCACTGGGGTACCTTGGGCCTACCTGAAGAATGCCTTACATGTAAGAAAAGGGAAGGTTGGGGCCTGGCAAGTAGGTGCACTTGCCAGGTCGACATGGCAGTAAAAACTGCACGCAGACACTGCAGTAGCAGGTCTGAGACACCTTTGAAAGGCTACTTGTGTGGGTGGCACAACAAGTGCTGCAGGCCCACTAGTAGCAATTGATTTACAGACCCTGGGCAGATATAGTTCACTGTACTAGGGACTTACTAGTAAATCAAATAAGCCAATTATGGAAACACCCATCCATAAACACAATTTACATGGAGTGCATATGCACTTTAGCACTGAATAGCAGTGGTAAAGTGCCCAGAGTCCTAAAACCAATGAAAACAAGTTCAAAAATAGGAGGCCAAAAAGTTAAAAGCCTGGAGGTAAACCTGCTGAAAAAGACAAGTCTAACAGTGGGTGAGTGGGTGTTTGAGTAGCTGTATGGTTGGGTGAGTTGCAGTATGAGTGGCTGTATAGGTGAGTGTTTAGCTGTGTGAGAGGGTGTTTGGTTAAGTAAGTTGGTGTGTGAATGGCTGTATTCGAGAGTCAGTGTCTGTGTGAGTGTTTGTATGGGGAGGGTGTGGGTGTGTAAGTGGTTGTATGGATGTGTGAATGGGTATGTAAGTAGTTATGTAGGTGTGTGAGTGGGTGTATGAGTAGTTGTATGGGCGGGTGTATGGCTTTGTTCAGAGGTTGTAATGGTGAGTGAATGGCAGTGTGATTGATTGTATGGTTGAAGAAGTGGATGGGTAAGTAGCTGTATGGGTGAGTGTATGGCTATGTGAGTTGTTATATGGGTGAGTGACTGGTTGTGTTAGTAGCTCTATGGGTGAGTGAGTAGCTGTGTCAGTGCCTGTATAGGTGAGTGAGTGAGTGGCCCTATGGTTGAGTGAGTGGGTGTGTCAGTGGTTATATGGGTCTGTCAATAGGCATGTGAGTAGTAGTGTGGGTGTGTTAGTGGGCATATGAGAGTTATATGGGGGTTTGAGCAGGAGTAAGTGTGGTTCTGTGGATGAGATGTTACAGTGATATCAACAGTGATGTCACTGACCTTGTCATGAGTGATATGAATATGTGAGATAATAAGCAGTGCATTCAGGGGGTGTAAGTTATAGTTAACTCAGGTAACTATAATTGCTAAATTTCAATGGTTTTGTACAAGTGAAAGGTGAGCCTAACTGCAACGTCCCTGTAACCATTGTTTTTTTTCAGTGAATTTCTAAGGTCTTCTTCTATTCTATTCCCTAACTATAATGCCCCTGTAACCTTTGCTTTTTTCAATGAATTTCTAAGGCTTTTTAATATTATTTCCTACCTATAATGTACCTGTAACCTTTGTTTTTTTCAGTGAATTTCAAAAGTTTTTCAAATGTATTCTCTTAACTTTATTAACTATTTTTTTGAGTTAATTTCTTTTAACTATGATTTTTCTTTTTTGGGGAAATGTTAATGTTTGTGTCTAAATTTAAAAAATATATTATAATATGTTTACATAGTTTTCTTTTTTTCTGAATAGTTTTTACTTTTTGGTTTATTTAAAATTGTTTTTAAACATTTTTTTGTTTTTTTTGTTTTTATTTGATTATTTCCCACAATTTTTGATTTCCGCGGTTCCTCTGTAGTACCGAAATGAAGATTGGACAGTAATAACTTTATGGTTTCCTATTTCGATCATGTGATCACAATGTATCAGCGGATTCGCTAACAATTTAAAACATTTAATTCTAGACATATGTTGTTCACTATTTTGGTATTTGAAATTAGTGTAGACATATTTAAGTTCAACAATTTCAGAGTATATAATATATTTTACAATTACTCATTCGATTTATGTCTTTTGCGACCTTGCGAATCTGCCAAAGGGCACCATGAATTTGTGTCATTACACAGTGAAACCTGCTCATTTTAATGGCCACAGAGGGAGCACACTTTTTTTTTAATAATACCCCACCCAGCACCTGTTATTTCTACTTGGATAGTGAGGAAGCAGGACATAGATAGTAATATCTGGTGATGCAACTTTATACATCATGAGAATTGCTGATTAGTACCAATGGCTGCAGCAACAGCATTTACACATGAAGAAGATTCTGTTCTTCTGGAGAAGGTGGAAGAGCATGATGGACCACCGCCCAAAAAGCAGAGTAAAGTATGAAGGTGCATCACAATACCATCGCTCAAAAGAATTCACCGCAAAGATAGTGAATTGCACTATCCCTGGGAAGGATCTGTCCTGAGGTAGAAGCAAAAAATATAGCCACGGAAAATCATCAATGTGGAAACATCTCAAAACCATTCATGAGAAATCATACTAGAGAATGGTCAGTCAAGTAGTTAGTGCTTGTCCCTCTGCATCTTCAGTGACTCTGCCAGCACCTTCCACCTCAGCAACAATAACAGTGCCATCTGTGTGTCCAAATTTGGGGCACATGACAACCAACTGTTTGTGCTGCCACATGCCAGTTTACTTAAACTCTATGGGTGCTGAATATTTGGATGCAGTGAACAATCATCCCTGTTTTGGGTTATAGCATCTACATTTGTTGGGGTCTTTTTCAGTTTGAAAACATATTCATTTTCATGCAAGTAGTTTTACAACATTCCTGTACAATGTTTTTTTGAGTACATTAATTAAATAAAATAAAAAAAAGATAAAACAGTTAAAAAAGGTTCTTTTTGGAACCACACCAAGCAATCAAAAAAAAGCTGTGTTTCTCCTTTTATTCCTTTAATCTGTATATAGTGTATACGTGTGTGTGTGGGTGTGTCAGTGTATGCATCAATGTATGTCTGTGTGTGTCAGTGAATGTATATAGGTATCCCTGGACGTGTCACTATTTGAATAAGTGTGTTCATGGGTGTGTCAGTGTTTGCATAAGTTTGTTCCAGGGTGTCTCAGAATATGAATGAGAGTGTGCCTGGGCATGTCAGTGTATGTACAGGTGTTGCCCTGGGTGTCTCAGTGTGTGACTGGGTGTATCAGTGTATGCATGAGTGTGTTCCTAGGTATCTTACTGAATGAATAAGTGTGTGTTGAGGTGTGTCAGTATATGCATGACTGTGCTCCTGGGTGTCTCAGTGTATGAATGAGTGTGTGCCTGGGTATGTCAATGTATGCATAAGTGTGTACCAGGGTTATTCAGTATCTGTATCACTATATTTAGGGGTGTCTCAGTGTATGTATCAGAGTGCACTTGGGTGCTTCAATGTATCTATAAGTGTGTCCCTGGGTGTTTCAGTGTATGTATAAATGTGTCCATGGGTGTCTCAGTTTATGTATCAGAGTGTGCTTGGGTGTGTCATTGTAAGCATCAGCATGTTTGTTGGTGTGTTAGTGTATGTGTGCCCCTCAGTTTTTCAGTGTATGCATTAGTATGTGCTTGAGTGTGCATGTATGTGTGTATCCTTGGGCATCTATGGATATGTAT
Source organism: Calotriton arnoldi (assembly GCA_963921515.1). NCBI lineage: Eukaryota > Metazoa > Chordata > Amphibia > Caudata > Salamandridae > Calotriton > Calotriton arnoldi. Next base: position 33,900 of record CAWUFW010013566.1, read on the forward strand.
AACTGTGAGCATGGGTATATCAGTGTTTGCAAAAGTATGTTCCAGGATGTGTCACTGAATAAATATGTGTGTGGCTGGGTATGTCAATGTATGCATAAGTGTGTGTCAAGGTGTATTATTATATGTATCACTTCCTTCGTGGGTGTCTCAATGTATGTATCAGAGTGTGCTTGAGTGTGTCACTGTATGCATCAGTGAGTTTGTCAGTGTGTTAGTGTATGTATTAGTGTGTTCCTCGGTGTGCCAGTGTATGCATTAGTGTCTGCTTGGGTATGTTAGTACATGTATGTGTGTGTCCCTGGGTGACTCTGTATATGCATAACTGTGTACATGTGTATATTACTGTTTGCAAAAGTGTGTTCCAGTTTGTTTTACTGTATGAATGAGTGTATGTCTTGGTATGTCAAAGTATGCATAAGTGTGCCAGAGTGTGTTAGCGTATGTATGACTCTGTCAGTGGCTGTCTCAGTGTATGAATCAAAGTGTGCTTGGGTGTGTTAGTGTGTATATGAGTGTATCTCTGGGTGTGTCAGTTTATGAATGAGTGTGTGCTTTAGTGTGTCAGTGTATGCAACAGTGTGTGCCTCGATGTGTCAGTGTATGTATAACTATGTGCATGGGTGTGTCACTGTTTCCAAAAGTGTGTTCCAGGGTGTCTCAGTGCATAAATAAGTGTGTGCCTGGGTATGTCAATGTATGCATAAGTGTGTGTCAGCATGTGTTAGCGTATGTATCACTATGTCCATGGGTGTCTCAGTGTATGCATTGGTGTGCCATTGTATGTATGAGTGTGTCCCTGGGTGTGTCAGTGTATGTATGAGTGAGTGCCTGAATTTGTCAGTGAATGCATCAATGTGTGCCTGGGTGTGACAGTGTATGTATGAGTGTGTCCTGGGTGGGTAACTATATGAACATATGTGTGAGTGGGTGTCTCAGTGTATGCATAAGTACGCTCCAGGTTGTCTCAGTGTATGGATGAGGGTGCGGCTGGGTATGCCTACATAAGTGTGTGCAAGGGTGTGTCAGTATCTGATTCACTGTGTCCATGGGTGTCTCAGTGTATGTAACAAAGTGTGCTTGGGTGTGCCAGTGTATGTATGAGTGTGTCCCTGGGTGTCTCAGTGCATATATGAGTTAGTGCCTGAGTTTGTAAGTGTATGGATGAGTGTGTGCGTCAGTATATGGATCAGTGTGTGCCTGGGTGTGTTGGTATATGTATGAGTGTGTCCTGGGTGGATAACTGTATTAATAAATGCGCTCATGGGGAGTTTCAGTGTATGCATAAGTGTGTTCCAGGTTGTCTCAGTGTATGGATTAGTGTGTGGGTGGGTATGTCAATGTATACATAAGTATGTGCCAGGGTGTGTCAGTATCTATTTCACTGTGTCCGTGGGTGTCTCAGTGTATATAGCAAAGTGTGCTTGGGTGTGTAAATGTATGTATGAATGTGTCCCTGGGTATCTCAGTGAATGTATGAGTGACTGCCTGAGTGTGTCAGTGAATGTATCAGTGTTTGTCTGGGTGTGTCATTTTATGCATGAGTATGTCCTGGGTGGTTAACTGTATGAATAAGTGTCTGCATGGGTGTCTCAGTGTATACATATGTCTGTGCTAGGGTGTGTCAGTATCTGTTTCACTGTGTATATGGGTCTCTCAATGTATGTATCTGAGTGTGTTTGAGTGTGTCAGTGTATGCATCAGTGTGTTTGGTGGTATGCAAATGTATGTATGAGTGTGTCCCAATGTGTCTTATTAGATGTATTACGAAGCTTAAAGAAAAAAATCTTCACCTACATAACTCTAAAAAATGGTTCCATTGATCAATGTAAAAAGAGAGAAAAGATAAATAGAAGTTATTGTTGCATGGTGTAAAGTTGAATAGTAAAGTTAAAATTTCTGCAAAACAAAGTTTTATGTTAATATTAAAGCATTACAGAGTTGTAACACTGTAAAGGAATTATACATTTATTTTTGACATTTCCATTTTCCTTGTTTAGCGTTCACAACTTTTATACTTGTATTTCATAAATAATATTCTGTATAAAGCTTCATCCTTGAACAGGGAGCAAAAAACAATCACATAGATTGTAGAAAAAAAGATGCACAATATGTCACTATAAATAAGTGATACTATGCATTGCACTTACTGCAAATACTTAATCAATTCTTTTACCTATAGCTACAGAACGTTTGTAAAACAAATGTCATATTACAAGTGGTCCAATACTTCTAATAGATGTAAAGTGCACTTAACTTTTGGAGTCCCTTTTGAAGACACCACCCCTGGTTGGCTGAATGATGTCTTAAACACTGATGATTCATGAAGAACGAACACTGTATACACTTTTTAATACCCAATACTCCTTAGAAATGTGATTGAAGAAACAAAAGGTATGAATTTGGAAGTTTGAAAGGCAGTATTTGTTTCAATAAAATCTTGCTGTCAATGCATTCCATCTATCCAGTTACACTTCTTAAGTAGACTGTATAGTGTCCTGAATTTATACTAAGTCCTTCATGGAAGATGATAGCCACTGTAGTGTACGTTCTTCCAGAAACTGAAATTTGTCCAGCTTTGAAGTTTGTAATTTCAGTTTCCAAATTAGATGCATCTGCTATGCATCATTGTAGCATTAATATAATGTTTTTCCCACATCTCGGTAAGTGCAGTGGAGACATAGCATCTGATCTACAATTTGGGAAGGTCATATTTTGGCTAGACTTTTTGGTCTCTGTGTCAAAAGGCACAGTTTGGAATCCAGTAATGTTAAGTACATAATTCACTCAGAATTGATTTGAGTGGTAGATGTAAAAGAGCAAACTTCACATTTATGATTCTATGTGTAACTCAGTCAAAATAAGTCATCAATATTTACTTCTTCTTGTTCTAAAACTCCAAGGATGACCATAATAAATTCCTGTGTGCCTTGTTGAGTGTTAAGAGTAAATTCTGCAGATCCACTACATATGTCTTGTAGATGCTGAATGCCTGAAGCACAATATACTACAGTCTTATCACTATGTAAAATTTGGAGCAAACGACACAATGCACAACACCATCTGTTCTCTGCTTTTTGTTGAATTGCATTTATAAGATGTGGTAAATGGAAGAGTACATTGAGAACAATATTAACATAGCAGGTGACGCCATTAGTATTTTCTAACTGGTAACTGTGAGAAAGTGCCATCTTTCTTGCATGGTATGCCCCCCACTTTTTTGCTGAATTGCTGATGTACTTTGACTGAGTGTGCCCTGGGCTCCTGCCAATCAGGTGCCCAGGGCCTGTGTTCCTTCCCTAAAACTGCATTACAGCCTAAACCCAATTGGCACCTCTGGCCACATGTCAGCCCCTGGTAAATGGTACCCTAGGTACCCAGGGCATTGTGACCAGAGAAGGCCCCTAAGGGCTGCAGCACTTATTGTGCCACCCTTAGAGGCCCTGTACCCTGACACACACACCCTGCCTTTTCAGGCTGAGTGTCTTGGTGCAGAACTAAACAGAGAGTCGACATGGCACACATACCTGTGTGCCATGCCCTAAACACACTGCCCTGGCATACCTCAGTCACCCCTCTAGCTGGGTGCACTATGCCAGTGGTGTGGACACAGGTGCATGAGCCCTGTGCCCCTACAGTGCCCAGGGCCATTCCTGGGCACTGTAAGTGCAGTGATGCCATTAAGAGTATATGGTGCTGGGAGGTCATCATTACGAACTCCACAGCACCATAATGGCTACACTGAAGACTGAGAAGTTTGGTATCAAACTTCTCAGCACATTAAACCCACACTGATGCCAGTGTGGGATTTAATGTAAAATGCACGACAGAGGGCAACTTAGGGTTGCCCCCTGAACCTAACCTACAATCCACGTCTTGTCTGAGGGGCTACCTAGGCTGCCACCCAGCAGACATGTTGCTGGACCCCTGGGTAGAGAGCCATCCGCTCTCCCGAGCCTGCAACAATGCACGTCCTGGGCGAGGTGCTAGGCCTCCTCCCCCAGGATGGGCAGGGGGAAGCTTCAAAGGCATTCCACCTTTGTGAGCTTCTCCAGACCACTTGCTGTACTCAGCAACTGGTCCCCACTGGTTCCAGCCCCCACTCTGGGGGGAAGACTGGTGGGAAAACCAAGGGAGGAAAGGCGGTGTGTCAGCCTCTGCCAACCCCACCCCTCAGGTGGGGGAGGCGAGGTGAAGCACATCTCCGGGCTCTCGCCATCTTGAAGATGGGGAGCCCTACCCAATCAGGACTAGGCCCCTGCCCCCCTCCCACTGGAGAGTGGCAGGATAGGGGGTGTACCCACCCCAGGGAAGGGACCCATTGGTCTCTGCCCTTTACCTACCTATAACGCCCCTAAATCTAGTATTTAGGGGCACCCTGAACCTTCCTTCCTTAGATCCAGATTCCGAAACAAGAAAGAAGACCAAGAAATAAGAAGACCTTCCCTGCAGCTGCTAACAAGAGGAAGACACCAACTGACTTTTCCCCAGCCCTACCGGCCTGTTGACCCTCAAACCTGCTCTTGCTAAACCCCGGTGTCTCCAGTGGTCAGCAACCTCAAGAACCCCGGAGGACCTGACTGCCTTGTGACTCTAACTACCTGGGACTCCCACGAGCAGTGGTACTGCTCAAAAGCAAGTAACCTACCCCTGGTGCCAGCCAGGAACCGCGAATCCAGCACACTCTGCACCCGCCGAGCCCGGCCTGTGCCTGAGTGGACAAAGACCACGAGGACGTCCCCCCGGCGACTGTGACCCAGAATCCAGCACCCAAGGACCCTCCTCGACGATCCTGCCGACGCCTGCAGCCTCAGAACCTGGGCCCCCTCCAACCGCGACCAGCCGAGGGTAAGATTTCCGACGCCTAAGACACCCCTGCACCCGACGCCCCACGGTCTCCTGTGCCCAACTCCTGGGTGCCTACCCTTCCTACAGCTTCCCAACTTACCTCTCGAAGTGGTGGTCGCACCTGAAGAATCACCGTCCCCGAGCTTGCAGCCTTTGTTCGTCACGCAGCTTTCCCATTGAAAACCATTGGGCGCCCGACGGCCCAAAAGCCCACTGCACCCGGTGCCGCTGAGGGTGCACCCACTACCCTGTCTGACTTCCCCACTTGCCCTGAGTAAGTGACCAGGAGCTTTGCTCCCACAGCCGAGTGGCCTGCCTGCCAGCAGCCACCAACCCAAGGCCCCCTGCCTGCTATAGGATAACATTGGGCCTACTCACTCTGCACCCGGCCGCCCCTGTGCCACTGAGGGTGTAACAACTGTACCTTAACTCTGCCAGTCGAGTACTTACCCAAAAGCCGATAACTCACTTTTCTTCTATAGGGTAACATTGACTGGTTTCACTTGGAAATTCTTCTAAGTGTGGAGTTTTGAAACATTAAAATATTCATTAAAATATTCATCTAAAATCAGCCGAATTACTAAAACGAATTTACTCACCTGTTATCAGGAGAGATCCCAGTGCTGGATCTTGGTGCCCAGCACTGACCCTGAAAAGTAATCATAACTGTACTTACCGGTAACTTGAATTTCCTTCCATAGGATAACATTGCCTGGTTTTTGCTGAAAAAGTTTCTAAGTGTCGATTTTGCAAACTTACAAATATTCGTTAAAAATCGCCTGTGTGACATAAACGCATTCTTTCAATTGTTTACAGGAGATGCACCAGTGCTGGATCCAAGAGCCAACACTGAGTAAGAAAAAGTAACGATAACACTACTTACCTGCTAAGTGAATTTCCGCCCTTAGGATAACATTGGTGATTCTATGTGAAAAAGTTTCTAAGTGCCAACGTTTAAAATACAATAATCTTCCTTAAAAATCACAACTGTAACCAAAACGTTTTTACTCAACTGTTTACAGGAGATGTCCCAGGACTGAATCTAGGATCCAGTCCTGTGGTAAGAAAAGTAATCCAAAAGTAATCTATTGCATTTAACTAGAAATTCCCATTGAGCTCAATGTTATATTGTGCTTGAAATTGTGTTGCCTATTGCAACAACTGTAACTATTGCATTCAAAAGTCTATTGCCTGTTGAAAGTATTTATCTAAAGCATCTCATTCTGAGAAAGTATATTTCGATACCTATTGTTGGTTCTAAAATAAAACAAGCACATATTTTTATACACAAATCATTGGCCTAGAGTTCAGTTCTTGAGTGTGTGAGACCATTTGCTGACTGAGTGTGTACAACAAATGCTTTACACTGTCCTCTGATACTGCCTTACTGCTCGACCAAGCTACCACTTTAGAGAGTAAGGTTATATCTAACTTTAGCCTCTGCCAAACCTCTGGGGACTGGGACTGGGGACTCTGTGCACACTGAACCTTACTTTGGTTCAGTATATATACAGAGCCACTTTCTTACATATCTCCCTAATTTTCCACTTTTTTCCTCTTAACATCTTCTTCCTTGTTCTTCTTTTACTTCTTTTGAGGAACATATGTTGATTCTTTTGTAAGCTTCCTCTTAGGACAGATTAGCTATTTTTCATAAATAGAATACTGTCTTAAATGAGGAGCGTATACACTTCTAAGTTGATTGTTCTCTCTGACACAACTTGCATTGACACTAACTTTCTTATCATCAAAATCAATCAAAAACAACCCGGACATTGCTATAACTCATGGCAATGCCTTCTTTAAATACACTACTTACAATATTAATAAAAGCTGCGTCTACACTTAAATCATGTGATTTATGGATAGTTAAAGCATATACTACAGTGAGTGGGAACTGCTGTCTCCGACATTTAAGTCTTTCATAAGAAAAAAATGTACAACATGTGAACCAATATGCTTCACACCATCAATCTGATCAAATTTACTGGCAAAAAATTCAACCTTGTCCCTATTTGGAAATTTTTAGAGTCAATGGTCTCGATTCACAAAGGTAAACTTAAATGCTTGGTCTAAATTTAGACCAAATGTCTAAGTTTATGACTATGGGAATTCACAAAGGACATTTATGAGTACTAGCTTTACGTCTGCACTCGTGGCAGATAACTAAGTCTAGACCAAACGTCTATGTTTACCTTTGAGAATCAGGCCCACATAACTTTACCCATTGCATTATTTACTAATCCTTCTTCAACATTTAATTTATGCCATAAAATTACTCTACAGTTTTTGCACATGCGCAAACACTTTTCTAATCCTGCAGTCCTGGATGCAGATTTCTGTTATGAATCCAATGTTGCTTGTAGTTTTCAACTAGCAGTGCTATTACTCCCTGGTGTTCCATTTTATCAATAACTGCAATTTCTAAATTATGTTCTTTCTCTAGTTTTAGTAATTCTTCATTCAAATTGAAACACTCTTGAAGTGTTGGCATTAAACAGACTGTGAATTTCCTTTATTCAATGAAACTAAACATTAGCTGTGCTGCTGTATTCTTAGAGGAGAATAGTTTCTTGATAAGTCGACTTTCTAACATACATTTCCCCTCCTTTGTAAGAACTTCTGCTCTAGTATCCTTCAGAATATTTCTGTATTCCATGTCAGATGCTTGAGGCATATTCTTCGGTAGTTCCTTGAAGTTTAGTCAAATGTGTATATTGCCAATACTTCCCAAATAATTCCAATTTTCATCATGCAGAAGTGTATTGAAAAAAGGCTGTCCTTTGATGGGGGTAAGTTGCAGTAAGTCACCGAAGACAATTAAGTGCTTTCTTCCAAACTACACGTCAGACTCAGTTTTTAAAATTTGTGGAATTCTTAAGTGTACGAAGGCAAACATCAAGTTTGAGACCATGCTCACCTCATCGATGATTAAAAGCTTCAGTTTCTTCAACACTCTTGACACCTGATGACAAGTTCCACCGCATAACTTCTGGTACTCTAGTTTATTTTCATGTTCAACAGGTAGCATTGGTAGTCGATGCAGAGTAATTCCTTTAAAGCTGTGGGCAGCTAATCCAGTTGGTGCTGTTACTACACACGATAGATTTGATTCTGTTGTCCTCTAAAGGTAAGCGGTGAGAACTTTAATTTAAAAGCTTTTTCCAGTGCCAGCTTGACCACTAATGTATAATAGTATAGTCTTAAATGGTGAGCCTTTGCATTCTTTCTTCTGATGGAGGAATCCATGCTCTATTTTCTCTTTTACCTTCATATACATTTCTTTTTGTTCGTTGTTCAGTTGTCCAACTAACTGTTCAAAATCAACTCTTCCATTGCACTTTCCACCTCATTCATGGCTGTTGCGATTTCATTTTCAATAACGGGTTGTCCAAGAGGATCTTGACTCATGGTGCAGAACTTTGACTGCTTTGCGGACTCTCCTTATCTACCCCAGCAGCAATAGTTTCTTCCTGTTCAATTTCTTCATTTAACATGTGCAAATAGTTTGGGAAGACTGAACACTCAATGCTGTCTTTCACAGCATTGAAAGAATCATTGTAGCAGTCATAGTCTTCAAGTATTTCCAATTCAGCACCCCAAGGCTTGAAGAGTTGCAGAGGAGCCAAATAGAAAAACTATTTTCTGTCTGGAGTTTGGCAAATAAGTTGTGTAATTAAATTTCCTTTTGCGTGTCTCACCAAACAACCATAACATCCAACTACTGCATATTTTCCTTCTTCTGTGTTTTCTGTTACATTGCTTCTGTATCTGTAATGTTGAAGCGCTTCAAAAAGGCACATGTTTTCCAGATGTGATCTCCGTCTTGGATAGTACGTATCCAACATATTTGCTTTCCAAATTCTGTACTTTGTGGGTTGAACTCTGCTAGGTACAGAATTTCCAGGAAAGACATGTAGGGCCTGATTCACAGAACTAACTTACGTCAAAATCCTAAACTTACAACAATTTTGGTATTCACAGAATGAACTTACACATTTGGGTATTCACAGAATTAACTTACACATTTGGGTATTCACAGAATGAACTTACACATTTGGGTATTCACAGAATGAACTTACAACAATTTGAGTATTGACAGAATGAACTTACAACAATTTTGGTATTCACAGAATGAACTTACACATTTGGGTATTCACAGAATGAACTTACAACAATTTTGGTATTCACAGAATTAACTTACTCATTTTGGTATTCACAGAAGGCACTTACTCATCAATGAGTAAGTGCCTTCTGTGAATACAAAATGTGTAAGGTACACAAAATGTGTAAGTTACACAAAATGTGTAAGTTACACAAATGAGTAAGTTACACAAAATGTGTAAGTTACACAAAATGTGTAAGTTACACAAAATGTGTAAGTGTCTTCTGTGAATACCAAAATGAGTAAGTTTATTCTGTGAATACCAAAATGAGTAAGTTCATTCTGTGAATACCAAAATGGTAGTAAGTTTAGGATTTTGTCGTAAGTTAGTTCTGTGAATCGGGCCCCAAGACTCCGTTTAGTGTGCTTGCAAGGCCTAAATTAACCCAAACAATTCACCTTGACTTTGAGAACAAACTTGCCAAGCACAACCGGTCAAAGCACTCACTGAATCCCATCTCTCTATGGGAAAGCATTTTCAAGCTGAAGTTGTACATTTTTTTGGTTAGACTCTTTCGCGATGAAGTTTCCTCCCACATCTCCTTCATCTCTGTCTTCTCTGATTTTGTAATATATGAAGTGGCATACCGAGCAACAGCAATGGAGTTGCCTGCAACAAATTGCATATCCATATTTCTATTCCACATTTTGAGAATCACAGAGTTATAGTCATTAATATTCTTGAAGGCCTCTGTTCTTCTCAGATCGCATGTTTTTTTGGGTGATTTTCTTGTCAGTGTATGCCTGACTGCAGGCAAAAAGTTGTTCATGCTTCCTTGGGAAATCAAAGGTCGTGGTAATCCAAATCAACATCTTGTATAAAAGTTTCCTTTGCATCTATATTTTCAACAGCAGTACTTCCCACATCTATGTGTTTCAAAGTGTAGAACATGTTGTCTCAGGTGTTTCTCACTGCTGTCTTTTGGGATGGCCCATGTCACATACTGTTCTCTGAAAGAAAGTACAGACCAATCTCTGTCTCTTCCAAATTTTGCTGCATTTTTTATCCATAATAACATGTGATTATGAGGAGCACCTTTTTCTTGTTAAGAAATCAGTTACTTCACCAAGTGGAGGATTTGTTTTGTTGCTGATTTGTTGCATGGCTTGGAACCTGTGGTTAAAATATCTACAAACATAAATAGGATCCAACAAACCTGAAACTCTCCTGCTTTCTCCACACTGATTTTCTTAATGTTTGAGTTACATTTCCTCAAAAATGTAAGCAGGTCGTCCCATGCATACTCAGCGCACCTGAGTGTCAGAAACCAAGTAGGTGCACCTAGGTTTCTCAACATACATTTGAGTTCTCCATGACGACAATATCAATATTCGTTGGTGCCACGTTGGCACAGCATCAGATTAATTCAGTTGTACTCTAACAATCCATCCTTTGCATGAACATTCTCAACAAAATCCTTTGCAGAGAGATGTTGAAGATTAACTCCTGTCATTAGTATCTGTTTTACAACATATGAAAGTCCAGACAAGTTACTCTCAGACAGAAGATGAATATGTATGGAATGCACTGTCGAAATCTTGGATCCTCTGATTATAATCGGGTCGACCGGTATTCAGCTGCTGGTATCTGTACAGATGGTCATCATAACGGCTACCTGCTACAGTAGGAAACAGTTGGGGAAAACAGCAAGCCTCTAAGCTTTTTTCCCACACACTCATGGGAGCTCCTTTCACTTGTTTCATTTGAAAGAGAACAGTAGCATCACCAATTATTTCTTTAGAATGCAGAGGATGGATGCTGTAGTGTTTATAAATTTCTTCTGATCTAGATCAATCCACTTTTCAATCTGTTCACTTGATGGTAATGTCTCATCCTCAATACCTGCTACATTTTTAGCAAAATTAACATTTTTGTAATAGATACTTTGTACCAGGTATAATGTTGTTTTTTTAACTTTATTAACTTCTACTAACTCTTGCCAGATTTTTTTATCCTTGGTAGGAACACTATTTACTAAAATGATAAGTGGTTCATTACTATCTCTCTCTACCCCTATAGTTTCAATATTCTGTTTAAAATCTAAAGGTGAGAAGACAACTCTTCCATTTAGGCCTTCCTGCAGGTCTGTTGGTGGTAATTTTCCTGTCTTTCGTACCATACGAACTATTGCTTGAAAAGGATGTATGCATTGCATGAGAATTGATTCATAAATAGTTTAATCCTTGAATTGATACTTATTCTAACTTATTATATATGGCTCTTCCTGGCATTTTGTTATCCTCTAACTTATCATAGCAGTAATCACATATAATTTGCTGTGTAAACAAATGAAAGTGTTCCTCTACAAACAAATATGCAGCAAATTCTTGCCACCTATCTCTGTTCTCCTGTTCACACAAGTTGAGTACAAGTCAACATTGCGAGTTTGACTTTTGTAGTGAGCATTTCAACAACAAATACAAACACAGTTTGGTTTCTCAGAAGAAACTGTGTTAAACTTTGCAATGTCTTGTGTAATATTTTCAGTACTAATGCCTGTAACCTGTTCTTCTACACCTCCAGTAATCAACTCTTCACTTTCCCTAGACTCCTGTTCAGGATCAAAGAAACAAAACTGAATATCTTCACAACGTTTTCAACCTCTACTACTGTACCATACAATAGACTTCTATTCATTTCTCCAAAACATAAGGCAGCAGTTTTCACATGGGAAGTCTCATCACCAAATTTCGTATTTTAGAGTGGTGAACAGCTAACATCCTGAAATGATGAAATATGCTTCTGCAAAGTTTCCTAGATAGACATGTCAGTGAATGTCCCTGTAAATTAATAAGCTTCCTCACTTTGCATGGATCTAATCCTTGCAAAATTGCAATTTTCTGTTTCAGACCACTGCATAAAAACTCACATAGGAAAGTTCTTAATAAATTGATTCCTGACGAACATTACAAATACTACTACAGTTCCATTTGTATAAAGGGGCCTGTCTAAGCCTTCCTTGCACCTCTTTAGCTATCACTTCCTCTACATTCCTAGGAACCATCTCCTCTTTTGCAATAGGAGGGGCGTCTTTTACCTCATAAACACGACCACTTAAATCAACTGAATGCACTAGTGTGATCTCTTATAAATTGCTTTCCTCATTAAAATAAGGTTCTATACTGGAGCTGTGCTTCCATTCACCTTTAAAAAATTGCAAACATTAGTTTTATTAATAAGCCTTTTTTCAAGGGTTTTTGCTTCATACACAAGACTGTTTTGTCTAGTGTCCTGATTCTGCTCAATATCAAGATAGTTGCCTTTTCAGAGCAAATGCTTTGTCAACGATACTTTCAATATATTGTTTTTGCTTAAGTGCAGCACTTCTCCTCTTATACTTCTTCATCCTTTGTAACAAATTCTGTATTACTCATGTTCAAAACATTTTAGCTTGGAGCTCTTTAAATTGTTTCTCTCTCCATGACAAAGTGCCTGCATTCGAAGAATATTTTCTTCTTTCGGAAACATGTACTCCTTGCTATTTTCCAGATGATTTAGAGATTTGTTTTTTAGCTAACACTTTTCCCTCATTACACATTTAATGACATTTTGCTTTCAGAAAATCCTCATTACTCCTACTAGCTTTTCTTTTTTTCCCTCTGGGCATTTTCCACCTTATTTTCTTTTTCTCTCTCAGTTTTAACTTTGTAATACTGTTTCTTTAGTTTCTTTCTTCTTTGTCTCTTGTCAGGCATTGTAATTATTTTTCTTTAAATAAAAACTGGATATCTGGAAAGCAAATAAACAATAAATTAACCTGTATATTAAGCAACTTTATTAATAATTCACTGCTTAAGTAGTGTGTTCTTTACTCTATTGGTTGTAAATAGTCATACCAATGATAGTTTTCTGTTCTACTTTGCACTATTTCTTACAGTAGGCATATCTAACAGAGTATTCACCTGCCTCTCTTGCTCGTAGGTATTATTGATAGGCTGAGTATATTACTATATGTATTAATTTGTATATGTGCATTTCAATGCATACAGTAGTTGTTGACTCAGGCTATTATTCTGTGTCTCACTGTATACCTAGAACTCTCAGTACCAGTTTTTATCTTTCACTGCTTACCTTTGTGGCTATATATTATTTTCTACCTGGTTGCCTTACTTTTTGTAGCACTGTGTCCTTGGGTGTGTTAGTGGTTACATTACTGTTTGTCCAGGTATCTCAGAGTGTCAATTGCAATGTGCATTGGTGTCTCAGTTACTATAGTCGTGATTACAAGGACTTTCAGTGTTTGGTTTGGTTGTGTTAGTTGCTGTATCAATGTGTACATAGGAGTAGTAGCAGCTCAATTACTACGTAACTGTATACATAACAGAGTACTTTAATGTGTGACTGTATGTGTCAGTATGTCTGGATGTGTTAGCATATTAATCAGTTTATTGCCTGGGAATGTTTGGGTATACGTCAGTATGTACCTAGTTCTCTCAGTGTATGCATCAGTGTCTCCCTGAATGTGTTAGTGTACACATCAGTGTGTACCTGTCTGTGTTACTGTATGGATGGCTGCATGTATGAGTCTATTGCTGTATGCATAGGTATGTGTCAATGTCTGTTATTGTATACATCAGGCTGTACGTGGCTCTGACACTTTAAGCACAGGTGTGTGCCAGTCTGACTCAATGCATTTACCAATTTATATATAGCTATGTCAGTGTGATAGTATCTGTATGGGTATGTGAGTGGGTGTGAGAGTGTCGGTATCAGTATCAGTGAATGTGAGAGTGTCTGCATAGGTAGGTGAGTGGATGTGAAAGTGTCTGTATCAGTATGTAAGTCGGTGTGTAAGTGTCTGTATGTGTATGTAAGTGGATGTGAGAGTGGCTGTATAGGTATGTGAATAGGTATGAGAGTATCTGTATGGGTGACACAGAGGATGTGAGGGTCCATTTATATTTGCTTTTAACCACACGTCAGATCTGCGGATCCACTGTGGATTTACACAAGGGAGAGCTGAGCTGAATCCCGTGGTGGATCTGCAGATCTTGCGCATGACCAAAAAACATTTTCTGCCATTTTACTGCCTATTACACATGCTTTCCCCTCATTTATAACATATTCAAGGGGTCAGGAAAGCTTTCACCGGCTCCTTTAAATTTGTATACAAGCAACTTTAAATTCCTGGACACCATTTCCCGAGATATAAAATGGTGGCCACTACTTTTCTGTGAAGATGCGGCCAGCCAATCAGGACCTTACTTTGGCATGGTGAGTCACGGATTCACCGCAGTTGGAACCACAGAGGGTTCGCATCCCTATATATACAAATTTGGTTTTCAGTTAATATCTCGAAAACTACAAAACAGATTTACACCAAATCAAAACAAGCATGCTTTTTGGACTAAGAGCTAGCTTTCAGCCAAATTTGGTGTAACTTCATCCAGTGGTTCGGGCTGTAGTAGTGTCTATAATATCAATGGAAATTAACATAGGGAAAATGGGTTTTAGGACCATCCCTTTTTCTCGGCCCGCTTGACCGATCACCCCAAACTTTTCATCACAGCAGCTGAACTAAGCATCAGACTAATTTTGAAAATGTTGTGAAGTTTTGTCAGCCGGCCCTAAAGTTATTGGCAAAACAAAAAACGCTTTTCCTATGGAAAGAAGGAGCTAACTATAACTACCTACTGGCAACATCGTTAAGTAAAAGATATATACTACCTACTGGCAGTCACCAGTAGGTAGTTATAGTTAGGATGTATTTTCTATAGGGAGAGTGTTTTTTCATTTGCCAATAACTTTGGTAACATTTCTCGAATCCTCGCAATTTTTTCTAAACTGATTTGCTAGTCACTTCAGCTGTTGTCTCTAAAATTTCATGGTGATTCGTCAAGCGGGGGCCGAGAAAAAGAGAGGGTCCCAAAACGCTCATTCTCCAAGTTAATTACCATAGGAAACTTTAGACATGGCTACAGCCTGATCTGCTCAACGGAATCACACCAAATTTGGCAGAAAGGTAGCTCTTGGTCCAGTCAAATGGTGGTACTCCATTCAGTAGTTGCTGAGAAATATAAAGATTTTTCAGATATACAGCTGGGGCCACAGTGGATCCACGGCCCCTCCCGATCTCGTGCCTGAGATCTGATTGCCTGGCAACACTTCAAACCAGGAAGAGTTGGCAGTCATCTTGTTAATTGAACTGAGTCACAAGAAAAAAACATTAAAAAGAAAAAAAGGGGGCAGGGTAGAAACACCCTGACCCCCTAGACCTCTTGGCCAAAAAAACATTTAAAAAAAAAGATATTGGCGCGAGCTGCAGATCCAGCCCAACTCCCTCAGAAATTAACAAAAAAACAAGCGTGGGCTCCCACGCTTCATTTAATATAGGCCCCGGGGTGGGCCAAGTCCTGGGGGCATGTTTAAATGTGTAGGAGGGGGCACCCCCTCTCCTAGAATACCTAAAGCCCTGGGGATCGGAACCATTTGTTTTATATTTATGTGGGGTTGCCCTAAAGGCAACCCCGTGCCCTGGGGACCGCCACCTCCCGAAGGCAAATTAACAATTTTATAATGATGCATGAAGGGCCATGCTCCCCCCCAGCCCTGGGGACAGCCACCTACCCGGAGCTACACATAACAGTAATGGCCCCCCGCAGCCCCGGGGACCGCCACCTGCCCGGGGCACACTGTGTTTTTTGTAAGTAATGTGGAGGATACCGTAGGCCCTCCCCCACTGCTCCGGGGACTGCCAGCTCCCCGGGGCAAATACATAATTTTTTTTTTTAAATGTGGGTGGCCCTATGGCCTCCCCTGCATCCCCGGGGACTGCCATCTCCTTAGGACTCAAATTATATGTATGCAGGACCACCACTTAGTCAAGGCAAATTTGAACACAGTAAGGGGGCTGCAGTGTCCCAGGAGGTGTATTTGCAGAGTGGTGGAGAAAGGAGGCATGGCCTGTGATGACCTCTCAGCAATCCAGCTGTGTGGGTCTTACTGGGGGTAACAGGAGGGCTAGTAGCCCCAAGGACCCTCAAGCATCAAGAGGACTTCATTCCCAAACTAGTAGTGCACCAGGAGGTGCGTTTGCAGAGCGGTGGAAAAAGGGGGAGTGGCCACCAAAAACCTCTAAGCAAACCCACTGTGTGGGAGGTACTTGAGGTAACAGGAGGGGTAGTTGGACCCCAAGGACCCTCAATAACCAAGGGGACTTCATCCTCCTACTAGTAGTACACCAGGGGTCGTGTTTGCAAAGTGGTAGAGAAAGGGGGCGTGGCCGCTGACCAGGTCTCAGCAATCCTGCTGTGTGTGACCTACTGGATTTAAGAGGAGGGGTGGTTGGCCCCCAAGGACATCCTTGGGGGCCAACTACCCCTCCTGTTATCTCCAATAAGTCCCACAAAATGGGATTGTTAAGGATTTTTTAAAGCAACACCCTATTTCTACCCTGCTCTGCAAACACGGCCCGTGGTGCACTACTGTTTGGGACATGAAGTCCACTTTACTCCTGAGGGACCTTGAGGGCCCAGAAGCCCTCCTGGTGCCTCCTGTAAGTCCTACACAGCACAATTCCTGAGAGATGGTCGGAGGCTAAGTCTCCTTTCTCCACCACTCTGCAAACTTGACTATTAGTTAAAAAAAAAACATAGACATTTGCTGAAAAAACCAAAGGTTACAGGTACATTATAGTTAGGAAATGGAATTAAAAAAAACCTTAAAAATTCACTGAAAAAACAAAGATTACAGGGACAATATAGTTAGGCTCACGTGTCATTCGTACAAAACCATAGAAATTCAGCTGTTATAGTTAGGTAATTATAGCTCACACCCTCACAATGCACTGCTTATGACCTCACATATTATATCACTAATGACATGGACAGTGACATCACTGATGACATCTCAAATGACATTGATGAAAGCGAGCAGAGTTTGCTATGGCTTGGTGGGAGCGGTAATGCTCCCGCCAAACAGCTGTGTCCTGGGGGTGGGCACCTGGGGACATAGCAGGAGCTGGCCCCAGGGATTGGTGGTCTCCAGGGCCATATATGGCTCCAGGAGGGGAGTAGCATGGTCCCCCTCCATTAGACCACACAGCTCTAGGGAGGGGGTGGTTCCTGCAGCTGGGGGGCCGCATGGCCCCCCATCTTTAATTATAAACATTCGCCCTGGGGAGGTGGCGGTCCCTGGGGCTGGTGGGGTGACCTATGGGCCCCCGCACTAACTTCATTTTTGCGCTGTGGTAGTCCACAGGGCGGGGGGTGCAGCCCCCTTGCATTAATGTTGCATTTTGCTCCCTCTCCCTCTGCTTGGCTCAAACACATCACACTATGACAGCCTCAGCGGAGACTATGCTATCCTCCAACTATGACGTCCCGCCCCATTGATATATGACATCCCCTGCAAGACTACCTCTGCACCCTGGATCTAGACACTACTGATCGATAACACTGAAGTCCCCTCCCCCTCCGTCATTACTGCCTCTAGACTAGTGTCATATTTCGCCCCATCTAGTTTCCGTTTACGTATTTCACACTAGGATATCCCCTACCCCCTCTGTCATTCTAATGTATTATTGTCCTTTGTCAGGAAACTGAGCTACTGTGACAACCTTTTGACAAAGTGAGTTATTGACTGCTGGCAGATGTTGTATTTTATGTTATACAATAAAACCAATAAAAACATTTGAAAAAAAATGTAGCATTTTGCCCTGGGGAGGAGGCGATCTGGCAGGCTGCGGGGAGGGCACGCGAGCCCCCATGCATAGCTTATACATATTGCCCTGGGGAGGTGGTGGTCCTCAGGGCAGGGTTGCCAAACAGGCAACCCCCGCATTTTTATTAATAATAAGCCCCAGGGAGGTGGTGGTCCCTGGGGCATAATAAGCCCTTGAGGGGCTCCTGCACTCTCCCTCCTTAACTTATACAATGCCCCTGGGACCTGATCTACCCGGGGCCCATTTAGAACAAAGCATGGGAGACTGGGCTTTGTTATTTTGTATTTTTTGGGTGGGATTCGAACATCCAGCACAACTCCTTCTGAAAATGTACAAAAGAAAATGCTTTTTGGGCCCTGCAGGGTCCCTGTGGAACCCCCCCCCCCCAGAGCCCTAGGTGGTCAGGGTGTTTCTACCCTGCCCTCTTTTACCCTTTTCTTTTTTTTTTACATATTTTTCCTGTGACTTAGTTCAACTGAATCACAATATGGCTGCCAACATTGGTTTGAAGTTATGGCAGCCAATCAGATCTCAGCACGAAATAGGACGGGACACTGATCCTCTGCATCCCTATATACACAACTGGAAATTTCTTTAAATAACTCAGCAACTACTGAACGGATTTACACCATTTGACAAAACGGCCCCTTTCTGATCTAACAGCTATCTTTCTGCCAAATTTGGTATAATTCGGTTAAGCAATTTGGGCTGTAGCCATGTCAAAGGTTCCTATGGAAATGAACATGGGGAAAATGCTTTTTGGGATTCCCCTTTTTCTCAGCCCCCGCTTGACAGATCACCCAAAATTTTCAAAACATTAGCCAAAGTGAGTGTCAAATTAGTTCTGGAAATTTCACGTAGATTCGTCAAATGACACCAAAGTTATTGGCAGGTATAAACGTTCTTCCTATGGAAACTAGGTCCTAACTATAACTACCTACTGCCAACCGGCAGTAGGATATATATATATATATATATATATATATATATATATATATATATATATATTCACTGAAAAAAACATAGGTTTTAGGGACAGTTATAGTTAGTTGGACATTTCACTCGTACAAAACCATAGAATTTCCCCCATTATAGTTAGTTCAGCTAACTATAACTCGCGCCCGTAATGCACTGCTGATGACGTCACATATTACATCACTCATGACATGGTCAGTGACATCACTGATGACATCACTGATGACATCTCAAATGACATCACTGATGACATCACTGATGACATCATCCAGTGACTGTGTGTTTCTGTAAAGTTTAAATATGTTTAATATATATATAGGGAAAGGCGTATTGAAGAATGATTGGGTGTATAAGTGTCTGAATGGATGATTTAGTACGTGAGTGACTGACTCTACAAGTGAGTGATTAAATGTATCTTACTGAATGCATGGGTTAGTGACTAAACTGTGTGAATGTCTGTATCCGTCTGTCTGTTGGTTTGTAAGCGGCTGCATGAGCTTTCTGAATAGCTACATGAGTGTCTACATGGGTTATTGATTGATTGTCTGAGTATCTGTATGGGTGCCTGAGTGTTTGTGTGGGTGGGGTGTGTGTGACTCTGTGCATAGATGTGTGAGTTGGTGATTCACTGGGTGCATGGTTTCAAGAGTGCATCTGTGATGGACTGTATGGGTGGGTGAGTGTGTGTATGGGTGTGTTAGTGATTGAATGTATATCTCAGAGGTACATGTGTGAGTAACTACATATGTGAAAGGCAGTATATATGTGTGTTGGAGTATATAAATGGCTATAAGTGAGAGTGTGTGATTGTGAGAGTGGCTGTATGGATGAGTGTGTACTTGTATCAGTGATTGTATAAGAGCGTAAGAATGTGCTAGTATTTGTATGAGTAAGTGAGCTGGTGTGTGTATAACTGTATAGGTGAGTAAATGGGTGTGTGATTAAGTTTTTTGCATGACTGACTAGGTGTGTGAGTACCTCTATGGATGAGTGGCGGTGTGTGAGTGTTTATATAGTTGTATGAGTGCATATGATAGTCCTGTACTGAGTGACTAAGTATGAGTGACTGTACGGGTGAGTGAGTGGATGTGTGTGTAGACCTAAGAATCAGTGAGTGGGTATGTAGTTTTTGGTGTTGGAGTGTCTATGGTTTTGAGAATGGCAGTCTCTAATTTAGAGTGGGTGTATCAAAAGTTATATTAGGGTGTGAGAAGATGCATGAAATTATCACATGGATGATGTCATCAGTGATGTCATTTGAGATGTCATCAGTGATGTCATCAGTGATGTCACTGACCATGTCATGAGTGATGTAATATGTGACGTCATCAGCAGTGCATTGGAGGCGCGAGTTATAGTTAGCTGAACTAACTATAACGGGGGAATTTCTATGGTTTTGTACGAGTGAAATGTCCAACTAACTATAACTGTCCCTAAAACCTATGGTTTTTTCAGTGAATTTCAAAGGTTTTTTAAATGCTAATTTCTAACTATAACGTGTCTGAAACCTATGGTTTTTTTCAGTGAATTTCAAAGGTTTTTTAAATGCTAATTTCTAACTATAACGTGCCTGAAACCTATGATTTTTAAGTGAATTTCAAAGGTTTTTTTAAATGCTAGTTTCTAACTATGCCTACAGAGGTAGGACATGTGAAGAAAGAAGAAAAAACGCACAGAAAGAAGCAAAAGATGTGCAGAAAGAACCAACAGAGGAGCAGAAAGAGGCCTTGTTGCAAAATCATCCTGTGCCCACAACTTTTTCAGACGGGTACTGGTGGTAACTGACTCTGACTAACCAGAGCCAGTGCTATGCTAAAAGACACTTAGAATACAGTGAAAACACCTACATACACTAGGGAACACTATGCGTTGGGGTACCCCTGTGATTAGCATGACCTCCTCTGCAAGTCCCTAGTACATAATAGGGCAGGGGATTAGAACTACCTCTTAAAACGCGCTACAGGGCGCGTTTGCACAGTGGTGAAGGGAGGGGGCCTGAGGTGACATGTGTGCAAACGCACCCCGTGGCGCGTTTTAAGTTGCGGGATTAAGTCCCCTTGAATTCTGAGGGTCCCTGGGGCCCAACTAGCCCCCAGGTACCTACAGTTAGGACCACAGAGCTGAGTTGCAGAGAGGCGTTCCGAGGCCACGCACCTTTTTTCACCTCTCTGCAACGCAACTCTGTTGTGCTTACTGAAGGTACCTGGTGGGCTAGTTGGCCCCCAGGGTCCCTCAGGATTCAAAGGGAATTAATTCCCCAACTTAAAACGCACCACAGGGCGTGTTTGCGCACATGTCACCTGAGGCCCCGCCCCCTCCCTTCACCACTGTGCAAACGCGCCCCGTGGTGCGTTTTAAGTTAGGGGATTAGGTCACCTTGAATCCTGAGGGTCCCTGGGGCCCAACTAGCCCACTAGGTACTTCCAGTAAGCACCACAGGCCTGCGTTGCAACGCCTGTAACAAATTGTGCAGTTGTGTTTAGGTAGTGAAGAGGGTCGTGCTGGGGGTAGTGTTTTAGGTTTTAGGGTAGTGCAGTGGTGTTTGTGTAGTGTAGGGGGTCATGCTGGGGTAGATTTAGGGTTTAGGGTAGTGCAGTGGTGTTTGGGTAGTGTAGGGAGTCGTGCTGGGGGGAGTGTTTTAGGGTTTAGGGTAGTGCAGTGGTATTTGGGTAGTGTAGGGGGTTGTGCTGGGGGTAGTGTTTTAGGGTTTAGGGTAGTGCAGTTGTGTTTGGGTAGTGTAGGGGGTCGTGCTGGGGGTAGTGATTTAGGGTAGTGCAGTGGTGTTTGGGTAGTGTAGGGGTACTGCTGGGGGTAGTTTTTTAGGGTTTAGGGTAGTGCAGTGGTGTTTGGGTAGTGTAGTGGTTCGTGCTGTGGTAGTTTTTAGGGTTTAGGGTAGTGCAGTGGTGTTTGTGTAGTGTAGGTGGTAGTGTTTTAGGGTTTAGGGTAGTGCAGTGGTGTTTGTGTAGTGTAGGAGGTCGTGTTTTAGGGTTTAGGGTAGTGCAGTGGTCTTTGGGTAGTGTAGGGAGTCGTGCGGGGGTAGTGTTTTAGGGTTTAGGGTAGTGTAGGGGGTCATGCGGGGGTAATGTTTTAGGGATTAGGGTAGTGCATTGGTGTTTGGGTAGTGTGGGGGGTCATGCGGGGGTAGTGTTTTAGGGTTTAGGGCAGTGCAGTGGTGTTTGGGTAGTGTAGGGGGTCGTGCTGGGGGAGTGTTTTAGGGTTTAGGGCAGTGCAGTGGTGTTCGGGTAGTGTAGGGGGTCGTGCTGGGGGAGTGTTTTAGGATTTAGGGCAGTGCAGTGGTGTTCGGGTAGTGTAGGGGGTTGTGCTGGGGGAGTGTTTGAGGGTTTAGGGCAGTGCAGTCGTGTTCGGGTAGTGTAGGGGGTTGTGCTGGGGGTAGCATTTTAGGGTTTAGGGTAGTGCAGTGGTGTTCGGGTAGTGTAGGGGGTCGTGCTGGGGGTAGTGTTCTAGGGTTTAGGGCAGTGCAGTGGTGTTTGGGCAGTGTAGGGGGTAATGCTGGGTGTGGTGTTTTAGGGTTTAGGGCAGTGCAGTGGTGTTCGGGCAGTGTAGGGGGTGGTGCAGGGGGTGGTGTTTCAGGGTTTAGGGCAGTGTAGTGGTGTTCGGGCAGTGTAGGGGGTGGTGTTTCAGGGTTTAGGGCAGTGCAGTGGTGTTCGGGCAGTGTAGGGGGTCGTGCAGGGGGTGGTGTTTCAGGGTTTAGGGAAGTGGTGTTCGGGCAGTGTAGGGGGTCGTGCTCGGGGTGGTGTTTCAGGGTTTGGGGCAGTGCAGTGGTGTTCGAGCAGTAAAGGGGGTCGTGCTGGGGGTGGTGTTTCAGGGTTCAGTGCAGTGGTGTTTGGGCAGTGTAGGGGGCGGTGCAGGGGTGGTGTTTCAGGGTTTAGGGCAGTGCAGTGGTGTTTGGGCAGTGTAGGGGTGGTGCAGGGGTGGTGTTTCAGGGTTTAGGGCAGTGCAGTGGTGTTTGGGCCGTGTAGGGGGTGGTGCAGGGGGTGGTGTTTCAGGGTTTAGGGCAGTGCAGTGGTGTTCGGGCAGTGTAGGGGGTCATGCAGGGGGTGGTGTTTCAGGGTTTAGGGCAGTGCAGTGGTGTTCGGGCAGTGTAGGGGGTCGTGCTGGGGCTGGTGTTTCAGGGTTTAGGGCAGTACAGTAGAGTTCGGGCAGTGTAGGGGTCATGCTGGGGCTGGTGTTTCAGGGTTTAGGGCAGTGCAGTGGTGTTCGGGCAGTGTAGGGGGTTGTGCTGGGGCTGGTGTTTCAGAGTCTAGGGCACTGCAGTGGTGTTCGGGCAGTGTAGGGGGTCGTGCTGGGGCTAGTGTTTCTGGATTTAGGGCAGAGCAATGGTGTTCAGGCAGTGTAGGGGGTTTTGCTGGAAGTGGTGTTTCAGGGTTTAGGGCAGTGCAGTGGTGTTCGGTGCAGTGTAGGGGGTGGTGTTTCAGGGTTTAGGGCAGTGGTGTTCAGGCAGTGTAGGGGGTCTTGCTGGGGTTGATGTTTCAGGGTTTAGGGCAGTGCAGTGGTGTTCGGGCAGTGTAGGGGGTCGTGCTGGGGGTGGTGTTTCAGGGTTTAGGGCAGTGCAGTGGTGTTCGGGCAGTGTAGGAGGTCGTGCAGGGGGTGGTGTTTCAGGGTTTAGGGCAGTGCAGTGGTGTTCGGGCAGTGTAGGGGGTCGTGCTGGGGGTGGTGTTTCAGGGTTTAGGGCAGTGCAGTGGTGTTCGGGCAGTGTAGGGTGTCGTGCTGAGGGGTGGTGTTTCAGGGTTTAGGGCAGTGCAGTGGTGTTCAGGCAGTGTAGGGGGTCGTGCAGGGGGTGGTGTTTCAGGGTTTAGGGCAGTGCAGTGGTGTTTGGGCAGTGTAGGTGGTCGTGCAGGGGGTGGTGTTTCAGGGTTTAGGGAAGTGCAGTGGTGTTTGGCCAGTGTAGGTGGTCTTGCTGGGGGTGGTATTTCAGGCTTTTGTGCAGTGGTGTTCGGGCAGTGTAGGGGGTCTTGCTGGGGGTGGTGTTTCAGGGTTTAGGGCAGTGCAGTGGTGTTCGGGCAGTGTAGGGGGTCTTGCTGGGGCTGGTGTTTGAGGGTTTAGGGTAGTGCAGTGGTGTTCGGGCAGTTTAGGGGGTCGTGCTGGGGCTGGTGTTTCAGGGTTTAGGGCAGTGCAGTGGTGTTCGGGCAGTGTAGGGGGTCGTGCTGGGGCTGGTGTTTGAGGGTTTAGGGTAGTGCAGTGGTGTTCGGGCAGTTTAGGGGGTCGTGCTGGGGCTGGTGTTTCAGGGTTTAGGGCAGTGCAGTGGTTTTCGGGTAGTGTAGGCGGTCGTGCTCGGGCTGGTGTTTCAGGGTTTAGGGCAGTGTAGTGGTGTTCGGGCAGTGTACGGGGTTGTGCTGGGGCTGGTGTTTCAGGGTTTAGGGCAGTGCAGTGGTGTTCGGGCAGTGTAGGGGGTCGTGCTGGGGGTGGTGTTTCAGGGTTTAGGGCAGTGCAGTGGTGTTCGGGCAGTGTAGGGGGTCGTGCTGGGGCTGGTGTTTCATGGTTTAGGGCAGTGCAGTGGTGTTCGGGCAGTGTAGGGGGTCGTGCTGGGGTGGTGTTTCAGGGTTTAGGGCAGTGCAGTGGTTTTCGGGCAGTGTAAGGGGTCATGCTGGGGGTGGTGTTTCAGGGTTTAGGGCAGTGGTGTTCGGGCAGTGTAGGGGGTCTTGCTGGGGGTGATGTTTCAGGGTTTAGGGCAGTGCAGTGGTGTTCGGGCAGTGTAGGGGGTCTTGCTGGGGGTAGTGTTTCGGGGTTTAGGGTAGTGCAGTGGTGTTCGCGCAGTGTAGGGGGTCGTGCTGGGGGTGGTGTTTCAGGGTTTAGGGCAGTGCAGTAGTGTTTGGGCAGTGTAGGGGATCGTGCAGGGGGTGGTGTTTCAGGGTTTAGGGCAGTGCAGTGGTGTTTGGGCAGTGGAGGGGGTCGTGCTGGGTGTGGTGTTTCAGGGTTTAGGGCAGTGCAGTGGTGTTCGGGCAGTATAGGGGGTCGTGCAGGGGGTGGTGTTTCAGGGTTTAGGGCAGTGCAGTGGTGTTCGGGCAGTGTAGGGGTCGTGCTGGGGCTGGTGTTTCAGGGTTTAGGGCAGTGCAGTGGTGTTCGGGCAGTGTAGGGGGTCTTGCTGGGGGTGGTGTTTCAGCCTTTAGGGCAGTGGTGTTCGGGCAGTGTAGGGGGTCTTGCTGGGGGTGATGTTTCAGGGTTTAGGGCAGTGCATTGGTGTTCGGGCAGTGTAGGGGGTCTTGCTGGGGGTAGTGTTTCAGGGTTTAGGGCAGTGCAGTGGTGTTTATGCAGTGTAGGGGGTCGTGCTGGGGATGGTGTTTCAGGGTTTAGGGCAGTGCAGTAGTGTTCGGGCAGTGTAGGGGGTCGTGCAGGGGTGGTGTTTCAGGGTTTAGGGCAGTGCAGTGGTGTTCGGGCAGTGTAGGGGGTCGTGCTGGGGGTGGTGTTTCAGGGTTTAGGGCAGTGCAGTGGTGTTCGGGCAGTGTAGGGGGTCGTGCTGGGGATGGTGTTTCAGGGTTTAGGGCAGTGGTGTTCGGGCAGTGTAGGGGGTCTTGCTGGGGGTGATGTTTCAGGGTTTAGGGCAGTGCAGTGGTGTTCGGGCAGTGTAGGAGGTCTTGCTGGGGGTAGTGTTTCAGGGTTTAGGGCAGTGCAGTGTTGTTCGGGCAGTGTAGGGGGTCGTGCTGGGGGTAGTGTTTTAGGGTTTAGGGTAGTGCAGTGGTATTTGTGTAGTGTAGGGGGTCATGTTTTAGGGTAGTGCAGTGGTGTTTGGGTAGTGTAGGGGGTCGTGCTGGGGTAGTGTTTTAGGATTTAGGTTAGTGCAGTGGTGTTTGGGTAGTGTAGGGGGTCGTGCTGGGGGTAGTGTTTTAGGGTTAAGGTAGTGCAGTGGTGTTTGTGTAGTGTAGGGGGTCGTGCTGGGGGTAGTGTTTTTGGGTTTAGGGTAGTGCAGTGGTGCTTGTGTAGTGTAGGGGGTCGTGCTGGGAGTAGTGTTTTTGGGTTTAGGGTAGTGCAGTGGTGTTTGTGTAGTGTAGGGGGTCATGTTTTAGGGTAGTGCAGTGGTGTTTGGGTAGTGTAGGGGGTCGTGCTGGGGGTAGTGTTTTAGGATTTAGGTTAGTGCAGTGGTGTTGGGGTAGTGTTTTAGGGTTTAGGGTAGTGCAGTGGTGTTTGTGTAGTGTAGGGGGTCATGCTGGGGTAGTGTTTTAGTGTTTAGGATAGTGCAGTGGTGCTTGTGTAGTGTAGGGGTCGTGCTGGGGGTAGTGTTTTAGGGTTTAGGGTAGTGCAGTGGTGTTTTTGTAGTGTAGGGGGTCATGTTTTAAGATGCAACGCTCCAATACCTGACCAGTCTGCACTACATAAAACTGCAAAAAAACTAAAAATAAAATGTGTTTTGCACACTTTTGTCATTGGGCTATATGTGGGCTACATCTGGGTAATATTTGTGCTACATTTGGGCTCTTTTTTCACTGGTGGCCATCTTGGAAGACTTCTTTGTTATGAAGTTTCCTAATTTCCTCATTTACTGCAGTCTCCTCAGTAGGAAATGCTTTCAGTTTTTTACTTTGATTCCATCAAGAAGGCATTCAGATGTGTCACACATTTGCCATAAATTCAGAATGTTAGCACTCTAGTTGTTCATTAGATCACTGTAGTAAAGCTACTGCTCACCAAGGAGTTAACTGGAAGTCTACTGCTGGTATTGAAAGTGATTGTTTCAGTCTGCATGTCAAAATTTTCTAATGAAATAGAAGAGGATTTGAGATCTCACTTAAAACATGCACTAAATTTTCTTTTGCAGCACTAACCATAATTTCTATGGCAAAATGAACCCCCTCATTTTGTTCCTTTTTAAATTAAATGTTTTAAGTGTTACCAGTTTATTCCAATCAAGATGGCTTCAGGTGTGCCATACTTTTGTCATAAGTAAGGCTGTTAGCACTCTAGTTGTTCTTTAGAACACTCTGGGAAGCTGCAGTAGAACACAAAGGCATCAACTGACAGGCTGCTCCTGTTGAAATATAACAGGAAGATATTTGAGATCTCACTTAAAACATGTCCTAATTTTTCTTTCTACAGCACTAACCATAATTTCTATGGCAAAATGAACCCTCTCATTTTGTTCCTTTTTAAATTAAATGTTTTAAGTGTTACCAGTTTATTCCAATCAAGATGGCTTGAGGTGTGCCATACTTTTGTCATAAGTAAGACTGTTAGCGCTCTAGTTGTTCTTTAGAACACTCTGGGAAGCTGCAGTAGAACACAAAGGCATCAACTGACAGGCTGCTCCTGTTGAAATATAACAGGAAGATATTTGAGATCACACTTGAAACATGTCCTAATTTTTCTTTCTACAGCACTAACCATAATTTCTATGACAAAATGAACCCCATCATTTTGTTCCTTTTTAAATTAAATGTTTTAAGTGTTACCAGTTTATTCCAATCAAGATGGCTTCAGGTGTGCCATACTTTTGTCATAAGTAAGACTGTTAGCGCTCTAGTTGTTCTTTAGAACACTCTGGGAAGCTGCAGTAGAACACAAAGGCATCAACTGACAGGCTGCTCCTGTTGAAATATAACAGGAAGATGTTTGAGATCACACTTGAAACATGTCCTAATTTTTCTTTCCAGAGCACTAACCATAATTTCTATGACAAGATGAACCCCATCATTTTGTTCCTTTTTAAATTAAATGTTTTAAGTGTTACCAGTTTATTCCAATCAAGATGGCTTCAGGTGTGCCATACTTTTGTCATAAGTAAGGCTGTTAGCACTCTAGTTGTTCTTTAGAACACTCTGGGAAGCTGCAGTAGAACACAAAGGAATCAAATGACAGTCTCTGCCCTTGTTGGATGTACATGTTTTACTGAGAATGTCAGACTTCATTCTCACATGACTGAGAAAGATAATGTGAATTTACAGAAAATATGCTCTCATTTTAGCTTCTGGAGCACCTTCCAAAACTGTATGGGACAAGCATGTGAAAATAGTTTTCTCTCAAACATGATTCATGGTATCCCAGCAGAAGGTTTTTCACAGGGTAAAATCACCTTAGAACACACCACAATTCCTGAAATTAGTATGGTATCCTCAACAAATGAATTCTAATGTAACTAAAGTCTGTTATCACCCTTTATAGTTCTCCTTTTGGTAACCCTCAAAATCTTCGATTCACTACAATGCATTTCAATGGGGTACTATCATTTATATTGGTCCCAAGATGGCTGCCAGCAATTCCAGGATGAAGTGCTGACAGCCAATCAGATCTCACGATGACATGTGTGGTTAGGCTCCGCCCAGATATATATGTGTTTTTACTTTTGATTTTCTCAGCAACTACTGAACGGATTTACACCATTTAACAAAAGGGTTCTTTCTGAACCAAGAACTACCTCTTTGCCAAATTTGGTGTAATTCCGTTCAGCAGTTCAGGCTGTAGCCTTGCATAAAGTTTCCTATGGGAAATTGATTTTTGACTCTTATTTTTTAATTTCTCCGCAACTACTGAACGGATTTACACCATTTAACAAAAAGGGTTCTTTCTGAACCAAGAACTACCTCTTTGCCAAATTTTGTGTAATTCCGTTCAGCAGTTCGGACTGTAGCCGTGGCTAAAGTTTCCTATGGGAAAATAAATGGG
This sequence comes from Calotriton arnoldi, assembly GCA_963921515.1. Lineage (NCBI taxonomy): Eukaryota > Metazoa > Chordata > Amphibia > Caudata > Salamandridae > Calotriton > Calotriton arnoldi. The sequence goes on from CAWUFW010013566.1 coordinate 62,160, forward strand.
GAAAACACGTTTTGGGACCCCCTTTTTCTCGGCCCCCGCTTGACGAATCACCCCGAAACTTTCAGGGTAGGAGCGGACCGGAGCGGGCCATAAAGTTTGAAAATTTTGCGAATATTCGTCAACCGACGCAAGAGTTATTTCAAATAGAATGTTGCGGATTTCCTATGGAAACTAGGTCCTAACTATAACTATCTACTGGCGACCGCCAGTAGATAATATATATATATATATATATATATATATAATACAGAATATTGCAAAAACACAACAAATTATCAGGGATTACAGCTTTACAACACACCTTTTAAAACAGACTAAGAAAACATTATTGATAAACAGGCCCTTCCCCACAACACTATATATGGGCAATAGTGCACCAATACGACCGCTGCTTGTTAGACTAATGTACAAAAAACAAAATGCAATGTAAAAGTGCATGAAGCCAAAGACAGTTCACCAAAACTAATGATAGTAAATTGATGACCGCAAACACTGCTTCTTGGCACAAAGTAAACTCTCTCCCAAATTTCCCACATGTTACTATCCACACTTGTAGCAAAACCCCACAGAGTATCAGCCTTTGCATCTACGTTACAGATGGACGCACTTACTAATCCTACAACATCCTAAAGGAGATACAGACACAGACAGATAGGAAGGAAAGCATTAAGTGGCATTTTTATGTATGTCCCAGCTGGCATTGCAATCTCTCCAATGGATTGTACTGTAGTAGGTATTAGGAATGAAAAGTTTATTGTTTGATTAATTAAAACCTTACAATATATATGCAGTAATTCTTACTTATAAAATTATAAAATCAATTATAAAAACATTTGGGCATTAGGTATCAACAATAATTATGGCCTGCCTGCCTATCAGCTTGGAGCATTCTGGCCTGCATGGCAACACTCCAGCAAGCAAATACCTCCTGATATCACGGCCATAATATCCCTCAGAATCCTAGCCAAGTAAAAGTGATCTGCCAAGGGAAGGTGCTAACTGCCAGTGACAGCTTCACATTATCTGAGCAGTAGCCCTTTCTCTGTTTTGTAGGAGGCAACAACTGCCAAGGAGTCACACTCGGCTGTTACTCATTGCACTCCCAGAAAGGTACATGTGACCGGAGTATCATTATTATAGAGTGCTCAATTCGCACCTTCAACCATTAAACAACAAGATTCATTATACACTTAGAGCCACCAAAACAACAAATGCATAATACACTCAAAGCCTCCGAAAAACAGCCAGTCCCCTACCACATTGCACCTTTAATCCTGATCCAACACATTCCTTACCTGGCAAGATGAACTGATACAGGAACGTGCTGCACTGTCTATGGAATGAGCTCATGCCAGAACGCAAAGAAGCTAATGCATTCAGCTGCTCAAGTGCCATGGAAAGGCAATGAAACATACAGAGAAAGGGAAAGTCAAGCAAGAACTTCCAGCCCCGATCACTTGCAGTGATTGTGGAAACCAGCAACATCCAAAGACTTCAGCGGACCTTACCATCCAGCAGTGCCTTACATGTGCTGAAAAGACGGTGTTTAAACGAAATATTGAATAAAAAATATTGGGATAAATAAATATTGTGTTACAAATAGTAGGATGACAAAAATATCGTCACAGGAATATCGGAGGTAAGAATATTGTTTTCAGTGTTTTTAATATGGTTGTATAAAATATTGTTTGAGAAAATCTTGTACATAATCTTGTTTTTATTGGTTATTTTATACGTTTTTTGTAAAATGTTTTATTTTAGTTGTGTGTTAGTTTTTGTGATAGTATGCCTTCCAAAATTGTTTGATTTAAAATTGTATTAATGTTTTAATTATTGTATATGTAATTATGTATAGGAGTGGTATGTAGGGATTTTAGGGAATAAGGGTGTGAACATTATTAAATCATAACTCTTAACTTGCTTGTATGTTAATTTTTATAAAATATGTTAAATATTTTATTAAGTTGTTTAAAAGTATATCTAAATTGTAAAATCATTTTTTTTATTTACGTCATGTTAATATTTTAAAGACCAATGTACATTTGTGTGTATGCAATTTAATTTTTTTGACAATTTATAACATAATCTATATATTTTACACAATTTAAAATAGATCATTTGTAAATGTATTTTATTGTTTGCTATAACAAATATTTTAATTTGTAAATATGTACTTATGTTCAAATTTACATTTCTAATTTATATTTCTTATTTGTTTAAAATTAATCAAAATATATAATTGTTTTGTTTTACTTTAGAAATCTAGATTACTCAATTTTTTATATATAGTTTATGTATAAAGTATTTAATAATTGCATTTCAAAATGTCATTTTATAGCATATTTATAAATGTCTTTATATGTTTATTGTTTGTTAAAAATGTTGAAAATGCAGTTTATATGTATTTTAATAAATGTATCTTTACAATAAAGAAATCAATATCTAGCAAGTTCTAGCAAGAACACATATGTAATTATAAATAGAAAACCTCTGACTATTTATATGTTTTTTTAAAGGCAATATTTTTGTTTCCAGTATTTTTGTTTTTGATATAGTAAAAATAAATATTTAACAGCAATATTTTGGTTATCAATATTTGTGTTTTTTTTAGTTAAGTATAGGAAGGTGATATTTTTGTGAACAATATTTATTTTCCGATATTTTTAATGGATCAACGTTGTTATCATTGATATTATGTCATTGAATGAACAGGGAGCACTGCCTTATCATCTCTTAGCACAAAGCCAACAGGTTTGTATTAGATGACTATGGCTGCCTAAGATGACAACACTAGTGACAACAGCAGCAGCATTGGAAGCAATCACCAGGTGACAGCAGCAAGGAAGACAATGAGACAGTTGTCATCTTATAAGATATTAGATTTCACTTAAGACCAAGTGCTCCTCTTGCCCTTGCGAAAAAGGTTCATTTGAAGCTATTCTCGCAATCAAAACAAATGCATAGAGCTCTGCATAAAGCTACATGGACATCATCTGATAATCTGCATGTTATTTTATGTTCAAAGTGATTTAAGTCACATGGTGGAGCAACTAAAGACCAGATACCACCAAAGCAGATTCCAAGATAAGAGGAGCTTGGTATTCAGAGAGGTTTTGAAGTAGACCACTGGGACTTTTTCATAAAACATCACTGGAATGATGGAATGGGTCTACATCATTGTTTCCTTAATAAAGGGCAAAGTAGGACATTCCAGGTCTTAGATAGATGAATAAGCTGAGTGCAGGGACACCTGGGAATTTATGTGCTCATGTACATGCTCAACGAAAGGGAAGATTGCAATAGAGTTGATTTTGGATGTATCCACACCAATGTATTTCTAGTAGACACCAATCCATATTGCCTGGCTACGTGGCACACAGACGCATGATTGACCAAGTTGTCAAGTTATCACCATGTATATTGCATCAGTGCTGGGGTTCGAGCCCTCTATAGCTCTGTTGTGCCAGGAAGATTTACCAGGTTCAAAGTCACATAGAGTACAAGGTGACCACACAATCAAAATGTGCATCACCTTAGCATTACATACATTCAGAATATCCACAGGCAGTCATATGCCCAGCACTCATTGCCTGTGCAAATGGCTAGAGTGTTGACTTCGAAGCTGGGGAACCGACTTCGAGTCTCAGAAGGGATGCTCAACATCCTGTGATTCTGGGCAAGCCACTTAATACCCCCGTGCCTAACAAAATGACTGTGTATGTCTGTAATGCAACTGGTGCTCATGTAAAGCACTCTGATACCATCAGGTCAAGTTCGTGCTATATAAAACTAAAAAAATAAAATGTAACTGAGTGAAAGAGGTAAGTGCCCACCATACTAATAGGCTCCCCTGATCTGTTTGCAGGCGCATTCTCTTGCAACATAAGCAACAAACTGGGGCTGACACATCCAAATAACAAGGAGCTGGTGAAAGGTATGTTCATGTTTCCTCCACACTGCATTCCACAACTTGCCACTTCCTATATTATCCTGAAAGAGTAGTAGAATCCATGACAGACTGCAATTAAGTAATTGCCTCAAATATCAGCTCCTCTTTCCTAACCCATTCACATTATGGCATGAGTGGCATGCAACAATATTGTTTCCTGCCTTACTGACCTAGTGTTCATCTACATCCTTGGTTTTCATGCTGTTGCAGCACAATATGTATTCTCCATGTGATTTAGAGAAGAAATTAGCAGTTTACGTAGGCACACGCAGGGTTTTCATTAGGGGTGGACGATAAATTCCGCTCCACCAGTGGAGTTAGTAGAGTTTTGACCACTCCGTGTTATGCGTGTAACATGGAGTCCTGGCCAAATTCCACCAACCTCCACTTGGGGAAGTTTTTTCTTGTGCGTGGCTCACCAACGGTAAGTTGGCGAGCAAGATTTGGCATCTCCTAGTGTGCTTTTTAGGTACCAGTAGGGCACCTGGCGAGATTTCCCCAACGCAGGCGGTTGCAACTGTTCACGGTCAGAAAGCTGCTGCTCTAGTAGAAAATCGACTCAAGTGGCAGCAAAATCAACTCTAGAAGCAGCACCCTCTTGCGTGCCTTGTGGTGCAATTTGCACTTGGAACGAGCTCCCGATGCTAAAAGTCAGCGCGAGCAGCGAACGTGCCTAATTCTGCCCATTCGTGGGACTCTGCAGAATTTCGCGGAGTCTTCATGTAAATCTACAGAATCCCACTGAGTGAAATTCCACAAGTTTCATCCACCTCTAGTTTTCAATTACTTTGGACCAGTGGTTAGAGCAAGACATTGCTGTGCTGATTCTGGCTGAGAAATGGACCAGAGAAAGTGATTTTGAGCCAGACCATTCTCTGGCTAGAACGCTGAATAAATGAGCTGGCTGGGCATGGCTCCGGTGTGGGTGAGTAGGCTCGATGTTGTATATGAGATGGACACGGGCAACAGTAGTTAATTTGTGCTGGTGGGTGCCTCTGGGTCACACATGCAATTGCTTTAGGTGACTGGGACTAATTTACCACCATATTTAAATAAGATCAAGAAAACTGAACATCATTGACATTTGCCACTCTGATGTACTAATTTCAGGGAAGATGTTATGTGGAGTCCATCAACCAGGCATTGGGGCCAACTCCCCAGGGGGATGCCATTATTGTTGGCCATTTTCCCTTTCCTGGGGTAGAGAGACAATTGGGCCCCTTAGAAGCGCACAATCAGCCATACAGTGAATGGAAAATGGCAACGTCCATTTTGTTTATTGTTGCTCCTGCCTTGGGGCTTTCTGCCCCTCCTTAATGTGACAAGGGGAGTCTTTCCTTTCCAGTAGTGTCATTCTGCCATGGATTCCTGTGTGGGGATCACAGTAGGAACTACAATCACTAAACAGGAATCCCATGAGGTCACCAGGGAAGTCAACCATAAATGAATTTTGGCCCACTACAGCATGGGGCAGTGGGTCATCCCACTTCAGCCATTGGCCAACTTCACTGTGAGAGATGGTCTTTCTTTCACAAGGAGCTCATCCTCACACAATGTAGTTCCCTTCAGTGCCCGAGATTACTATGGCATTTAAAAAACATTTTTTTTCTTTTTTGCCAATGTTTTTAGAGCTGACATGGACCTGGAAGATTCCCCAACAATAAAGTTTTGCTCACCCATAAATTAGTCTGGGGGGGGTGCCACCCCAGGGAGGCATAATTTATTTTCATCAAATGGAAAATTATAATTTGTTATAAGTTGAAGTATTTTTTCTTTTTCTTCAATTTCAAGTATTACTCGACTCAGATGTTGTGGCAACCTAAAAGCGAAGTGTTTTTCCTCTCTGTTTCTATTGTAGTACACTTTCATGTACACAGTTTTACCTCGTGACTTTCAGCTCGCACAGCATTGTTAGAGCATTAACATTTGAATAAGTACCTTTGCAGTCTACCTAGCATACAGTATTGGAGGGAGAAAGTTTAGATAGTTAACAGAGATTTCATCATGTACAATGACTGCTGCCCAGGCCCTAACTCAAATAATGGAGGAGAGCTCTTATGCAGGTTCTAATACTGAGACTACATCAGAGGGAGAGAATCATGGATCGGAATCTGGAAGTGATTTTCATTTGGTGGAGTTTCATCTGATGATAAATCATCTTCCAGAGATTCTGAAGAACATGGTCTTGGCAGTCATAATGTCCATTTGCAAGCACAACCTTTACAACTGACAAACAATGACAGTGCAGTCCAATCTAGAGGGCAGACTTGTTCTGCGAGGATCACAGGGGGAGTTCTCACTTGTCAACCCCTAATAGATTTGAGCTGCAAGCTCCCTCCTTTATTGCAGATGTTGAATATAAAGTCAATACTGCAATTTGTTGCCGATTGACTGCGTCCCTCTTTTTGTGGATGATGTGTTCCTTGAGTAAATTGTGCACCATACTAATTTATGTGCTGAACAGTTTCTGAAGGAACATGGAGGCACTCTAGCGCCTCATTCTAGAGCTCACACGCGGACACCCATTTCTCTAGGGGAGTTGGAAAAATGAAGGGTCTTACACTCCTCATGGGAATAGTGCACCATCCAACTGTACAAATGGACTGGTTTACTTGTATGGTTTGGGCAACACTCAGCTTCCAGTTGGTCCTGAACAGAGATCTTTTTTTCATTCTGAGGCGTTTGCTGCATTTCAATGATAATTATGCAGGATTCTCCTGCTATCATCCATACTATGACAGGTTTCCAGAATTCTGCCTGTTAAGGAACGTTTGATAGCCAAGTTTGCAGAGATTTCAAATGCTGGGAAGAATATAGCAGTCAATGAGTTGTTGATGCTCAACATAGTGCACCTGCTGCTCAACAGTTCATACCAAGCAAATGAGCTTGTTATAGCATCAAACTGTACGTGTTGTGAGAGAGCTCCACTGGGTATGTATACAGCCTGAGACTATATACTGGGATTGACTGTAGTATAAATCCTGCAGGTTGACCTTCCACACTAACATTTTGTAAAAATATTGTATGGAGCTTTCTCAATCACTCCTGCAAAAGGTTATAACCTTTGTGTGGACAATTTCTATAAGGAGTCCAACTGTTCAGCATGCTGTACAACACTGTCACTGTGGCTTGGAGTACTTTAAAGTAACTACAAAGGATTCCATCAGGAGCTTGTTTGTTGGAAGCTCCAAACAGGCCACAGCACTGTGTTGCATTGCAGCGCACAACTGGCTGTGAAATTCTCATGTAGGCAGCAAGTATATTTGCTTACAATATTTCATGTTGAGAGTACTTCTCCTGTCATAGTTTGGGTGAGTTGGCAAAAGTACACAAGCCCAACTGTATAGTTAATTACAACATATAAATGGATGGAGTGGATGAAAATGACTTGCTAATTCAACCATATAATGTTAATAGTAAAATTACACATAGAATAAGCATATGGCTATGCACCTGATCCAGTTTGTAACATACAATGTATATATTGTCTATCGTCTGACTATTATGGGAAGAACTGATGTCCTTCATGGACTTTCATTTCACCGATATTGATACTTTTACTGTTGTAGAAGTAGCAGCTTCTACTTAATTTGTAGTGAAACATATAGCAAGACTTCAGAATCTGCAGATTGGAAGAAGTATGAGAATGCTGGTAGGTAAGAATTCTGAGATTCTCTGCAGATTCCAGAACATTCCCCCACAGAAATATAAGAAAACTGTGTGATTTTAGCCAAAGTCTGAAATTTGCAGTACATTGTGGGTAGGGGTGGGCAATGAACTCCGCTCCGCTAGCGGAGTTTGCAGAGAATTGTTAACTACACATTCCATTGAAAGCACGGAATTCAAGCTAAAACTCCATCCCTCCGCATAGTGGAATCAGCTACTAAACTGCACCCACAAATGCTTTGATAAAGCAACTTTGCATGCTAAAAAGCATATAACCAAGATTTTGGGATCCCCCCTAACCTAGGGGGAGGACCAAGCAGATGCCTTGAACACAAAGAGCACATCATACTGAACGATTCAGTGGTGGTACCATCCTGTTAGGACCACCCCAAGCACAGTTATGGGCAAAAATACAATCCCAACCAAAGGCCCTGCAAAGCATTATGAGATGAGATTAGCAGTGGGCAGTGAATATTATAGTATCCAATATCAAAATAATTCTACAAAGAGCTGCAGTTCAACTCGTCGTTACTAGGTGTCCCTCACGAGTCAAATGCAAAAGCATTGAAATTATTACATCAAGCTGCAGTTCCGCTAGTCGTTACTAGATGTCCCTCACGAGTCAAATGCAAAAGCATTGAAACCCTTTCATGAAGCTGCAGTTCCACTAGTCGTTACTAGGTGTCCCTCACGAGTGAAATGCAAAAGCATTGAAATCCTGGGCTGAGAGCTAATACTATAAATTCTACAAAGAGCTGAACTGCAGCTTCATGAAAGGGTTTCAATGCTTTTGCATTTGACTTGTGATGGACATCTAGTAACGACTAGTGGAACTGCAGCTTGATATAATAATTTCAATGCTTTTGCATTTGACTCGTGAGGGACACCTAGTAACGACGAGTTGAACTGCAGCTCTTTGTAGAATTATTTTGATATTGGATACTATAATATTCACTGCCCACTGCTAATATCGTCCCATAATGCTTTGCAGGGCCTTTGGTTGGGATTGTATTTTGCCCATAACTGTGCTTGGGGTGGTCCTAAGAGGATGGGACCACCACCGAATCGTTCAGCAAGATGTGCTCTTTGTTTTCAAGGCATCTGCTTGGTTTTCTCCCTAGGTTAGGGAGGATCTCAAAATCATCACCTCTCTCACTGCTTGCTAAAATTTCATTTTCACTTTTGTGAAATGACTATATGCATTTTAGCATGTAAAGACAGAGATACTTGTTATTTTATCCAAAGTGTATGAGGTCTCTGCTTTATTAAGTGGGAAGCGGAGTGAAGTTATGGAATTCACTGAGTTATTGTTCAACTTTGTGGAATTCCACGTAGTAGTACTCTGCCAACAATGCCCACCCTTAATTGTGGGTAAAAACATGTTGTTGAGATTCATGCAAGTCACACCATCCTGGTCTTTGCTGGTTGTCTATTTTCCAGAAATGTTTGGTTTATTAGGTTTCCCTAGGTGCCAGCCGAGTCCATTCTCAAATACTGCAGCTACCCACATTGCAAAAATGGGTCTATTTGTTTGTATTAAAGGTAAAAACTTGATGTCTCCATGTTCAGCATTGGGGCCTTTCCTGGTGGGGCTGATAAACCAACCCACACACGCAGGATACTGTTTTTTATTGGAAGAAGTGTGGAAACACAGAATAGCAGATACTTGGTTATCAACAACATGTATTTCCATTTTTTTGCTTCCCAATGCAATCCAGTGAGCAAGAAAGAACACTTTTTAAATTTAAAAAATGCCTAAGTTTTACATTTTAACTTATGAATTCATGCATGGTTGGTGTGTAAATTTACACATGCAAATTTACCTTTGTGAAGAGGGCCCTGCATATACCTACAATTGCAAGGGTCTGATGGACATAACGGTATAATATTTAGTAATTCCGCCATTGCGGTGAAAATTACAGATGAAAATGTCACTTATTGCTATTGCTTGAAATTATGGGGCATATTAGCAAGACCCACGTTAAGATTATCTCCGTTTTAGCGGCAGGAAACTGCCGCTAAAGCGGCGATAATGGGCTTGCTAATATGCGTTATAGAATTCAATAGAAGCCCAGGTTAGATGTGCAGGACATCTAACCTGGGCTTCTATTGAATTCCATAACGCATATTAGCAAGCCTATTATCGCCGTTTTAGCGGCAGTTTCCTGCCGCTAAAACGGCGATAATTTTAACGTGGGTCTTGCTAATATGCCCCTATGTTCATTATTTTTTGAGTCCGGGAAATCAGGTTCTTTAGGAAAACCAAGGACGATCTACATTAAATAACCTCTTGATGAATTTGGAATTTAGTCTACTTTTCAGAAATGTATAGTTCTCTGGGTTCACTCATGGATTTCACACCTCTTACCACCCCAAATTGCAAGTAGGTCAAAACAACAAAACATTGGAAAAGTCAGCTTCCACTTACAAAAATGCAAAAATTGTGGAGAAAATATTTTTTAAATCTCTGTTTGTACCTATAATCTGGGAAGGTGGTGACCTTAGCACAGAAATTATTTTGTTGGTATCATTTTCAGAAAGAAATATCCTTTCTTGGCAGCACTTTTTCCTATTTTTCCCTCCATAAAACAACCCCAAATTCTGCAATGTTTTGGCTACTTTCTTGGATTCCTCCAGTGGAATTCACAAGCCCTGGGTACTTTTAGAATCACATACAATTGGTAAAAAGAAGCCAATGTGACCTGTAAACCTTTATGGAAAACATGTTGTGAAGGCTTATGCCTCAAACATCAAAGAAAATGGTCAACACTGAGATAGGAAAACCTCAGCAGTTAAGGGATTAATGATTAAACTCACGTAGGCGGGAAAGTAGCCCAGACTAAAATGAGAAACCCTCACAGTACCATACAATCACAGTGGCTGTATGACACCATATTTCAAACTGTGTTATCTACAGACTCAGGCCCAGTTTGTACATGATTGTTACCACTCAACACTGTATTAGCCACATGTGGCAGTCACAACTGATAATGCACAACCTACACCTCTAACAGTCTTACACTATCAGAAAATCTCTCAAACCCATCACAGACTATCATAACACACTACAGACAGTACTCTGACATCCCTCACACACTAACAGTAACACAATACTAGCAGCACTCTCACACCCCTCACAGAGTTGCAGTCTCACATTACTGATAGATCTCTCATGCGCCTCACACACTAACAGCTTGATACTACCAACAGCATTCTCACACCCCTCATAGACTAGCAGAATCCCTCTCACACCCCTCACAAACCAGCAGTCACACACTACTGACAGCACTCTCACACCCCACTCAGACTAGGAAACTGATATTACCAGTTGCTCTCTTAAACCACTCATAGAAGCAGAAGCACACATCCAGAAGTGCCCTTACACACATCACAGAATATCAAAGTTGCACTATCAACAACACTCCCAGAGCCATCAGAGTAGCAGTCATACACAAAAGCACTCTGAACCTCCCCATAAACTAGAAGTCTTACATTACCACACAGAACGCTCACACACCGCACCGACCAGTATTTCACATTACAGGAGGCACTTTAACACCACTCAGAGGCAGGTAGTCACAATCTTGTGACAGCGCTCTCACATTCATCACAGAGTAGCAGTCTCACTCTGCAGGTTCGACTCTCATACCCCTTACAGACTAAAACTCATACAGACGGAGGCTCTCCCATCACGGATTAGTGGCACATCAAATAGATCTGACTTGTAACTGAAAAACCTCTCATGACTGGTGAGTTTGTGTGTGAGATTGTGCATGGTCGAGTGGGTGAATGCAAGAATGAGTCAGTGGTTGGATTAATAGATGCATGAGTGTAAGGGTCATCGCATGGATGATTAATGATTGAGTAGATGGATAAGTGTGTGACTGACTGCATGGATGGAAGCATCCCAACATTTTTAGTTATATGACACAACTATTGGCTTTGCTCATGCTTGTTAATGTTTTAAGTGATAGTTAAGCAGCTCTAAGTGTAAACTCTAGGGTAGGTTTTAAAAGACTCATGAGGCCATGGGCAGGATGAGACAAAATGTATTGAATAAATATTTCTCTTCAAAATGCAGACTAATGCTATTCATAAAGTATTACTGAACCTTGGTATACATACACTGCATTGATCTTACTTTATACAAAGCAATGCCCAATAAGAAGTTAAAACGTTCCTCTCTGATGAAAATGGAGTTTCAGGTAAAGGATCCTCCCCCTACATTCTCCCCAAATGTATAACTGTGTGTGAGAAAACAATGTTTGTAAATGTAAAATTACAAAACATACACACAAGAGTGAGGGAACAGAGAAGCCCTCCCGAACCTTCATAAGGCCTGTGCCAGTCTCCTCCCATCCACAAAAATACTGATCATCATTGTGAGAGTAAAAAATAGGCATGCAGCTGTGATGGGCCAGCTACTATGCAGAGTGGACACACAAGTGTGTTGTGTCGGATTCTGTGAGGGGTTGCTGGGTTGCCCTACAGTAATAATGCCTACACTGTCTGGTGCCCCAGCCACAGGAGGACAATGTTGTGGCTTTTCTGTTATATGAATGATATCCCTGACAGCCAGAAATCACAAACTTCTTCCGGGGCGTCTCCCTGTCTTGGAGCTCAGACAGTCCTTTTGGGTTCTTCTCACGCCAGCAAAGCAATCATTAAAGGTTCACAAGTTGCCAATTTCCGGCAGCTGCCGCAGTTGTTTGAAACTAAACTTAGCTTCCTTGAATACTATGCATCTAACTAAGATTTGATTTATATGTTACTTAAAAACGTTAAAGACCACGGGGTATATTCACAAGAACGTGCGCTAAGCATCTCCAAAAAATGTTAACGCAACTTTACACATCGCAGTCTATCGCGGGAAAATAACCCTGTGTTAACGTGGAATTCACAACACGGCGGTACCATGCGATAGTTTGCCGAAAACGCGGCCAATGTCCGCGATACAACCACCGCGACGGAGATAAAAACATAAACCCCAACGCAAAAAAAGTGCAATGGGCCAAACCGCAATGAGGAAATCAGCGATAAGCAGCGCCAGGCCTGCAATACACACACAAAAGTCGGGAAAATCACTACAAAAGTAGAGGAAACACACAAACACAAAATAACCAACACCGAAGCACCATGGAGGCAGCCGGAGCAGGCGCAGATCACGAGCGGAACCTCACAAGCACCCCGGATGACCAGCCTGGGACCTTGGGGACAGGGAAGGGCAAGGACAAGAAGAAGAGGAAGAGGCGGTTCGGTCCACAGGAGAATAGGATCCTGGTCACGGAGGTGATGGAACACTATCAAGAACTGTTCGTCACCTCCAACGTGTCATTGGGCACCAAAAATGGAATATGGCGGTCCATCGTGGACAAGGTGAATGCCGTCGGAGAGCACAAGAGGTCAATGGACGAGGTCAAGAGGCGATGGATTGACATCAAGCGCAAAACCAAGGAGAAACTCGCAGGCAACCAGAAGGCAGCAATGCAGACTGGAGGTGGGAGCCCAGCGCCACAGCTGGAGCTGGATGACATGGAGGAGCTGGTGTCAACAGTCATCAGTGTGGGGACCGTGGCAGGAGTCGGGGGAGCGGACACTGCTCGACATGATACAACACAACAGCAAAGGGGTGAGTAACCACCAGGTACTGGGGGGATGGGGGGAGATGGCCACAATGGCACACATGCACAATCAAGCAGAGCACAGTGCACACCCACAATGACTCTGGATCATGGCCCTGATCTACAGACTGTCACAATGTACATTGCCATGCTGTCTGAATGTGAACATGTACCGTGCGGCTACATACATGTGGACACATTGTAATACAGCATCTCCCCTTCACATTGCAGAGGCACCGTCAACACCTCCTGCAGAGCAGGTCCAGCCACTCTTCACTGATGACGAGGAGGACACCCCCAGCATCGACACCCAAGCCCTCCAAGACATCATTGAACTCATCCGCCAATCACCTCCAGGATCAGGGCAGCCCAGCTGCATCGAAGAGACCCCACCCACTCCACAAACCACCCAGCAGGAGGCACCCACAACCCCGGCTGTCTCCCAGGACCCCCACGAACAACACATGGCCTTCCAACGCCGTGTGTTGAAGGGCCAGAGGGAGATGGCTGAGCAGGTGCGGGTGGGGTTCGACCTCATGGCTACCAAACTTGACGCCATCCATGGGTGTCTAAGTCCCATCAGGGACCACCTCCAGTCCCTAACGGACACCCACAGGCCGCTCCATGGTCTCCAATGAGCTCTGGCTGACATTGCTGGAGTCATGATTTGGAGACAAGAACACTGTCCACTCAGAGTGGCTCCGGCGATCTCAGCCGTGAGCTGGCACACATGCGGAGGCTCATGGAGGACATGGTGCGGATGGAGGTGGAAAGGATGGCAGCCACCTCTGCACATCAGCAAAATGTAGCTGGGATCTACCATGCCCTGCAGATCCTCATCATGTCATTACTGCCACAAGGCATGGCGCAGATGAATGCTGCTGCTCCTACACCATCCACATCTCCGCCCCCTGGTGTGTCAGTGCCTCACAGTGCGGCAGACATTTCCACTCCGGCACCTGATGTGTCACTGCCACACAGTGCGGCCGACAATCCACCTCCGGCCCCTGATGTGTCAGTGGCACACAGTGCTGCAGCCGGAACTGCACCACCCACAGGTGAGGCAGAGCACACATCCAAGGACGAGGACGTGGATGGGATTGAGATCAGAAGGAGGCACTAGCATTCATTTCCGCCACCTGGCCTGTTGCTGCTTGGTGCCGCACATGGCCCCATGACCTTCCACTGACCCCCGATACACTCTGCTGCACTCACCTTGGACCGCGACATGGACTGCCATATCCTGTTTGGTGACCAATGACACGGCGACCAGACTGCGGACTGTACTCTTCCTCTTCCGCTGTACTTGTCATTCCCTGATGGACTCTGGCTGGCCCTCCACGGGCCCATATTGTGAAGTGGGATTGGCATAGCCCTGTACTGCTCCAGCTGCAAAACTCCACTGGATGTGCATTAAACATTCAGAAACGCACTGCTGTGTCATGTCTTTCATCATTCAAGTATGAATGTGTGGATGAATGTAGGGTCAGTGACTCCCCCTAACGTCAATGATGCTCATCTAGTGGGATTCCAGTCACAGTGTACTACATTGCCGATTGTGTTCCGGGTGCCATAGACACTACAACAGGGACACACGCATTAGTCACTTCCTTGTCCGGACATGGATGCACCACGCCCAGAGCCCCCGAGTCATTGTTGCACACCCTGCGATTGTCTGGCATACGCCAGGCCAGACCACTCCACTTACGCTCCGAGGGGAGGGCCACATAGCTACATGTCGCAGGTTTACACGCTAGTGGTCTTCAGGTCACTGGTCTAGTTGTCAGCATGTCACGGCCACTCCCTGAGGGCAGGTTTGCACACACACCACACCCATCCGGCACAGGCATCACAGGCCATGTGACCCGCCAACATAAGGGTCCGACAACGTCACATTCCCCACTGCCGGAGGTGACTGGATGACGGACGTTCCACGATTCTCAATCATAAAGGGCCCATGAGTTGTTGTGCAAAGGGTTAGTCGCACCTGAAGCCATGCAGCCGTCACGGGCCTACCACCATGTGGCGCTGACTGAGGTTGCACAGGGTTAGTGGCACCCGAAGCCTTGCGGTCGTCACAGGCCTACCACCACGTGGCGCTGACTGGGGTTGCACAGGGTTAGAGGCACCGAAATTGCTGAGCGGGTGTGCAGCCTGCGATGATGACGTGTGCACTGATGTGGTCTCTGCCATTGATGCCTCAGGACTCAGCGTCATGTGTGGGAACTGCTGGGCCACAGTGCGGGTCCGCATGATTTGGAGCATGCCATGGTGGCGGGACCGGGGCCTGGAGCTTGCACGGGCACGTGGTGTGCCCCCTAGTGGACACACCGTTGGCGGCAGGTGAGCAGTGGTGCCTGGGTGCGCAAGGGCGGACAGCCAGCGCTGGCCGGCGGGAGGGGGTAGGGTGCGGCTGCATGTGTGTGCAGGGATGGACAGGCGTTGTTGCCGTGTGCAGTGAGATGGACTCTGCCATCATTGACTCTGGCCTCGATTACAGATTGCAGACCTGGTGGCTTGCAGTGTATACCGGCTCGTGGTTGGAGACACACCGGTGGCAGCAGGTGAGCAGTGGTGCCTGGGTGCGCGGGGGCGGCAGTGTCCCTTCCTCTCTCTCTCTCTCTCTCCCTTCCTTTCCTTCTCTCTCTCTCTCCTTTCCTTTCCTTCTCTCTCTCTCTCTCTTCCTTTCCTTCTCTCTCTCTCTCTCTCTCTCTCCCCCTTCCTTTCCTCTCTCTCTCTCTCTCTCTCTCTCTCCCTTCCTTTCCTTCTCTCTCTCTCTCTCCCTTCCTTTCCTTCTCTCTCTCTCTCTCTCTCCCTTTCTTTCTTTCTCTCTCTCTCTGCCTTTCTTTCATTCTCTGTTTCTCTGTGTCTCGCTCCTTTGATGTGCGCATGACACACGTTCTGAATCTGTGCTTTATTTTCCAGGCTGTGACATCAATATTGTCCCGGACGGACCCGACAAGAGTCTTCCGCATTGGTGTTTTGTGTTGTATTTCAATAAAGTTTTTGGTTGTTACTTCAATGATGAGTGACTGTTTCTCGTTCTTCTGACCACACATGTGTGTTTCTTTTTGTCAGTGTGCGACATCATGCGCTTTTTGTGGCTCTTGTGTCGTGCACGGTATGTGTTTGTCCGAGGAGGGGGGATCCGGGGGGGGGCCTGGGAGTGGTGGCGGTGGGTGTTGTGGCCCTCTTGGGTCTCCGAGCTGCATGATCATTGGCTCCATGGCATCTGTGGGTCTTCCGATGTGGCTCTGGGCTGGGCTCCCTTTTGTACTGCAGGTAGTCGTCCTGCTTAACACCAGCAAAAGGCAGGTGTTAAATCCCTGCTGCTACCGCGGCTTATCGCCTGTTTTTGGTTCGCATCGCAGATCTGGCAGTTCGTTGTGAAAGTGGTGTTGTGGTGTTTTCGTGAGTTTTTGCACGGGAACGCCTACTCTGCATCTCATTAGGGTTAGTTGGTGGTGTCACCCGTGGAGATAAATTTTGCGGCAGTTATCGTGGGAATACTGGCGATGTCTGCAGTTTGCACCCGCTTGTGAATGGGGCGTTAAATCTATCTCCACTTTTGATGCGTTAAGGTGGCGATAACTCGGCGATAAGTCCTTGTGAATATGCCCCCACATCTAATGAAATCAAGTGAACGTTCAGCAAATCTATTCTCATTCTCTTCCTCTTTCCCTCTTTTTGATTTCCTTTCGTGGCTTTCCTTCAGCCTTCAATTTCTCTCCTTCACAATCTTAACGCCTGATTCACAAAGATAAACTTGCACTTTTATAGAAGTTTATGTTTCTTTTGGAATTCACAAAACTGCATTTTAATAGTAAGTTTAGTAGTGCGGAGACTCCTCACTCGGGGCAGAGAACTCCTCACATAAAAAATAGGCATGTTATATCTTGTTATGTGTGGAGTTCTCAGCCTTCCTAAACGTACTATTAAAATGCAGTTTTGCAAATTCCAAAACAAACGTAAACTTACACAGAAGTATAGGTTTACCTTTGTGAATCAGGCCCTTAGCTATTTTTCTCACTTCACATATTCTCCACTGTTTTTCCCCTCCCCTCTGCTCTCTTCTCCACCTCCTTTCCTTCTACTACTCCCTATTTTCTCTTCCTCCATTCTCCCTTTCTCTCTTTTTTTTTGCTCTCCCTCTCCTCCTTTCCAAGATTACGCTCAGTGCTGTTTTTGGCTTGTTCACTGGAAAAGATTGTCATTGCTGCCCCATAAAATGGGATGTCTCGGTTAACCAGAGTCGTAATATGTATCAGCAAAATCAAGTCTGTGATGATGAATTAAGCCCATGAAAAATGTAAATTACGCTTGCATAAGTGGAGAAATTTACATTACCTGAAATTTGACAGATGTCGTGTAATTTAAATTTCTCCAGTTTTGTTATTTACAGTAATTCTTTGTTTGCTAGAGACTAATCTGAGCAGAACATGATTTGCTGAAAGTTATTTTCTGCTTGAATATTTTTATGATAGGTATGCCTTCATGTGAAAATGTCATCTTAAATATTGGCAAACGAAATTTCAAAACATGTTAATAATATTGCATATTTTTTGTGAAACCTTGCCAAAATTATTATGTGATTTTCCACACACTTAGGTTATGGGCAGCACTTTTCAAGTAAAGGTTTAACATTTTTCATAGTTTTGAACAACACATGTTCAAAAGTAATCATTTATTTAGTTAAGATACATATTATGCCACCTGTTAGGTATCTTTTCTTATGATTTTTCATAACTTTTTTCCAGTAGTTGTGTTGCTTTCAGCAAAAATTGAATAAAGGGTCTTAAGTTGCCTGTAAGAAAGGGGTTTGTTATTTGTGGTGGGCAGTGTCCCACCTGAAAGAATAACACTAACTTGTCAGGGTGAACCCCAAAAGTCAATACATTAACCTGAGCTCAACCCCCTGGTAGCTATCATACAGAGCAGATAGGCTTAACTCAGAGCACTGTGTAATGTATTTATGCAGTATGAAAACAGTAATAAAATCAAAACTCCAAAAAATAAAAACCCCACTCCAGTATGGAAAATAGAATCATATTTAACACACCAAAGGACTTTGCCTTCAGACTTGGTCTGCAAAATGTGATCTGCAAAATGTGGTCTGCAAAATGGAGGAAAAAATGTTCCAGAGTGGCAAGAAAGAAGTATGTATATAGCAAAGTCTTTACAAAGTGAGATAGCTGTTGGCCAAGGTCCCAAAAAAGCTGTTGGTTTAGGCCGGCAAAACTCTGAGGGGGATAACCTTGTATTACCCACCTGCTGGGATCCAGCCATCACCCGGATACTTTTGGCACCTTTTGGCCTGTTAAGATTTTCTCATTGGGAAATGGTCTCTGAAATGGAGGCCCCCTTCGTCCAGTGGGGCAAGGCAGCAGGCTGTATCTTATGAGGGTTCCTTGAGCTCATAGTTCTTCTTGCTAAGGGTCCACTGAAATGGATTTTCAGCTGCAGAGATGCTCCAAGCAGGATAATCCTGTTTCTTTAGCCAGTGAAGTTTGCCAATCCGTTCTGGTGAGTGGTCTCAGTCCTCCAGAGGCTGGAAGTCAGACTTTTGTAAAGTCCCCAACCTTTACAGCGGTAAGTCCCATTTTCCTTAGTTCATCTAAGGCTCCCAGACTGCAGGGGAGACTTTTAGAACTCTAAGGACTTCAAGGCCTGATCCAGCAAATGACTTGAGCAGAGTCCAGTACAGACGTAGGCAACAGTAATCAAGGAAAAAGTGATGTATTTTATCTTTTTGTGTGTCTGTAGCCTCATAGGAGGTCAGCCCACTTACTCTTGCAGTCTACTTCCTTGTCCTGGGTACAAGAGGGAGCAGAGAGATCAGGTCCAGTCCGTCAGGCCTCCTCTCAGGTTATAGCAACCAGGATCAAGTCCTCTTTTGATCTTCCTCAGGCCCAAAAAGTGTTCTGAGGAGGGTTCTTTGGGTTGTATGACAGAGGCGAGCATGGCTAAACCACGCGTGCCTCTACTATGCAGCCCCAACAACGAATGCGTCTAAACAATGCATTCGCTTACCACACAATTTTGTGGTAAAGGCATGACTGGTAAAGTGATGTGTGGTAAAGATCCCACCCCAATCCCACCACCCTGTGCCCTAGAAATTACCCCACCCCTGAGCCCTAAACACTACACTGACCCCGAACCCTAAACACTAATCCTACCCCCTGAGTCCTAAACACTGCCCTGACTTCCCCTGAGCCCTAAAAACTACCTTAACACCCGCAAGCCCTAATCACTACCCTGACCCACCCAACCCTAAACACTACCCTGACCTTCGAGCCCTAAACACTGCCCGACTACCTCTGAGCCCTAAACACTACCATGACCCCTCCTCAGCCCTAAAAACTACAGCGAACCCCCTCAGCCCTAAAAACGACCTCCAACCTTAAAAACTACCCCTACCCCCGAAAACCGGCCCCAGCCCCACTTACCTCATAGCGCCCTTTCCTGTTACTTTCTGTTCCTAGGCCCGCCCATCCCAGCATCTAGACCGCACACTGCCTTAAACTCCCAAATGCGTTGTTAAGGCATATGCGGGGTTAAGGCATGCGTGGTTGAGTTTGCGGGAAATGACACTCGTGGCTCTGCCCACAATGTAAAGGCCGTTTCCCAATTCTTTGAGGCGCCACCTTTATGGGTTGCACTTGTCAATGGGTGTGGGTTCCTGCTGGCTTCTCTTTAACCAATGGGGGAAAGGTTCCCAGAGGTAACACTACTCACATTTCAAGCAGATCCTTTTTGCCCTATTCCAAGAAATCCTACAGTGTGCCTTACTCCTAAAAGTCAAGATGGGACAACCCTTCCTCCCTTGTGCATAGTCTTTGTATCCACTCAGAGATGTGATCATAGAAATGAACAGTTTCCTCCCCCGTGTCCACCCCAAAGGATTGTTTTGCTTCAGATGTTGCTTTAAATCTGCTTGTGAAAGGACAACCCTCACCTTGGTCTCTTTCCAGTTAGTGAAGTTCCTGGACCCACCACAACTGTCCTTCCTGCCAGTGAAAAAAAACACCACCCACCCCAAGAACATTATCTCTGCTGTTGGGCCTGTTTTAACACCTCATTGTCAGGGAGGCACTGGCAGGCCAGCTGCCCCAGGCTAATACTAATTAGGTCAACTGTGGCTCAAGAAGGAAAAGTAAAACTTTCCAAAAGTAACCATTGCTACAAATTTAATAGAAATCCGACTTTACCAATGAATACAGTTTTTAATAAATATGAAAAATAGACTTTGAATGACCATTCTAGCAATTTCCCATCAAAAGGTATAGATGAAAAGTTTATAATCTGTACTTTGACATTTTCCACGATCGAGCTACAGCTCAAACAGAGCAAATAGTTCTTGGGGCTAGTCACCGTAGGAACATGCCAACCTTATTCTCACACACATTCCACCTTTAAATAGCAAGCATCCATTCTCAGAGGTCGCAAGCCATACTTAGCAGTGACTTAACAATGTTTAAAAGCAGAGAGTTCCACCTGTCAGAAATCATTACTGTGGGAGGTTTGACAGCAGGTTTTTAGGGTACTGCAGTCAGGCTATATAGGGTAGGCCTGAAGACATGTTTTACTTGCCAACTCTGTGACTGACACAATGAGTGCTACAGCCTACCAGATGGCATTTTACTTTAAAGCCCTCGGTGGACTTTCTGCATCATATACTAGGGACTACAAATTAAATATGGCAATCAGGAGTAAGCCAATTTAACCATGTTTAACGAGGGGCACAGTCACTTTACTCCTGTTTAGTAGGATTAAAGTAAAGCAAAACAGATAGGGCAAATATTGAAGATCACACCCAAGATGGCAATTTCCTATATGAGTTCCCCCCAGCAGACGACAGGGAGAAATAGCCATTGCCCTGGGGAATTGTCATAGCTAGGGTAGAAAACCTAGAAAGACCATCAGCATTGGCGTGGTCAGTCCCAGGTCTTGGTTCAACCGTAAATTTCAAACCCTGTAGAGAGATCGACCACTTCAGCAGTTTGAGATTCTCTCCCCTCATTTGCATCTGAAACTTATGATGTCTGTGGTTTGTTCAAAATGAATACCAAACAGGTATGGTCTAAATTTCATGGATAATGAGGGGTGATATCCCGAAACGGTCCCAGGATGCTTGTGTCCAGTCCAGGGAGGACTTGGCCTGGCAGTTTGGGCTGGACTGTTCCCATGGGGAGCAGGGTCAAGACTGATTTGCATGTGGCTGGGTCCAAATTGGGGTGGCATGGTGAGCAAAAGAAAGATGGATTTAACTAGACCTAGGCGGATCTAGCGGAGTTTCACTCTGGAATTCCGCGGAGTTACAGAAAAACTTCATGAAATTCTATGGAGTTCTGTGAGGGTAGAGTATTACTCAGATGCCCACCCCCAACTTTACACTAACAGTAACCACAAGGACTTGCCATGATCTCAGTGAGGAAAACTAAAAAGACCAAAATGAGTCTCTACTCCCCAGACAATGGAACCGCAGATCACTTCTGCAAAGCTTGAGTCACTCTCTTCAGATTTTCCGCCACCTCCTTCCAGCCCAGCTGGAAAGTGACCTACTCAGTAGCCTCATCATCAAACTCCTCTGTTTCCAAGTCCACAGCAGCAGCTCGCAGAGGGAGTGCTGAGGGCGGCGGGGCGGGGGAGGGGCTGGGTGGGGGGGTAGTGGAGTCGGACATACGACGGGCAGGAGTAAAGTAAGTAAATAAATAAATAAAACTATGTACCTTGCGCTCACTGCATCGCCAACTTCTTTCACAGCCTCATGCTATTGTGTGCCATACTAGTGTGTAGGAGTGCAGACAGTGAAAGGGGGCCCCCTTTTACACTAGTTTGGAAATGCGGGGGCACTGGGCAGTAGCCATCAGGTTGCTTGGTTAGTGGTAATCTTTTGTGCAAACCAGGTTAGAGACCAGGGGTAAGTGTCCCGGAGGGGGGACCATGACGTTAGGTACGGTTTAACTCCACCCACGGGATATCGTCGTTCAGACCCCCAATGTGGCTAGAGAGTCTAAAAATCCATTGCTGCTCTTTTCTGATCAAGGCTTCCTTTCTGATCAGGGGGTGTGACTCCAAGATAGTCCAATGTAGGTCATCTGTTGTATGTTTTCATTCAGTAAAATGGGTGCACATCCTTGTGTTAGTCTTTTTGCACCTAATGCTGCTACGGTGCTCCGTAATTCTGATTTTGACAGGGCGGGTTGTCATGCCCACGTATTTAAGGTGGTAGGGACAGGTAATCAGATACACACAATTGCGAGTATTGCAGTTTGTGTGTTTCTCTTGATACCATGGAAAGGTGTCTGTAAGGGTGACTGTTTTACTTGCTCTTGTAAAGGGACACACAATGCATTGCCCACATGGGTAGTGGCCCGTCACAGGTGGCAAATTCCACAATTGGTTCCTCATAGGTGGTTCTTTCCTGGGTCTAATGCTGATCAGTAAATCTTTTAGGTTGTCTGTCCTGGTAAACGTCTGTGACATATGGTAGTCTCGAAGGCCACTAAACACTTTTGCCGCTGTGAACTGGCATCATTTTTCGTAGGCCACTGGTGGCTTGTAGTGCTGATGTCACTTTGAAGTTGCCTTCACGAAACATGACATTTCCGTTAGAGCAAATTGAATCTCCTGGCATCTCTGTAGTGTGTGTAATTGGGGATGCATGTATTTTAGCATACTGTAAAGTGTAAACATCGCATGATTTTATGAGGCCTATTTGTATTCTACATTTTTATTATTATTTATTAGAATGTAGTTATTGTTTTGGTTAAGAATGTTCAGTGAATTTCATAGACTTAATTTCAGTGACCAATTAAAGCAGATGCAGTTATTACAAGACGATATTTGCATGAGCATCTTTATCAGCGCTACATTTGTTTATATGCTGACGCTGCCCGGTTTACTTATTTATTTATTTATTTGCGGTAACGTAACTGGTGCTATGTAAAGCGCTCTGATACCCGATTCGGGTCAAGTTCGCGCTATATAAAACTCTGCAAAAAAAAAAACTTATCGGTCGGTCTGAAAATGGCCCACTGCCTCATTAGTCTTTTAATTGAGATCACAAGCACCTGGGTGTTATTTTAAGAGCAGATGAGCCAGGGTCCACTGCTAAAGCAGCACACATTAACTATTGTTCGGGTCCTAGTAGGTAACAATGGGTTCCAGATGTGACTAAGTAGCAGGTGTGTTAGAATGTGGAAAGACACAGTAGCTTTACAGCATGCACCATGAAACTCTGCTCTGCTGGCGAATGGCAGAGCTTTTGCCGAACTCCACGCTTCAAGTGGAGCGCAGAGTTCCAAAACCTCTGCAAACTCCACCAACGGAGTGGAGTTCACTACCCACCCATAGATTTAACCCAGGTCTATTGACTGGGGGTGAGTGTTTGAAAAGTAT
This sequence comes from Calotriton arnoldi, assembly GCA_963921515.1. Taxonomy (NCBI): domain Eukaryota; kingdom Metazoa; phylum Chordata; class Amphibia; order Caudata; family Salamandridae; genus Calotriton; species Calotriton arnoldi. The sequence continues at coordinate 85,797 of CAWUFW010013566.1, forward strand.
CAGCACTTTGTCTCTCTATGGCACTCCACTGTTGTTCCCTGAGTAGTCTGCCTACTTATGAATGGTACAGATAAGATTGATCCTGGCACTCTTTTTTCAGAGGGGATAGAAATGCCCCAATGCCATGCTCTGAAGCATTGTGTGTACCACAGACTCTCCTTCATGGTGTAAAACGCCTTTTGATGTGAATCTGTCCAGATAATCTTTTTTAGCTACTTGAGCACAGTTAGAGGTGCAATAATTCTGCCACAACCACAACCACAACCACAAACAAATCTGTGGTAGTAGCCTGTGAGGCCCAAAAAGGCCCCCACTTGGATCTGGCTTTTGGAAGGATTCAGGTCATAATGGTTTGGATCTTTGGCTGGAGAAACTACACATGCCCCTTCCAACTTCGTGACCTAGGTACAACACAGAACCCTGCCTTAATTAGCACAAGATCATCAGGCCTGCCTGCTGCAAACACTGAAACACTTCCTGCAGGTGGCCCAGTTTGTCTTCTCAGCTAGAGATAAAGACATCATCGTTGTCTAGATAGGCGGCTCTGAACTCCTCCATCCCAAACAGGACTTGGTAGCCCAACCTCTGGAAGGTAGCTGAGGCACTCCTCAATCCAAAGGATATTACCCTGAACTGGAAATGCCCATCTGGAGTGGAAAATGCTAATCTCTTCTTTGCCCTTCTTTGTCAGGGCAATCGCCGGTTTCCTGGCATATATTCAAAGGTTCCTAAGAATTTGGCAGCCTCTTGTCAATGAGCTCATCCGTTTGAGGTCTGAATTGTGCATCAGGCTTGGCTGGCCCTTACCTTGAGTGAAATCCTGTAAATGTTGTGTTTTTACATCCACACTTCCCCTGTGTCTATATCATGGGTACACCAGTTGTTGAACCCAGGAATCAGTGAGAATAGTAAGGTGAACTGTCCCAGCAACTGGCAGCAGTCCCATTTTTGTTTCTTTGTCAAAGTGGGAAAGAGCACTAGTTCCTCACTGAGCCATTTTGCTCCTTGTGTGAAGGGACTCACTTTCCTCCTCCTCTCCACCATCAGTCACCATGAGCAGGGTTATCTCAGACCTCTCGAAATTGAGCTTCAATTGGTTAACATGCAGAAACCTTCAAGTCTGTAAGTCCATAAAGGTGACCTCACTCTTTATTTCTTCACCTCCGATGGGCCAGTCTACTGGTTCTGGGTTGTTCAGGGATCCACAGGCCCCATGATCGACACTTTCTAGCCAGGTTTGTATTCCACCAGAGTGGCCTTCTGGTCATACCACTGCTTGATGACCTCATGGCTAGCCATTCATTTTAAATTGGCTGTTTTCCTGTATTAACCCATTTTGGATCTGAGGGCTAATAAATAGTAAATTGCATAGAATGAGGGCTTTCCGAGAGCTTTCTTCCAACCTCCTTTGACAAAACTGAGACATCCTCTCACAGGCTGGCCAAACAGAGGATTAAATGGGCTAAAGCCAACTCCCTTCTGTGGACCTCCTTGTAGGCAAACTGTAGACATGGGAGTTAAATGCCCTGCTTATGTCTTAAGGGCACAGAGAGGCCCATAATCATACCTGTGAGTGTTTTGTTGCACATTTCAACAAGTGCATTGGTCTGGGGATGATAGGGTGTAGGAATATTGTAGGTAACCTCACATTTATCCCACATGGCCTTCAGGTCAGCGACATGAAGTTAATCCCCTTGTCAGATACTACCTCGTTGGGAAGCCCCACTTGAGTGAATATTCCCATTGGTGTGCTGGCTACCATGGGTGCAGTCACCATTCTGAGGGGTATGGTCTCAGGGTACTAGTTAACATAGCCCACCATATCCAGGATAAACATGTTCCCTGTGGCAGTCTTAGGGTCCAGGGGCAATTTCTACCTCCACATCTTCAAAGGTGGTCCCTACTACAGGGAACTTCTAGAGGGGAGCTCTACACTTCCCTACTGATTAGCCACTGGTCTAACAAATCAGTCAGGATGGGCAGAAGGTATCTACCTTTGTTTGCATCTGGGGTAATACAAAGTGGGTGACTAGGCAGTCAAATGTTTTGCCATTTCTCAGATGTCCTGCCAGTAGAAGTCATGAACCTGCTCCAGTAGGAGGGCACTGGGAGACCACTAACACTCTGGTTGGCCCATGCCCAGGATCCTTGGGCTCACCATAGCGGAGGCCTTCATCCCAATAAGTGTGGTAATCACCAGAGGTGTCATAATGTTTCTAGGTCTCAGCATGGAGCTGAAGACCCTTGTGAGCAAGGAGCTCCCTCTGAGCATCTCAGTCTCTTGGTCTGGCCTCTGCTCCGTCTTTGGATTCCTTCATCCTTGAAATCTGATTATTTGGTGCCTGTGCCCAGCAACATTTGAGTTGCTTTTCAGTGGTAACTTCTTCTTTCAGACTTGGAATGAAGGGCTGCTTTTTGCCTCACAACATAGGTTGTGGTCACCACAGATGGCCAAAAACAGAAATCTCAGTTTGCAGGTCAGCAGAGAAGAATGGCTGCCGTCAAAAGCCTTCACTGATCTAAATGGATGGCAGTGTATTGTGCTCCCTAATAGTTTGCTCCTCATTTACAGAATCAGGGTGGTTTAGTCTGTACTGACAATCATGCCATGAAGGCCCATAAAAAGAAACATTTGTGACCAGCTCTTGCATCCAAGCCTCCTTGTCATTCTAGATGAGGAGATGGGCAGAGCTCAATTTGTTGTCCATCTGGGCCTACCACATTTGATGGATGGACAATTGGTGGCAGATCAGTTGAGCATGGTGGTTCTTTCACCCTATAATTTCACCTGGCTCACCTGATCTTTACAAAAGTATGCAATTCGGGTACCCCAGTAGAGCATTTTGTCAAAGCCAATAATGCTCTACTTCTCCACTTTCTTTTCTAAGGTGGGAGAAAGGGGTAGATTCCCTAGCTTCCTGTTGGACTCCTTTACTTTTATGTGCATTCCCTCCCTCTCCTTTTATCTACAAGCTATTGGTTCAACCCTCATAGGAAACTGGCAAAACTAATTCTGGCCACGCATGGGTGATTTCTTATTCTGATAGGCATGGCTCTGAGAGCGGGCATGTGTGCGATTTACACTCTCTCATCTGATGGATCGTTTTAAGTTCACTGAGACACAAAGGGAGTTAGCAGAAATAAAGCAATTCAACTTTCGTGAAGCCCATTTGCCTCCACAATGAGGACCAGGAAATAGTAATTGAAGTTAAGTAGTTCCATATCTAACTAATAATCAGGCCAGCATATATGCATATCAAGAGAACATTACAAATATACAGGATTACAGCTGGAAAACTGAAATATTGCAATAGATTCAGTCTCAGTGGAATAAGATATGAAATAATCACAGCCACAGGAATACAAAAACTGAGAAATAGGATTAGGTGTTCCTTAAAGAAAACTCTGATTCTCTCTCCTACACATGAATAAGTTCTACATTTTTCTAATCAAGTCTCTAAGTTTTGAATAAGAATGGATCACAGAATAGGGTCTCAAGGAAATAAGGAAATGCAAGAAGGTGTCAGCATAGTAAAGACTCCAGTAAAAGTCTTCCAGAATTGGAATGAGTATTTAGCATGAAGCTTCACAATTGGAAGAATAAACGAAGCTGAGAGATCCGTACCCCTCAAAGTGTAAAGAAACCTGCCTTAACTTCTAACAGTGTGTACACAAATTAAAACTAGTATCCTTCAACAACAATCATATCTCTTCCCACCCCACCAGAAACCAATCATTTCTCTTCTTGTGCTGTGAATTTGCAACATTATCAGACTTTCCCATTCCACAGTATTTAGAAAATTACTACAACCTTAAACATTCTCCGTTCGTGATACACGAAGAATAGGAGGCTTCATCTGCTAATTGGGTCTTCATGTTTCTTGCCAAAATGTCTCTTCTCAGGCCTTACTTTTAAGGAACTAGTACAGACAATAATACTCCTTTCTCTGGCTAATGAAACCTTGAGAACGCACCTGCAAAAGACCACGCTAACCAAACAAAACACATTTCAAAATCAAGGACTAAAGCTAACGTTAACTTAACATTTAAACATGCACTTCAAATACATGGTTATACTTGTGCACATGTAACTCAAGAACAAATGCAAATGTGAGTAAAAGCACCCATTATTACACTTTCAAATGTGACTTTCGGAATAAATGCAAAGACAACTTAAAGTAGAAATTCAAACATGAATACAGAAAACGTGTCTTCATGTTTAAACTGAACATTAGCGCACACATTTAAAAAAACTCTAGCTGCTACAGTAAATACATTTCATTAGTGCTTTTAAATGTTCACACATGTTAATAAAGTTATGGTACACAGTAAATATAGTGCCACATGTAGATAAATAAGGACATTTCTCTGACGTGTAGGGGTGGAGTCTAAACTGAGCTACTCCAATCCCCCTCTGATGGTGTTGTTAGCTATCACAATAACACACATATGAATCCTTATCAGGTGAAATCAAGTCAAAGCCTTGATGTCCTCAGCAACTTTTGTTCAGTGTTTTCTGGGTGTTTCATGTCATCATAAAATCTATACTGATTCTCCTCCATCTCCATCTCCATCTCTGTTATAGTTCTTTTCAATCCTTTCCCATGTTGTCCTTCCTTGCTTTTATACTCTTGTATCCTTTAAGATAATGAACAGACTTATTGCACAGATGGCGATGATAATAAGAGGTCCCAAGATAGAATCCACTACTCCACTTCTTAGGTTTTCAAATCATCGGCTGATTGCCGAAAATCCATTTCCAATTGCTTCCTAAGCACCTGTAGCTTGTAATTCCTTCAAATCTCATTTTAGATCCGTAATGTTCTTAATGTATTTCTTTAAATCTTCACACGTCAGGTATATAAGTTACACATTGTTTGACCATAAACATCTTGTAGACTCCATCCTCTTTCACGAGAAGGATGTCTAACGCAAGACGATTCTGCAAAACCAAGGATTTCATAGCTAATACGGAACTTGCTGTACTTGTGGCTAATTTATCCACTATGGTGGACAGCTTTCTAATCTTGAGATCATTCAAGATTACACCTACATATGGAATCATTGCACCAAAAATGTCTCCCACAATTTCAGCACACCTACTACCTCGTTTAGTTCTGCTTTTTGTTTCCCACACAGGATCATTCAAATGTTCCACATGATAAATCTTTTGGAAAACTACACCTAAAAAACATGTACTATACCATACCTTGGGCAATTTGGAGTATGCATGCTCCTTACAAACAAAATAAACTCCAAGAACAACGGGATATTGTCCTCCCAAGAACAGAACGCAAACTCCTACACAATCAAAAATATGGTCACAGTCACTTTTACCCATGAGCTTAGTATCAAGGGTTGATTTATCTCTAGTGACACATAATTTCCCTTTGTGTTGCCAATCTAGAAGTAGTGCAGGCATAACTCCTGCGTCTCGATGTTGCTCTTCTACCTTATGTCACGGTCCTTTATATCTCTGATCCCATCCTATTCTCTCCTTGCATTTATTGCTCTATTCCTGTTTTCTGTTAACTCCAAAGATTTCTTCTCAACCTCAGTTAAAGAAAAGATCACATTGTTTCTATGAGCATGAGCCATGTCCAGTTTCTTTTTTATTCTAAGGAAGCTATTAACTGTATCCTTTGTCTTAGCATGAAGATGCCTATTCAAATGCTTGAGCAAAGGAATTTCAGGAAGTACAAATTATAATTCGAAGAATAATACTGGAAATGTCCTTGTCCATAAAACAGACTTAACAGAAGGCTACAAGTAACACCATATGTAAGAGGAATATGGTGGTAGGTAATTCCCTCTGCTGCTGACGCAGGTAACTGCGTAAAGACATAACAATCCTTTGCATCCATAGTGTCAACTTATTAATAAAGCAATTTAAAATAGGCATTCTAGTGCATGCATACTATTATCTGTAGGACTCGAGGTCTTAGGGGTAACACCAGGCTTTATCTGGGCTACTAAGAAAATTGTCGTTGAAAATCATCCTACAAGGAGAACAATTAATACTACAACAATAGCAAGCGAAACTCCTAAACATATATATATATATATATATATATATTTGTCTATTTATGTTATTAGTTTCCATGACTTCTCTAGAATCAGACCTCCTGTGCAGTTATACTTATGCAAATGACAAAGTATATAAATCATGTGATGAAGTTATTTATAATATCTTCATGAGCCTTTCTTAGCCCTAGTCCATGTTCTTCTAAGTGACACCCGTATGCTTCTTCAGCAGCCTCAGGCCTAGTTAATCTTCTTTATTCTTTTAACAAAATTCTATCAAAAGTCTAATAAAACTAAAGTCCAAAGTTCAATTCAGAAATCAAGTCAATTATAACTCGGGTCAGTTTATTTAATGGCAGAGGATTAGGGATTCCCTACCTGTGCTTCTTGTACCATTGTGTCAGATGATTAACATCTCGCTTACCACAGCAGTTGTCCCTAGGATGTGGAAGCAAGCAAGGGTAGTTCCTCTTCTTAAAAAACTCTCATTGGATCCAGCAAAATTGGAAAATTTCCACCCTATATCGTTACTGCCATGGGTAGCTAAAATTGCTGAGGCACATGTTAACAACACCCTCACGTGCTTTTTTAATAACACCGGCTTCTTGGATCTGTCCCAGAACGGTTTCCGCCCTGGTCACAGCACGGAGACTGTTCTCCTAGCTGTGACCGAACATCTGTGGACCATTCTGGATGGGGGGCACACCGCGGCGCTGATACTACTTGATCTTAGCGCCGCGTTTGACACGGTCTCCCACCGGATCCTTCTAGATCGTCTGGAAGAGGCTGGTGTCGGAGGTCTAGACTTGGAATGGTTTAGATCGTTTCTGTCAGACAGAACATTCCAAGTATTTGCCCCCCCTTTCTTTCCCATGCCCAGTCCATCGGGCAGGGTGTTCCTCAGGGCTCTGCCCTCAGCCCCGTACTTTTCAATCTATACGTCCAACCCCTAGCCACGGTGGCCAGGGACAATGGTCTTGCCATGGTCTTGTATGCTGATGATACGCAGTTGGTGGTGGCCCTCTCCGACTACCCTACGCAGGGCGCCGCCAAATTTCGGAATGGCCTAGCGGCGGTCACGGAGTGGATGACCACCAACTGCCTTCAGCTCAATGCCAACAAGTCCGAGGTGTTGTTGGTGGGGAGAGACAAGGGACTATGGAGTGAGAATTGGTGGCCCAAGACTTTGGGTTGCGCTGCCACCCCCAAGTTGGCAGTAAAAAATCTTGGGGTTTCGCTGGATGCCACTCTTAGCTTTCAGGAGCACACCAAGAAAATAGCAGGTACCTGCTTTGGCCTACTCCGGAGATTGAGGCCCTTGCTGGGGTTCTTTGATCCATCTACCCGCCAGATGATAGTACAGGCGACCATCCTGTCCAGATTGGACTATGCTAATTCGCTCCTGCTAGGGGCAAATAAGGCAGAAATGACTCATCTGCAGCGTGTTCAGAACGCAGCAGCCCGAGTCCTGCTGAGGCTTCCCAGAACCTGCTCTGCGACGGGGGCGATTTGTCGCCTACATTGGCTGCCTATGACCAAAAGGATCGAATTTAAAACCCTATGTCTGACTTTTAAAATCTTAACATTTTCTTCCCCTGAGATCCTGTCCAATTTGCTGGTACCTTACGTACCCACGCGCCAGCTACGATCAGCTGGGCAATATCTGGCTACGGTCCCTCGAGTGAAGCGTCTCCGAGCTGGAGGACGATCTTTTCGCTGCTTAGCGGCTAAGCTGTGGAATTCCCTGCCTACGCAGATTCGCTGTCTGGATAGCCTGCTGTCCTTTCATAAGGCTGCCAAAACCTACCTGTTTCCTGTGGCTTAGTCCCATGTTTCCTTATTAACAATGCTACCAGCGCCGGGACGCCTCTTCGCTGAGGCAGCTGTGCGCTTTATAAAAAGAATTAACATAACATAACATAACATAACAGAGCAATTTCAAAACACAGTTCATCAGGAATTGCAGATTCACGGAGGTTCACCCAGGATCTCACTGTTATCCTCCAAACCACATACTCCCCTCTCAATGTTATTTGCTGCAAAGTATGTCCATTCAGGGGCTGAGCACCTCTGACATAGCAGTCTAGCTCTTTTTGTTCTCCCAAGTACGGTTGTTCAAATTAGCTGTCACTCAGGCCAGAATCTTCAGTATCTGGTGGGAAAGTAAGCAGTTCTCATTTTTTTATTTTTTTTATTTATGCCATCAGGTACATCATTAGGAACAAAGAAAAGGTATTTACATTTCTGAATTTATACATTATATTACAGTATTTTCTTTAGGTTCACGAAAGACTTTAAAGAAAAACATCAAATTCAATTATTTACACTTGTCTTACAGATACCAACACAAATTAACCAATTCCTGTTCTGCTTTGCAGCTCCCCGTGACTTCTTTTAACTGCTTAACTGCTTCGAACGTTCCGCGCCAGTGCGGAACGTTCTATTAAGCGGGCGGGGCCGCGTCGGCCAACGGACGTGCGCAGCACTACCGAGGTAGTGCTCGCGTCGGCCGTTGGCCGACAGAAGCACTTAAGGGGTTAAGCCAATTTGTCATGGGTGCCCAGATCTTATCCCCTTTCACTCTAGCTCGGTGACCCTTGTTCTTATATAGAGCCATTTCCAGAACATGTATATTCAATAAGCGATGAAGCCAGGCAGTATATAGAGGTGGCTCCGAGTCTTTCCATGCTGTAGCTATCAGTAATCTTGCTACCGCTATTGTTACAAACACAAAGTCCCGATATGCTGATACTAACCCAATTCGACTATCATATCCAAATAGCATCAGCGGTGAGCTGATGACAATCGCACAATTGATTGATTCTTGCCAGAATTTTTCTATACCCTTTTTTAGCGGAATCAAGGACTTGCATGCGTAAAACATATGAATAATATCAGCAGGGCTATGCTGACATCTAGGGCATTGATCGGTCTCTCGTTTCCCCCAACCAAAAAGTTTTTCTGGGGTATAGTATAGATTAAATAAGGTTTTGTAGTGTTGTGCTTGAAGGTTTGCCGCCAAAAATATATTCTCCCCCAGTTTTAATGACATATCTAAATCTATGTCATCATCCCCTAGCTTTAACGCCCACCTTGTCTCGGTTTTACCTAAATCGTCGGGTATTGTTTCCATCAGTATATTATAAAGGTCCCCGATCCTCCCATTCCCCCGGTATAGCTTGTCCATTAGTGGTATTGCTTGAAGGTTGTCCTGTCTGGCAGCTAGGCTCTTTAAGCACCCCCTTATTTGGACATATTTAAAATACGATCTGCTATTAATCCCAAATTTCAGAGCTAGTTCCGGAAAAGGTAGCATTTCTAATTTATCATTGAGTAAGCTCACGACCCGATGAATACCGGCCTGCGCCCACTCTCTAGCCATACCATCCGATAGCTCAGCTGGAAAAAACGATGTTCCCCATAATAGGGTATATCTATTACACTTGGGGATTTTCATAATCCTACTTACTTTAATCCATACCATTCTGGCTGCCTTCAAGAACTTAAAGCGAACCTTTTTATAATAACTAGGCTCAAACTGCCTGAGAAAGAGTCCTGCTGCTTCCTCCCCAATAGCTAGCTGATATATAGATGGGAAGCCATCCTCCCGCGCAGAGCTATCTGCTCCCAGCAGGTCGCCCATTTGTTGCAGAAAAGCTGCCAAATAATAAAAAAATTAATTTGGAGCAGCCCAGCCTCCTCTCTCCCGCGGTAGGGTTAATGTCCTCAAAGCTCTTCTTGTTTTTTAGTAGTTCCAAATAAAATTTGAAAAGATAGAATTCATTTTCTGAAATATATTACCAGGCAGTTCTAAGGGGATAGATCGAAATAGGTATAGTATTCTGGGAAAGATCTTCATTTTTAACACATTTATTCTACCCACTATCGTTAGATGCAGTTTATCCAGCCGTCGTAGTTTGGGGGTAACCTCCTCCAACACTAGATCAAGATTATTTGCCCACAATATATCTAGATCAGGTCCTATCCTTACCCCCAAATATGTTGCTGAGTCCTTCTGTCGCTGATCCTGTAGATTACACTGTCTTGTACAGATTATCGGCGTCTTCCCTTTGTTCAAGCAGTAACCTGAGCTACTCCCAAATTTCTCCGCCATACTCTCAATTTCTAATATTGCCGTTGCTGGATTCGACTTAACCACCGCGATATCGTCCGCATATGCAAGTACTTTAGTCTCATATCCATTTATTTTATAGGGTTCGATCACAGAATTCTGAATTATCTGATTAATGAACGGATCTAAATATATGGCAAAAAGAATTGGGGAGCATGGACATCCTTGCCTAGTACCCCTTGCCACCACTATCGGGTCTGATGTCTTTCCCATCACCTGTAATCTGGCATATGGTTTGTGATACATCACCTGAATAGCTGTGATCATTTTAGGGCCAAACCCTCTCTCCACTAAGGCTCCCCACAAATACTGGCACATCACCCTATCAAAAGCCTTCTCGGCGTCTAGGAGGATCACAGCCAGTCCATCCCCCCTAGCCCCAGCTATATCTAACAGAGAAATTACCCGTCTGATATGATCCGTTGTTCCCCTGCCAGGTACAAAGCCATGTTGCCATGGCGAGACCAATCTGGCTATGACCCTCTGGAGCCGAGTCGCTAACATTTTAGAGTACACCTTCGCATCCGAATTTATCAATGAAATGGGGCGATAGGAGCCGGGCAGTGTCGATGGTTTCCCCTTCTTATGAAATATTATTATGTCCGTTTCCTGCCAAGACTTGGGTGGGATTCCTCCATATTGGACATCTAAAAAAAGGTCCTGAAGTAATACGGCCAGATCAGTTTGGAGTATTTTGTATAACTCCAGTGGAATTTTATCTGGGCCTGCAGCTTTCCCAGAAGAAAGGGAATTTAAGGCCAACACAGTTTCTTCTAGCGTGATTTCTTCTTCCAACTCTAAACATATGGCAGGATCTAGTCTACTAAGCTGTGGATATTCCCTTGCAATAACTGGTTGAATATCGCTGAGATCCAATTGGTACAGCTTACTATAGAACTGTTCAAAGACCCCCATTATCTTGGCAGAAGTAGTTTCCATCTGCCCCTCAGAGTTTTTAATTTCCGTTATATTATTACGAGAGACCTTTTGTCTAATCCTAAGGGCCAAAAGTCTGCCCGTCTTTTCCCCATATTCATAACGCTCTCTACGGTGTGTTTGATATGCCTGAGCTACGTGCGTCTGAAAAAAATTGTTTAGCTCTGATTTAACAATGATTATCTAGTTCTTAACTGCCATCAATCTGGCTCCTTCCCCCTGAGATATCAAAATAGTATGCTCTGTCTCTAGCTGCGCCAGATAAGTCATGAGGGAGGAGATTTGGTTCCTCCGTATTTTCCGCTGTTGGCCTACATAGCTGATTATGTCCCCCCTTAAACACCCTTTATACGTATCCCACACAATCGGACGGGAGGCACTATATCGATTCATTTCAAAGAATCCTCTAGACCATTTTTAACATACTTTATAAAATCTTCATCTGTTAACAGTTTCCTATCAAACGACCAAGAGCGGAGTTCCCTTTCCAAGCCCTGACGTGTTATTTCGAGCATAAGTGGATTGTGATCTGAAAAGATCTGCGGCAACTTTGTTATCTCAGCTTCCCCCAACATATTGGCTGAAACCAGAAAGTAATCTAAGCGAACATATTTTTGATGTGGTCATGAGAAATATGTATAGCCTGGATCTACATTGTTCTTAGCTGCCCACACATCTACCAGACCATGACTGAATTTGAGGCTATTTATGGCCCGGTTAACCTGGGGTTTTCTCCCCTTATACTTCTGCCCCGCCTCACTTGAGCTCTCGGAGTGAATATTAAAATCTCCACATACTATTAGTGGGGTTGGCCATGCAGCGAGCCCCAGCTCTAGCTCTTCCCAGATCTCGGGATCATCCTGGTTCGAAGCATAGATTACCACTACAGTCAGCCCCGTACTTAGCGTTATAATAGCCCATCTACCCCATTTATCCGCCAGAGTACGTTTGATGATACCCGCTTGCAGTTTGATAAATATCGCTACTCCCCTAATCATGGAAGTCTGTGTGGAGCAAACTGCCAGATCATACCCTGTTATCTGGAGGACGCCCCTATTGTTCCAATGGGATGTGGGTTTCCTGTAAACAAATAATTTCCGGGTTTATGAACCGCAGGATCTCGAATATTTTGCCTCTTTTTGCTCTGTCATTCAGGCCTGCCACATTGACTGAACAAATCCGTAATTTATCCATTCCCTACTACCAAAATGAACCATCTCTTTAGCCTACCACTCCATCTTTTATTTATTCTTTCCTTTTCTCTATTTCTGAATCTCCTCAATTCCATGTACCTAAATTGGCTTTTCTTCCCCTTCCCCCCCACCTTCCCCTCACCCACCCTAACCTCCCTCCCACCTCTCCCACCCCACAACCCACCCATGAAAGCCACTAGACCAATGGTCTAGTAAGGATGATGCGACTCTTGGCGTGATCCATGTGTCCCCTCCCCATTTTAATCAATAAATCAAAACCTTCAATTCATGCCCACTTCTTGCATCAAAACACCACTTAAACCACACCCCTATACCCTAAAACAACCACAATCCTGCTTACCCCTACACGTTGCTATTCAAATGACAAAAGATCCCAGATCTAAAAAAAAAAAAAAAGGGATATAAAGAAAAACCTGCCTTCAAACCATATCCTAAAAAAGAAAGAAAGAGAAATAGGGCTATGGTCCAACTCTTATTCAGTTTCATGATACCTAAGCCAGCCCAGCCACCCTAGCCTTTCCTATTTACTTCATCCAGAAACTCTTTTGCTTTGATTTCTGATGTAAAAAAGCGGACCCTATCTCCTATTATAACTTTTAGTTTTGCCGGGTTCAAGAGATAGGCCTGAGCTCCTTCTTCTTGAAAAGGGTTTATCATCTGCCGTAACCTCCATCGTCTCTCAACAGTCACATGACAGAAATCAGGTCTTGTAAAAAATACGACATCATCCAACCGGCGTTTGCAATCTGGTCTGGCTTTTTCGAAAATAGTCTGTCGAAGGAGATAGTTTCCAAAAAACACGAGCACCGCTCGAGGTCTGGCGTCAGCACGAGCCTGCTGTTTCATCACCATAGGGACCCGGTGTGCTCGCTGGACTTCCTGGGCCCAGTTCCACCCTTCTATCTCGGGGAATGCCTTGGATAGCAGGTCGACCAGGTAGCGACGGATATCCGTACCCCCTTTGTCCTCAGGGATACCCAGGAACCGTAGATTGTTTCTTCGTTGTCGGTTTTCCTGCTCTTCAAGCTTCCACTGTACGCCTACGAGCCTAGCCTCGTGTGATGTAGTCTGCAACTGAGTTGCCACCATTTCGGACTCAATAATACCAGTTCTTGTTTCAAGATCTGTTAAGCGATCCAAAATTTCACTGCATACTTTGGCTATTTTGCGAACTGAGCCTTGGATTTTTCGAATAGCTGCTTGAGAGCGTCTATTATCCTGTCTAGCCTCGTCCCGATGTGCCATGACTGCTTGTAAAATTGCATCCAAGGTTGTTGTGGTCACTGATTCCGTATTAATGGGAGATTTGGTTGAGTCTCCCACTAGCAGGCTAAAGGATGAGTAATCCCAGTTCAGATCTTGCTCTCCCACTTTTGTTTGAGCTGAGAGGGCCGCTGATTTCATCGACCTCCGTAGCATTACAGCGGAATCCCTTCCACTAGTGTCATGGGGGCTTTCACTTTCGTCTTCTACTTCTACTTCGCTGCCACTCGTCGAGGAAATCGATCCAGCCAGTGATTCTGTACCCTCTGATAGTGAATAGAAGTAGTCCGTTGCTTCTATATCAGTTTCTTTCCCCTGATGGACTTTTTGCGCAAGGTGTTTGGGCCGCGCGTGAGGTAAGTCACCAATCTTAGCAACTGTTGCCTGTGTTTTTTCCTTTTGTTTTTTCCTTTCTGAGTTTTTCCCCGTACGGGTGTTTTGGCCTAACGCTGAATCATATTTTTTGCTCAGGTAGGCTTCTGCCAGAGCTACCTGGGCGAGACTATCATTACGCTGGGGTCGCTCGTCCCCTGCCTGCTGTGCCTGATCTCCTTCATCTTGCCCCCCCTCCACGTTATCAATACCATCAGTAACATCCATTGTGCCCTTCTCCGCTCGGTCCCCCCAGGTCTCTGCAGCCTCCATTGCACCTGTTTTTGTGACATTAGTTACAATTATGGCATCAGGTATGGCGGATACCTCGGGTAAAATGAGCATAATCGGGGCATCTTCTTTAGCAGGATATAAGCTTATTAAGAGAGAATATTAAAAATATTCAGGTTTACTACTGGCAAACTGAAAGACCATAATAGGTTCAGTCTCAGTAGAATAAGATATGAAATAATCAGTCACAGCAATACAAAAACTGAGAAATAGGAATAGGTTTACCTTAAAGAAAACTCTGATTCTCTCTCTTAAGCATGAATATGTTTGAAGTCATTTAATCAAGGCTCTATGTTTAAAATAAGAATGGTTCATAGAATAGGGTCTCAAGGAAATTTGGAAATGCAAGAAGGTGCCAGAATAGTAAAGACTCCGGTAGAAGTCTTCCAGAATTGGAATAAGTATTTACCATGAAGATACACACTTGCAAGAATTAAGGAAGTAGAGAGGTCTGTACTTTTCAAAATCTAAGGGAATATGCCTTACATTCTAACAGTGTGGACTCAAATTAAAACCTGTAAACTTCAGCAACAATCATATCATATTTCTACCCACACCGCCAGGAACCAATAATTTCTCTTCTTGTGCTGTGCATTTGCAACATTGCCAGACTTCCCCATTGTACAGAATTAAAAAATACTGCAACCTTGAAAAGTCTCTGTTCCTGATACGCGATGAATAGGAGGCTCCATCTGCTCATAAGATCTTCACATTTCTTGCCATGATGCCTTTTCTCAGGGCTTATTATCAAGAAGCTAGTACAAACAACAATACACATTTCTTTAGCTAATGTAACCTTTAGAACGCACCTGCAAAAGAACACGCTGCCTAAACAAAATACATGTTTAAATCAAAGCCTTTCGTCAGGCTAACTTTAACTAAATATTTAAACGTGCACTTCAAACACGTGATTATACTTGTGCACATGTAACTCAAGAACAAATGCAAATGTGAGTAAAAGCCTACATGATTACACTTTTAAATGTCACTTTCAGAGTAAATGCAAAGGTGACAAAGTCTAAATGCAAGTGTGAATACAGAATACGTCTTCATGTTTAAACTGATCATTAGCGCACACGTTTATAAAACTAGTTTCTACAGTAAATACATTTCATTAATGCATTTAAATGTTCACACACATTAATACATTTATGGCACACAGTAAATATAGTGTCACATGTAGATACATAAGGGCATTTCTGTAACATGCAGCGGTGGAGTCTAAATTAAGCCTGGGCAGAGTTCGCGGAGTTCCGCCGCACTACGCGGAGCTCCGCGAGCGGTGGAGTTTCTTTAGATAAATGCAGTTCATGGTGATTTTCAGTGCCAGGTGCTTGCCCGCACAGTGCAATCATCGCGAACGGCATCATGCACAGCGCAAGCGGGCGCTGCTTCCTTTCTGCCGCTCAAGTAGATTTTTACTCGAGCAGAAGCTTTCTCAACACGAGCGGCCGGTTTCTCAATACGAGTGATCGCGAGCATAGACGACCATTCGCAATGAGAAATCTGACCGCCTGCGTTGAGAATTTCGCCAGGAGGTTGATTTTCCACACTCGCGCTCGCCAACTTGATGTTGACGATTGCGAACGAGGAAAAATCTCGCTGGAGGTGGATTTTCCTCGTTCGCGCTCGCCAACTTGACGTTGATGAACGCAAGGTAAAAAACTCCGCGAGCTGCATGTAACGTGGAGTGCAGAAAACTCTGCAAACTCCGCGAGCGGAGCAGAGTTCACCACCCAGGCTTAAATTGTGCTACTCCAGCTCTTACTTTAGATTGAATCTTTCCCCAGGACTTTTGCCCACTTCAGAGCAACCTTCCCTGATAAGGTTAATGCCAACATATTTGTTACTTGGCTTATTTGTTAAACAGAGAAGTCCCAAGTGATTCAGGCATTCTTCTCCTCTGCTGGCCACAGTTCAGGAATCTCACCAACAATCTACTTGCCAATTGTGTGATTGTCACTGATCTTTTTTTCAGCCTGGTGATTGAAACCATCCTTGGATCATTGAAACTGTGAATCTCACTGGGTATTAAAAGTTCTGAAGAATGGGTTTGATCAAGTTTGTTGTGTCCAGTGGGCAGTGGTAAAGCCGTGAGGACCTCTTGGGGGTGTTTCAGAGATGGGGGATGTGGGTAGCACACTCATGTGTGGTTTTGCTCTTTGTTGCCCTCCGTTTTAGTCAGTGGCTCCTTTGTGAGACTTTCCACTAGTTGTCATGTCCCTGCAGCTACCTCTCATTGATGGCTCTTGCAGAATTTCCCAGACCCCCTTTTGTACAGCTCTTCATTGACAAGTTGGTGCTATGTCTGGGGCAAAAGTTTCAACTTAAAGTGGTGCCTCCTTTTATCAGTTCTTCTTCTTTCCTTTTAAACCTACTCCCTCTACAGCTGAAGAGGAGAGTTGGCACTTGCCAGATGTGGTCCACTCTGTTCAGATCTATCTATCAAGGTCCACTAGTTACAGCAACTTGTGGTCTACTAGTTACATCCACTTGTAGAGACTTTGAAAAGTGTGACATATTCCAACAAGGTGCAAGCCTCTGCTTTCTCCTTGAGTTGTTGGATCAAGTCTAATTTTCCTTGCCTATACCTCTATCACCGCTTTTTGTCATTTAAAGGGCTTATTGATTGATCAGGGCTATGTGTGAACCTAAAAAGATGAGAGCCCGAAGCACAAATATAAATTTCATGTAAACTCAAAGAATTCCCAAAGAAAAATCGACACAGCAAACTCCACACAAGGCAAGGTTTAAAGTTCAAACTGTGAAGGTTTATTTAAAATTGAGTAACCATTACAAAAGGCAAGGGGTATATGGTTAGTCATATCAATTCAAAATATTCAGAATATAAATAAATGTAAATCAGCATTGGCAGTAGAAGCCATATCTAGTCAACAGTCAGAATTGATTATGGTCTAGCACAAAACAAATAACGAGTCAAACAGCATTTGTCATAGGGACTGCTCAATAAAAGGTAGGAGAGAAGAACACAAGAAAATTAGAAATTTTGTAAGTATATATTGATAAACAGACTAACAGGAACTCCGTTTTCTAAGGGAACTGGGAAGGAACCTGGCTTGCTTCCTAATACAGGGTTTTTCTAGGTTTTCAGACAGAGAACACATATAATCACCCCGGTGGGAAAGAAGGGCAACATTATTTTGGCCAACAGTAAAACAGAGAACATATGACATTGTAAAATGATATTTGCTCTACATCTTTTTAATATATCTGCATTACGTTCTACATCAGAAAACAGAAGCACATTCAAAATGTAAGCAACACCTCCGTTCAGCCAAAGGAAATGGTCTTCACTTGAGTAGAGTTGAACTTTCCTTACTTCATGGACATCACAGACACATAATAGTACAGTGCAAGCAGGAACAGCACAAACACATAATGATGCTGTGCAGGCAGGACCATAAAGCTAATTGAATTTCATGTAATTAATGAAATATTGCAGGTCACATTTGAGGCTTCTTGGTACAAAGGCAGAGAATGAGAAAGCATGACTGTGTTCAACTTTGCAGTTTGCACATCACACAGATTTGAAAGTGGATTTAAAACTTGAGTAGGCCCACTCACGTTGACTTAAGAACTTTATTATATTTATTACAGAACAAATATTGTATTTGTATCTCTCTAATGGTAATTCAATGCACAGAATTATTAGTTGTGAAATTTGCTTTCACACCTCTCAAGAGTCTTCTTTGCCTGGTGCTACAAAGGGTTGTTCATTTGTGAGATGGTTGCCTCATTGGCCGAGGCTGGTGAAGCCTCCATCCATGACGTCTCTAGGGCTACATTCTGGGCGTTCTTTTTCTACCTTTACTTTCCAAGAAAGGTTGGATATGGGGGAATTCAATGTTCTTTGGAATTTTGATCCAAAGTACTTGCACCACCTTTTACCAAATGAAGCATTCCTGTAAAGCAGTGATCTTTATTAAACTGGATGTGTTACATTATTTTGGCTTTATGTGTTTTTCTTAGGTTTCAAGTTGAGAATTTTCTGCTGTGATGTATATGCATCATTATAAGGACTGGAATGAGGAATTGGTTGAGGAGCTAAAGCACTGATTACTTACTGTAATCTTGATTACTCCAATCACACTTCAAATTACCACCGTTTTCACTGATTGGAGATTGCAGGACATGCTATGTGCCTTACCTGCTTTACGGTTTCAGGCAGGAGGTGGGGCTTGGCTTGAAGTGGCTCGGTCAGATGATGCTTGGGAGAAAGCAGGATCATCTCATTATTGTAAGTATTGGGACAAGGAATGATAGACGAATATTCACAAGTAATCAGTGCATTACCTACTTGGTTCACAGCTTTGATACATATTCTCCCTGATTGCAGTTGACCTATGTGGCTTGTTCCTACTTTTTTGTAACTAACAATGTTGCTTTCAGTGCCATTCCCCTCGCTTTGTGCCATTAATTACAAACATGCATGCTTTACTGTGCCTTGTAAAGATGTATGTTTCTTGGGGTAGTACACACTCTTTACAGCAGTCCCTTTTTTTGTTACGTGTTGTTCAAGCTCACACCAGAACTCTTATAAACACAATTGTTATGGTTTAAAAAAGAAAAAGAATGCTAAAAATCGTACACACATGTTTTGAAAAATTATGCAGACAAAAACAACAGAACACAGACTTAAAAGAATTTACAACCTTCAAAGACCTTCACTTAGATAGCACAAAATGAGAGGAAAACACACACACACAGCGCTATCTACATATAGATACGAAGTATAAAACTACAGAACAGCCAACTGATATATTTAAAAATATAAATCATTAAGGGGCATATTAACAATAGGCGGCGATAAATATCGCAAAGCGCGCTTAGCGCTTTTTTATTTATCGCCGTCTATCGCTGGAATTTATCGCCCGGTTAGCGCGTTATCAACAACGCGTATCACCGAGGCGATAAAAATTCCAGCGATAGCGGGGATATCGCCGTTTCCCATGGAACAACGCTGGTTTTCCAGCGATGTTCCATGGAAAACGTCAAAAACCTTGCTGATACGACCCTGTGGTCGTATCAGCATAATCCACCCCCAATGACAGGTATAGGTAAGTCAGCATTTTAGCAGACGTTAGTTTTCGGCGAAAACTGCGGTTTTCGCCAAAAACTAACGTCTGCTAAAATCCTGGGGCCACCTTGTAAATATCGCAATGTGCATTTAGCGATATTTAACAAGGTAGTCCGTCAGGGGTACGCCCAGTGACGCCCGCTTTGCATCTCATTAGAGATACAAAGCGAGGCGTCGGCAAAACGGCTGTTAACATGCGCTAATGCATGTTAGCACCGGCTTGCAAACAGGGCGAAAACATTATCTCCGCTTTTTTGGCTTTTAAAGCCAAAAAAGCGTAGATAAGGCCCTTGATAATATGCCCCAAAATACTTCCCAAAAACATCACGTTCAATGTTCACGTATTTAGGGGCATATTATCAAGAACATCGTTAAAAATTATCGCCGCTTTGGCGGCAGAAAACTGCTGCTAAAGCGGCGATAATGGGCCTGATAATATGCCCTTGAGAATTCCAATAGAAGTCCTTGTTCTGGTGTGAACATGGGCTTCTATTGGAATTCTCCAGGGCATATTATCAAGCCCATTATCGCTGCTTTAACAGCAGTTTTCTGCCACTAAAGCGGCGATAATTTTATCGCCTTCCTTGATAATATGGCCCTATGGGGCATATTATCAAGGAAGTGCGATATTTATCGCTAACCGCGCTTAGCGCATTTTTTTTTATCGCCGCCTATCGCTGGAAATTATCGCTGAGATAACACCCTATTAGTAAGGTTTATCTCCATAGCGATAAAATTTCCAGCGATAGCGACAAAATGCGAGAATATCGCTGGGAAACCAGCGATATTCTCGCATTAACGCTAAGGTGGATTCAGCATTAGAATCCACCTCCTATACTTTAAACAGGTAAGTCATCCTCACTAGCAGGTGTTAAAATCTAGCGATAAACGCGCTTAGCGCAAATTATTTTATCGCTTCGCCTGCCTTGCTAATAGGGGTAGTGGTGTTAGCGACTGTTTTCAGTCGCTTTTAGTAGGGAACGCCTTCCTTGCATGTCATTAGCGATAATTATCGCTGACATGCAAGGCGATGTAAATCCCGGCAGCTAACGCCTGAAAGCTGTCGCTAACGCCTGTTAGCGACAGCTTGCTGATAGGGCGATAAAATTATCGCCGCTTTAGCAGCAAAAAGTGCCGCTAAAACGGCGATAAAGCCCTTGATAATATGCCCCCTATATCTTTCATCAGTCGTTGTACGTTCCTGCATTTTTTCGGCTTACATATTCGCTCCTTAGAACTAGCCGTGCAAATAAAATGCTTTAGACCTATGTGGGCGTTTTTGGAATTGTATTATCATCAGCGGGTATTTCTAAATCGACTATACATTTCATTTTCAGATGCAGCTGAAAATAGGGGCCTTCAGATTTGCCAGACGTCTGCACATTTATGATTTCTCAACAAATGTTTCACTGAGCAGATAATCAGGGAAAAACCGGCCTCCTTGATGAGGTGCTTTGACAGCTCTAAGTACAGTTTAAGCGTGGTATTCTGCCATAATACTTTTTGTTCAGGAGGCGAGATGAGATTCCACGCGGGTTGCCATCACTTCAAATATTAGCAGATAGTAAAGAAGAGACGGGCTGGAAGGGAGGCTGGAACACTCTTTACTGTAATGAACAAATCTATCACAGCATTTTACTGTAACCGATAACAAGAAATCTGAATATTTCATATATAAAACCTTAATCGCTTTTGTTACATTTTAATGTGCTGTAAGTTATACCAATTTGTGAGATGTAGTTGAACCTGCTCTGTTAAATCGTTTTCAAATATTCTATGCAGCCTTAATATATAACTTTACACGTTTTCTCAAGTTAACAGGTATTTTTCTGTATCTGGTAGAAGCGTCCTTCAAGGTTAAATTCTCACGTGTTTCTGTTCCAACCAAATGCACCGATTTAGAGAGACGTTT
Organism: Calotriton arnoldi; assembly: GCA_963921515.1. Taxonomy (NCBI): domain Eukaryota; kingdom Metazoa; phylum Chordata; class Amphibia; order Caudata; family Salamandridae; genus Calotriton; species Calotriton arnoldi. The sequence continues at coordinate 107,039 of CAWUFW010013566.1, forward strand.
TGTGGCCAGAGCACCAAAATAGCTTTTTTTTTTTTTTGCTCACAGCATTTTGACCTATTAGCAAAATCTGTCTGTGAAACTTGATTTTCTGGGCGGTAAAACGCGAAGTGGTGGATGTTTCCAGTGGCATTTAAAAAATCGCAAAAATTCAAATTCTGACAAAATATTTTACTGCAAAGAAATGGAAAAACCGCAATAGCAGAAAACTATTTTATTTCATCTGAGTAATATCGCTGATAAAATCTAATGCCACTGCCACAAAGCTGCTTCCATCGTCATGGTTAAGATCTACATTATATAACTGCCCCTGTAGTTTTAATTTGTATAAGATCTTTTTTTATATATATTTTATTTATATCAGATATTTTTGGTACTTTTTGCGGTTTCAGCAGCAAAATGTAATAATGTTCACATTTTGTCCAGTACTTCATCTGTGCCATGTTGCAGGAGGTGATGGGTACTGGTATTCTGTTTTTTGGGGAAGTACATTTAATTTTCACCAACCGACTTTGACCCAGAGCAAGAAAGATAAAGAGAAACGAGGTACACAATGACAAAGGGAAAAAGCAGGGTAAAAGATAACCCAAAAGAGTGAGACATACAGCTAGAGATAGTGGTGCTGGAACAATTTTCAGAGTGGGGGTGCTGCCATTAATGTTATATCACCAAAGTCATATGGAGTGTGAAATATCCAAGCGTCATGCAAAAAAACAAGTGCAACAAATTTGGCACACCCATTCAGCATGAGAGTGGTAAGGGTGTGGTATGCAGCTGGTGGTGCATTTTGGAGCCCTGGTGAGTTAGTGCAGTGTAATTTAAAGAGAATTTAGGGGCCTATTAGCAATAACCGGCGATAATTATCGCTAAGGGCACTTAGCGCTAGGATAATTATCGCCGGCTATCGCAGGTTTCTATCGCGGAGATAGCGTGCTATCAGCAACGCTTATCTCCAATGCGATAGAAACCCTGGAGAACAGTGTGAATATCGCTTGAAAACAAGCGATATTCACACTGTGACCAGTGTTAGCTTGGTGATAGGGCGAGGGGATTTAGCCATGTAATCCACCTCCCATTGGATTACATGGCTAAGTCAGGTTTGGACCAGGCGTTAACAAACCAGCGCTAAACGTGTTTAGCGCTGGTTCGTTAATCACCTCCCTGCCTCGCTAATAGGCGATAGCGACCTTAGCGACTGTTTCCAGTCGCTTTTAGGTTGGGAACGCCTACTTTGCATGCCATTAGCGATAAATATCGCTGGCATGCAAAGCGGCACCCAACCCGGTCGCTATCGCCTAGAAGCTGTCGCTAACAGCAGTTAGCGACAGCTTGCTAATAGGGCGATTGAATTATCACCGCTTTAGCGGGAAAAAGTCCTGCTAAAGCGGCAATAATCACGTTGATAATATGCCCCTTATTTTCCATTGAAATGGTCACTAAATGTACATAGACGTGCAGAATTACTGTTAAAACTATACAGCGCAAAAACGATAATGTATGGAACTCAAGTTTCAGCGAAGATTTATCATTTTTGCATCACTAGTGTCTTGATTTATTTTGCTTACTCAACTCCTTGTTTCTATCATACTTCAGAATTGCAAAAAAGTACTTCATTTGTACTTTCCTAACTGATGATATAATTTGAAATATATGTATAGTTAATTTACTGATATTTAAATGTGCGTAGGAATTAAAATGGCATCCTACAGTCTTTCCATTCATTTCCTGTACCCCACCAGGACTGTCACCTAGATCACGTTTACAAAATCCTTACTTTGCAGTCAGAGAAATAGACCTACACCCCAGTTTCTAAATAAAAAAGGAGCTAATTTAGGGCATTTTGGCATAGGGCAGCGCAGCAAGGCACCTTTCTGCGTTGCCCTTCGCCAAAGTGAAAGGGCAGGAATGGTGCATTTCTGTCCTCTCTGCCTGCATTGGTGCCATTTTGGCAGCCTAGCGCCAACATATTGTTCAGGAAGGGGCGCGTTCCTGCACAAAAACAATCCTACGAGGTGTTTTGCTCTTTCCATTTACGCTTGAGAATGCAGCACACGTGGAAAGAGGAAAAAATGAGGAGAAATTAGCACCTCAGGAGGCGTACAGATTTGACGATTACATCAATTTGTAAATCTGGGGCAGCATCAAATTCCTTGGGTGTTACATGGGAAAACCCACCCCAACGCCCATAGAACACCTCCCAGGCGCAAAGTAAGGTGACGCAGCGATTAGCGCTGCAACACCTTACTCATGATTTATGTGGCCACTCAAAACCACGCAGGGTGATTTTGCGAGGCTTCATAAATGTTTATGAGAGCCCTGTGTCACGCATGTATCACTTTACGTTATACAACAATGATGCAGGGCTTTCATAAATAAGCCGCAAAATTTCAAGCCAACTTCCTTGCTAATTCTTCTGTACTCCAATATGATGGTTTATTGGGGGGGGAAGCACCCCTACTATTAGCACCTATGGATAGATTGTGTAGGATGGGGAAGAAAGATGCAAGAAGTGGAATTAATAGAAAGAAAATTTGGTATTCGGCAACCCTGGCATTTGGTAATATGAGCAATTGACCCCCAACCACAAATTATTTTTACCGTATAAAACATATGAACATTTCTTTTTGCTTCCACAAATTTACACTGAATGGCATTAAAAGCAACAGAGCTAATTAGCACACATTGGTGGTTATTTATAGATAGCCCTATATTTGGCATAACAGGAGGTTTCTTGCATATATGTTTGTGCAGTATTTGTCAGGCAATTATGCAGTCTATTTTGCATGTGCCAGATTCAGACGCTCATCACAGAATTTGGAAGGAGGAATAACTATGGGTCTGTATATTTTCACATTTATGCTATGTTTGCAAAGTAAATGGTCATTTACTTAATGAAAAATTGGCAGGTGTCTGGCAAAGGGACAGAAGAAAGGGGCACATTACACAAAGCAAAGAATGAGCCTTTCCCTCAAACCTGTCTCTCTAAAGGAATTTCAAGCATTCTTTAGAATCACGAAAAGATAGTCATGGAGATTATGGAAGACGCTACAATGGTGAATATACTTACAGAGAAATCTCTTCTGGATTTCTGGAGTAGGACCTCTGGGCATGAAGGGAATCAGCAGTGCAAATTTCTTCTCACAAGGTAGCGAGATGCTGGAAATGTCTCTTGTGTTCCCTGATTGTATGCTCTCATCAGTTCATCACCCATCCTTTTGATCCAAATAGATTTATTTTGTTCTTCCTTTTTCATTCCAATCCACTATTCTAGTTCCCCTACCTTGCTTAACCCACATCTGTCTGTTGATGAACATCTTCCACTGCTTTGTTCTGATTCCTAGAAACACTTACTTTTTCTTCAGCCTTCTGCTTGATTTCCTGGAACCCTGCTCCTCGTTCCCAGTCACAGATTAAGCTCATCACAGCCTCTCCATGGTGAAAATGTATTAAGCTCATTACTGTAACTCACATAACATATATGCTCGTTGCATTCCCATTCTGTACACTGAATTCATACTTTTTGTTTTCTCTTCCAAAAAGTACTGAGTATTGGTTCAGTGAAGGTCCTAAGCCAATCTCCAGTGCCCAGTGTCTCTGGTCTGTCTTCATTTCCCACTTTTCCACATGGTTCCTAAGTGAGACATGTTCCCTCTATTAACTAATTTAGTAGTTGTGGATGAATGGGATTTTTAGTGGGGCCTGCTTTTGGGGTTCTTAAGATCTCTAAACAAACCTGACATTTTGCCCCGCCATCAATTCTCTTCTCCATAATGGATCCTGCCAAAAATCCGTTAAAAACAATTAGTCAAGCCAAGAATAAGATTCAAGCTGATTTTGATATTGCCTGCCAAGATAGGCCATTTCTGCTTACAAGAATCAACCAATTAACCCCTAACCCCTGCTCAAATGAAGGTAGCACATTACGCACAAGAGGAGCTGGCTCTTCTTCTAATACCCTGACAAGAGAAAGGAGTTCTCACATTATTGTAGCCGCAGTGTCAGGAACAACAGTTAGTACACTTAATGCTGTGGCTCCACCTGGCAAATTCTTAGTGTGAGAAAATGTCCCATCCATTTTGCATGGTGACCCACATTGTTTGCTGAATATGATCACTGTTTTTGAGACTGGGGCACTGCTGTCCAGGAGGAGGTTTGTGTGCTCTGACCACTAAAATATGTAGAAATTGGATAATCCTTGATTGGCACATTTAAATTTTATATAAATCCATAGTATATGGTGTGGCAACTACACCCACGGCATGGGAAGTTAAATACCACCTGTGAACTGCAGCACTTATTATGTCATCAACTAGTGTGACAGGAAAACATGGCTGCAGGCATATCAGTGCCTTCCGTTTCAATAGTAAAGTTGATATTTTTAATACATGTTTAAGAAAAGTAACTTTTAGAAAGTAATCTTTACCCCGCCCGGAGCGTCTGGAGGCTAATTTGCATTAGCTGTCCTGCAGCTCACCGGCCAGAACTTGACCTTGATTAGTTGTGAAAATGGATCCCAGTGCAGGAAGAATGGCCTGGGTGTGGGGAAATGTTTTTCTTCCTCTTGCAGGAAGACCAGTTCATGTGGACCCAAGAACTTCAATAATTTTTAAAGGGGCCTGCCTTTACACAAGTAAATGTAAGGTGAGAGCTGGAGAAGATAACCATTTGTTCACCTATTCAGTTATCTCTTTATTCGATCCATTTAAAATACAGATCATAAAAGTACAAAACACATTGAAAGTAATCACTTTGTGTCAAAGTTTATAGGCAAGCCCCACGCTGAGACGCTATATACAATACAGTACTGAGATTCTTAATGACCAAGACACTGTAAAAAATGGGATAAAAGCAAAACAAACGATGAATCCGACAACCCTTAACAAAAGCATGGAACCGCCGCATTATAACTTCAATATGAGGCAGTCCATGTTATTCAGCTTGTTTACTTGATAATCACCATACAAAATGCTAAGGCTACGAAATGTTGTTCTCTTTAGACAAGCCCATAAAAAGGAAGCTATCGAAAAACATATAAAAGGGTCACAAAGTTTCTTCAGAAAGAACAGTGTGGGTCGGCATTGCCTAAAGTTAAATTATTTTAAAATTGGGAGAATGAATTTTCCTCGCTCTTCCCTATAAAACACAGAATAAAAATATGTGCAAATCGGACTGCTTTGAAATATTATCACATGGGCAAAGGGTCAAATCAGTGTGGCTAAACTTCTTCGCAGGAAAGCCCAGCATCAGAGGGGTTAGGTTCATACGGAACCTCAGCAAGATATATCTGTGCTAGGGTATTCCGATACTCTCTAAATAGGAATACTCCCCCTCTAATATTGGCGGTGTCAGTTGATATATCATTACAGTTTGCTTTGCGCGATTGATTTCCTGGCGATCATGGGCAGCCCTGCCTAAAAAAAAGCCTTTAATTCATGCTTAGAGATCTTCAGGCACACACTGGGATCTGTGAATAAATCCACTAGCCCCAGTGCAGTCAGGGTTGACCTAACATACTCGAGCCAGGTGATTCTATGTGAATTATCCAGTTTTAGGCATTTTTTTATAATGATCTGTGTTAGGTTAACCGTGTCCCTGCGCCATATAGAGTGCCATAATAATATCAGCGCTACCTTAATACAGTCAGAGACATGAGTTAATACCAATTCTTAATGGCAGATGTATTTTGAGCAACAGGTGGGGAGAGAAACAAGTTTCCTAAAAAATCTATCCTCGAGAATTTGAAGGTGAGTTATAGGCTCCATACCCCATTCTCCTGCCCCGTAAGTTGCAGATGATACTGTGTTTGCTTGGTATATCTTTTTTATTGGTTCAAGGGGTTTCGAACATAGCTTCTTGGCGAAGCACAAAATAGCTGCCATGCTCTTCTCCATAACTAGGGCCCTGTTGTCCACCATTTTTTACCAGGACTAGATTTTGTCAAACTGAACACCTAGGTATGGAAAGGTATCTACCACCTCTAATCTCCGTGTACTCATATGAAAGTATGGTGTTCTTTTGTATGTGGGAGCCCCTGTTCTAAGAACAAAAGATTTAGCTTCAGTGACCCTCAGGTCCAATGAGGACATGAAAGCTGCATATGCCGTTATTAAATGTTGGAGGGCCACCCCCTTTCTAACGATTAAAACTGCATCATCGTCTTAAGCCAATATCGGTACACTAAGTGGGAACAACTGGTGTTGACCCTTTGAGAGCGTCCTCAACCCCATTTGTGTAAATCAAAAATAAACACGGGGCGACGACACACCGTTGTCTAACTCCCATAGTGATCTTAAATGAACGGGTGCATTCCCCATTTTTACCATGGCAAACGCGTGCGGTAGAATGGGAGTATAGCTGATGGATAAAATTAATTATTGCTGCCTCAATCCCCATCATTTCCATTATGTTCCATAGTTTGGGATGGCTCATACAGTCAAATGCTGCTGTTAAGTCCATAAACGCCATGAAAGTCTGGCCGCCCTTAGCTCTGGTGTATTTATCTATAGTCAAACTAAGGTTGAGGCACTGCTCTATTGTGCCCCTAGCTCTTCGGAAGCCATACTGCCCCTGCAGCAATATGTTCATCTCCTTTGCCCACTCTTCCAGCCTGTGAAACAATACTCGGCCCATGAGCTTCCCAGTAGTATCCAGCAAGGAGATTGGTCTATAATTCTGGGGATACTCTTTGTCACACTTTTTATATATCAGTACAATTATGCTGGTTTTCCACGAAGGCAAAAGGGGCCGGATATTGCTAGCGCATTGAATACATTTGTTAGTAATGGGCCCACAAGTCTTGATGTTCTAAAAAGAAATCGATAGGAACTCCATCCTAGCCCGGAGCCTTTCCGGAACCCGGTTCTTATTTCCTCTAAAGAAAATATTAAGTGCTCCTTCGGAGCTAAGTCTAAACTAGGGGGTTCATTCAAAAAGGTATCATTAGAAACAAAAATCTGCTCAAAATGAACCACCCATGCATCTTCACTAGCAGGGAAATCCAGCATAGGATCTGTATGGTTTTTAAAAAAGGGTGCGTTAATCACCTCCCAGAAATCACTACTGTTTTTGGTGGTAGCTTCCTGGTTAAGATTTTCCCAGGCCTCCTCCCTCAGAGCCCTTTCCCTTGCCTTTCTTGCAGTTAGATAATCCTTTTGGATGGTTTTTATCAAGGAACTATCCCTGGGTTGTGCTTTCAGGGCTCTGTGCAGGTCTCTTAGGGATTTTGAGCAAGTATGATCAAACCAGCGGTTTGCTTTGGCTTCGCTTGTGGGCTTAGAGCGAGTCAGAGTCAGTTTCACTTCCTCGAGCAATTCCACAAAATGCAGAGGCAGTAAGTCAGGAGAGCTTTCAGATTCCAGACAATTTAGAACATTCTCCATGCTATTAGATAATATTTGCGGGTCTATTTTCACCTTATCGATTTTACTCCATTTTAATTAATAGCCATTTTTCCTTGCCAAAGTTGGCTTAGGGATTTTTGGTATTGGGGCAGCATTACGGGAATCCGCTATCATCGTAAGAAAAAGGATTGCATGGCCATTAAAGATAGAAAATTGGGTGTCAACTTGGGCAATAATACCCCGAAGGGAGACGGATGCCAGAACAAAATCAAGTATGGATTCATATTCATTATGGCTAAAGGTCTGAAAGAAGTTGACCATTACTGCAACTACTTTGTTTGTAATTTCCAGATTTCTAGGCAATAGCAGCCTGTTTAAACTATTTCCATATTTGTGGTGAGCAAAGTGATAAATAAGGTCACCCAGCATATCTTCTAAGTCACTGACCTTCTTCAATTTAAATACACATGGCTGGGCATTAAAGTCACCTACCAAGATGATATTAAAACCTTTTTTTCTGGTGGCTCTATTAATTTTACTAATTTCTCTTTCTAATGGGCCCACCATTGCCTGCATATTGCCCCCAAAATTATTATTATAAAAATGTATTAGGAGCCAATCCTGATCACTACCCCCCTCAAACAACAGAAGATAAAAATAGGGACTCGGGCTCTCAAATTTCTTTATTTTCATTGATAAGGTATTTGATATTATGGTTAATAAACCCCCTCTTGCTCTTCCTGAAAGAGATGGAATTGCTTCTGTTTGAAATGAACAATACCCATCTATGAATCTAGGGTCAGTGGCCCAGGTATACTGGAGGCATAAGATATCCTGATTCTGCCAATATGCTAGCCAATGGGGCTCGCCCAACTTCGACCCGATGCCTGCCACATTCCAGGAGGCTAGTTTTATACTTGCTTTTTGCTCTATTTTCTGTCGGTCTGGAGTTGTTAAACTCCCCTGATTAGTGACTTTAAATCCCTCTTCCCCGGGTTGGTTTGTAACGACCGATGATAGTCAATCACAGGGCTCTAGATCTATTTTCGATTCTCAGCCCAAGACCGCCCATGTTGCCTATTTTTTCGTTGTCAATCATCCTAGTGCTCAGATCTCTACTAAGAGCATTGCTAGGGAATAAAGTGCGATTATAAAAGTGCTCCAATGGTAGGACAGAGATCTGGGTCCTAAAACTGGCTCCATTGAGCCTACCTAAGAGGAACCTAACTACATATTTGTTGTTAAAATGAAATGTACCACTATGCAGTTCCCTTGCATCCCTTTTCTTGAAGGACCCACCCACCCCACTCTCCTGGCCATAATAATGTGTCTGGCCAATACCCAGGGTTTTCCGAGTTTTGAAGATGGGTTGTTAGCCAGTGGAGTGTTTTGTCCATGAGCTGTGCAGTTGATTCCCTTTGCCCCTCTCTTAACATTGGGACATTTGCCAATACCAAGACAAGCGGCGAGGCTGCAGGGGGAAGATCCAGTGGCTGATATGGTAGGGCTTTATCACCTACCTGGCCCTCGTCCAGTCTCCCAACCTCACCCTTCTTTAACCCCACCCTGAAGTCATTTGAGCTCTGAGGAAGATTCACCCTATTTAGATCCGTTTTTTCCCCTCCACATGTTTCTTCTGCTGTGTGGAGGGTTGAGAAACTGCGGGGTCCTGATCATGGGAGAAAGCATCTGGTGGGGGATCCGTAGGGTTAGAGGATATACAGTATTTATGTTTGATTCCCCATCTATTTCTCTTCCTTGTGGTTGCTGAGCGCCCTCTGGGCACAAAGCAAACGAGGGATCCACACCACCTGGAACATATTTGACAAGGAGGACTAGACTTTCCTTAATCTGCATAGTAATGGCTCAAGTGAGAGGGTGATCATGCTTTCTAATCTTTGCCATATAACCTCGTCTTTCATCAGATAAGGAAGTGTCTCAGGCGAGGTTTGGTTTGGTCCACACTCTTTTCAGCTTCTGTGGGTACAGCCGCTCTCATTACACTAGTAGTTCTTATAACTTTGCCAATGGTTGGTTAACTGATTCAGAGGAGGGAGGGGACTCATTTACTGGTATAATCACAGGGGAACTGGTTAAGGAAGCAGAGGGAGATTCATTCCCCTTCCTTATAGGTGAATCGAGGGGCACATCAGGTGAAGATGATATTAGATCATTGTTCCGCATACCCTCTTCCAGGGAGAGTCGACGCTCGGTGAGTTCTATCTCTTGCGAAACAACTTTTGCGGCCCTAGATAAATAAGCGTCTAGTGTGTTTACTATTGCCCCCCGTATGATCGTTTGGTGTCTTTCGCTTACCCATTATCATCAGCAGGCAGCTTTCAGTGCAGAGAATGAAACGTCCTTCTCAAAGTCTGTTTATCAGAGGGGGGGGACTCAGCCTCCTTCGGGCTCCGACGGGCCCGCCATTGCGTCGCACCCTTGAGCACGTCCAAATTCCCAGGAGGCTCACGGGATTTGGAGTCCCCAGCGGTGCAGCGAGGATCAATGCGGCTCTCATCCCCCTGGTCTGCTGGCTTGCTGGTGGCTATGAATCTGCTAGGGCCATGAGACCACACAGGAAGGCTCCGTAGGTCACTCCAAAAAACACATGCAGTGGGAAGGGACAACCCAGTCTCCAAACCCAGTGGGATGGGAGTTACCCCCAGAACCAGTTTTGAATGACCACAGAGGAGGATCTGCTCCTTTCCCTGGCCACAACTCTGAGTGATCATACAGATGGAAGGGTTCACCCAATTTGTATTTTGAGAGAAAGGTGCATTTTGGGATTGATTACAGAAGAACAAACCGGAACAGTTGCAAAAATGGGTAGGGTTGCCCCAGAGAACTTTTAGCTCATTGGTAAAGTAGGAGCCAGAAATCACCCTGACTCACTAGCTAGTGCAAAACATAAATGTGACAGGACAAAGCACCCTCCTCTGAAAAATTTCTGTATCTGTGGAAGAACTAAAGAAGGACTGTACCTTCCTCAGACCTGTGAGGAGACCTAAAAGGCTGGACATGTTCCTGCTTGTACCCAAGACAAAGATGTGGACTTGAAGAGTTAGTTGACTGACCTCCTGCGTATGTGCAGATACACAACAAGCTGCAAGTGGCTGTTTTCCTGAAGTGCCTACCTGGCAACTGGACCTGGGCTGGACCCTGCGGGAGACATCGTTTACAATGCAGTCATTACATCGCAGTTCCTTTACAACACGGTGGCTACAACGACCGCGTTGTTAGAATGCGATGCCTTTACAATGCAAGTCATTAGATCGACTTGCTGTAGGGGGCGCTCTAACATAAGGAATAGTATTAATTACTATTCCAATACCTTCCCTACTGTTGCGCAGGCTGGAGTTGGAATGGTAAATTATACTATTCCTAAGTCCAGCGCGCCCCCTACAGCAAGTCGATCTAATGACTTGCGTTGTAAAGGTATCGCGTTCTAACAACCTGGTCGTTGTAACGACCACGTTGTAAAGGAACGCGATGTAATAGCATGCAATGTAACATGCTATAGTCGGACCCTGCTAGTGGTCTCTGCTGGATTAAGTTTGAACCCCTAAGTGTTGCCGATGAGGTCCTGGGACCATTGGCTGTGTCTAAATGGGTTTCTCCTTCAATCGCGGAAAAGTTTTGGACTTAGAATAATTCTGGCTTCCAGCCGCTTGAAGGCCTGGACTAACCAACCAATTAGATCTGGCTAAGGTGTGACTCCGATGTACTGAAGAAACAGGTGACCCTTCCTGTCCCCACCTAAGCCCCTTTTATGCCACTGTCTGGAAGTAGTATGGAAGTAGTATGGAAACTAGGCCTGGACAGAGTTCGCGGAGTTCCGCTATGCAGAACTCTGCAAAGTGACCAAAAAACTCAGCTGCTCTACGGGGAGCTCCGCATGCGCCAGAGTGCATTTGGTCATGCCATTCGCATTGATTTTCAGCACCGGGTGTTTGTCCCACGCTGTAAAATTTTACAGCGCGAACAGCACCATGTGCAGCGCAAGAGGGCACTGTTTCTTTTCTTGCCGCAAGAGAGCATTTTCTACCCAAGCTGCAGCTTTCTCAACGCGAACGGAAGGTTTTTCAACGTGAGCGGTCGCCACCCTCTGCAACCGCCCGCATTGAGAAATCTGAACACCCTCATTGAGAAATCTCAGTGGGAGGTGGATTTTCCTCACTCACGCTTGCCAACTTGACATTGGCGAGTGCAAGCAGGGAAAAAAACTCAGTTTTTCAGACCACAGAGTGCAGAAAACTCTGCAAACTCTGCAAACGGAGCAGAGTTCACTGCCCAGGCCTAATGCAAACCAAAACAGCAGAGCTATTCAGAGTCATGTGACCCAGGAGACTGGTAGAAAGGCATAGTTGGCTGGAACAAGAAAATGGCAACTTTCTAAAAGTGGCATTTTCAGAATTGTAACTTAAAATCCGACTTCACCATTAAAGAGGATTTTAAATTACAATTCTTTTGAGTGTAAACAGCATAGCTCTACCTGCTCCCAATCTAGAGTTAGCAATTGTTAAATTTAATAGAGTAACCCAGCGTTAGTCAATGGGAGAGATAGGCGTAGCAACAGTGAAAAACAACTTTCAAGAGCCTTTCACTGCAAGGACATGTAAAACATAACCACCTATGTCCTTGTTGCACCCAAGTCTGTAGAGCCTACCTTAGGGGTGACATAGGAGTATTAAAAAGGAAGGTTTGGGCCTGGCAAAAGGTTTATTGTGCCAGGTTGAAATGGCAGTTTAAAACTGCACACCCAGGCTGCAGTGGCAGGAATGAGACATGTTTTACAGTACTACTTGAATGGGTGTCACAATGTGCTGCTGCCCACTATTACCATTTACTTCACAGGCCCTAGGTATTGATAGTACCATTTGCTAGGGAGGCACAAGTAAATTAAATGTGTCAATTAGGTGTGGTCCAATTTTTCCATGTTTGAAGGAAAGTGCACAAGCACTTTAGCACTGGTTAGCAGTGGTAAAGTGCACAGAGTCCTAAAGACAGCAAAAACAAATTAAGCAAACAGGAGTGAAGGCAAAATGTTTCAGGGAATACCAGCCCAAGTATGTCAGGTCTAACATCATACATTGTGTACATATTCATTTTTTTAATTGCAGTTTTACGAATCGCCTAGTCCACACTTGGTTTAATAAAGTTACAATATAAAATAAAAGTATTCAATGAGAAGAGACATTTTAAAAGATTAAACATAATTTTGCAAACAATGCATGCAGATGTTATACTTTATAAGTAGATGCTAGACGGGTTTGAGCCATTGTCCTCAGTGTACCCACTCACATCGTTTTTAGATATACCCAGTGTCCTCTTGAATAAAGGTAAACAACCTTGGAACACCGAGGTATTTTTAGCTAATCTGGATTCCGCCTTTTTGTCCATTAGTTTTTATCTAAGAACTGCATCCTTCCTTTAAAGTCTTCAAGGAGGTTGAGTCCGCCCTGGTGGCATTAACTTACCAGGGTGGGGAGAGGATGCCGATGATAAAGGATGACATTATTATGTGTAAAGGATGACTTTCCTCAGACATGTGGCAGAAGTCCTGTGACATCCAAACTCTGGATTCCTGACTCTTCCTAGAATATTAGGAATCAGTGTATTTCTCTTTTTTGTCTACATTTCTCAGACGCTACCTCCACCGTACCTAATTCTGTGATTTAATAAATACTGTATAAGTATACTTTTTACAAAGCCATAAACAAAGTGATGACAATATCAATAAAGAAAGGCATTCTGAATGCTGTCCTACTCTAATTTCTTGGAGAAGCTATCCAGCAAAGAGCAACTAAATATGTTTTAGTGCTGCAGAAGAGCCTTTAATGACAATAAAAGTCCTGGAAACTCGATCAAATCAAATAAAACCAGAAGACTTTCCCAGAGAATTGCAAAACCCTTAATTCTAAGAGATCGTTATCATACAATCGGTTCTCTCCTTTCAGACAATTATTTGACTTCAGAGAAATTCCTTATTCCAAGGTGCCATCAAGTCGGATGAGCAAAGCACATAAAGTCACGGTTGTATGCTTGCCATTGAACATCAATAAAACATAAACACTCTATGAACAAGACGAAATAATGAGGCCCCATGTTAAGACCGTTACTAGAATGTCAGCAAAGAAGAAAGTTATGTAGCAACTAAGTAACTGAAACATAGCAAAGAAAGCACGTATGCAACTGAAGAAAATCAACACTACGCTGGGAGAAATCACGTGAATAGTTAGGTGTTGCAGTCATCTATTCATCAGTGGTAAATTGCACACTACTGTATAATAACACGTGTTGAAACATATAACAGGTTTTCATTGTTGCAAGTATCAACGACCAACATTTTGCACAACAAATTAAAATTATGCCAGTAGCTTTTAACACCAGCACATTGAGCTGCAGCTGGCACAGTTGTGTTTATTTGATCCCAACAACAAAATATTTCCGGCAAATTCACACTGATGAATGAGGCTCCACTAAAGCTAAGGAACTGTTTTGAATAATCAATTCAAGCAGCTCTTTTGATCTATTTGTACATCATTCAATGCGGCCATGTTAGTGCTCACAAAAGATGAAATGACGATATTTATTTTTATGAATGGCAACAATATATAATAAGACATTTCAGCCGCATTCCAATCCCCAGGAAACCATCTTCACCGCCACACTACAAAGTAATATTTTGTTCATTATTATCACCCACTCTTGGGAGACCACAGAACAGATATTGACGTCCTCAGTGTGGAATGGGGAGCAAGGGTTTAGTGGAAATTCGAAATCAGCCTCTGCATTTCTCCTGTCACAGTGGCTCAGCATCTTACACTCATCACTAATATCGGGTGATGAACTGGCTTCAAAAAAGCAAGAAATGGTGATACCAACACCGAAAAAACGCAACTAGTAATCCTAAGAAGAACAAAAATGACTGCCCGATATCTCACTTTCAAAACCAAAAGACAAATATGTAGCTTAAGATATACAAAGGAATTCCTCAGCACACGTCTGTTATGTCACAATATACATAAACATGCTTGATGTGAGCATAAGTAAAATACAAGTAGGTAAGTTCTTATTTCTTTTTTCTTTTTTATTTACCGATGTTCAGACAGCCGACACGTGTTTCGTCGCTTACATGGGAATTATTCCCGCGACTTTATCAAGGCTATTGTCTTCCTATGTATAACCTTTATTAGTGGTGTTAATTCCAACCCACACTGGGATTCAATATCTCGCGACGTCTCACTTCTCAATGTTAAATCCAAGGGATCCCTGTATGTCCCAGAAGTCCAGAATCTTATTTCTTAATAGTTTGATCCCACACACGGACGTCGCTCCTCGTGTTGCCATGTAAGCGACGAAACACGTGTCGGCTGTCTGAACATCGGAAAATAAAAAGGAAAAAAGAAATAAGAACTTACCTACTTGTATTTTACTTATGCTCACATCAAGCATGTTTATGTATATTGTGACATAACAGACGTGTGCTGAGGAATTCCTTTGTATATCTGTCAATTGGCCAAGGCCATTTTGTGTTTTGGGGAGGTCAGTGGTTCTCTTCACCTTGCAGCACCGTGATTAATACAGCAAGTAAATATCAAATATTTGTGTTATCTCTCCCGAGTGGCGCCTTCATTTACCCAACTAAATACCACTGCTTATTAGGTGCTCATGTAGCTTAAGACCTTATACATCACCAAAACAAAACAGCTAAGTCAATTCGTCTTCCGTAAATGACATAGCACTTAAACGCCCATTCCAAACATTGTTGATGATTCTTTTCAGATGATGGACAATGGAGACGTATGTGCCCCTGTTCTAGTTGACATATTGATATTGTAGATAATCTCTTTCTACTGGGTACTCTATCATCAAGTACAGGCTTAGGTTGAAAATCATTTGAGAGATATTTGTCAGTGCATTATTAAACAGCTGAAGTCAATAACTCCTGTCTCCATCTTACACTTTTCTTGGTGTTCCTTAGGGTTCCATCCTAGCTGCAATTATTTTTAAATGTGACCTTGAGCTCAAAGAGCTCATACAAACCCCCATAAACCCAATGGGCATTTTATTACAACCAGCATACAGGTGGCACCCACTTACTCCGCCAGAGCTTGCAGTTTTCTATCATATTATTTGGTCTTCCTATGCAACATAAAGGTCCTCACTATCAGTCAACAGGGTGTGTGAGCAGCAAACTGTCTGTCAGTGTATTGCACCTGTGACAGCAGTCGCACTGACCTTTAGGGCAAAGAGGCCATGCATGACAGACTGGTCAGACAGGTCAGTGTGTGGGCTGGTTTTTAGATGTTTGTGGTCCTGTTTTATGGTCTGCTTGGCGAGTTTTTAGTGGGGGTGGGCGGAACATGCAGAGTTTTACCCTGCGGAATTCTGCAGGGTTACAGAAAAACTCCTCCCTGCTCTAACTGATTTTTTGCACTGGGAGTTTGTTCCACGCTGTAAACTCAGCATGAACGGCACCACACGCCACGCCAGACGGTGTTGCTTTTTTCGGCTGCTTGAGTGGATTTTCCACTCGAGCAGCAGCATTGTCAATGTGAACGGTAGTGACCTGCCCCGACTGCCCGCTCGCTGCCGGACCCATCCTAGCGCTCAATTTTTCTTGCTCGCGATTGGCAACTTAACGTTGGTGAGCATACAAGAGAAATTCACCACCACGTGGCGGTTCGTGGAGTTTTTCAGGAACTCCGAGCTCCAGGCAGTATGCAGACTGGGCAAAACTCTGCGAACTCTACTGGCGGAGGGGAGTTTACTGGTGACCCCTAGTTTTTACTGTTGATTTCCCTGACATTAAAACAAACATTGCCTGCAGCAAGCTCAAAGCTTTTGGTTATGTTGCTTGATCGCATATCTTTGAAATAAAATTAAAAAAATTACTTTGGTTACATCTTGATTAATAGCATGTATATCAGGGCCCAAGATTAGTTTCAAAATCATTATTTTGCTGATACCCCAAAACAGGTCCTAGGGTGCTTGTTTCCAGTCCAGGGAGGACCTGGCTTGGCAGTTCGTGCAGGATTGTTCCCATGGGGAGCAGGGTCAAGACTAATTTGCATATGGCTAGGTTCAATCTGGGGTGGCGTGGTGAGCAAAAAAATGATTTACTTAGTCCCAAATCTCTGTACTGGGGGTGAGTGTTTGACATTGTTCAGCATTCCGGCCATAAATTGTTCTTTTTGTGAGCTACCGAGGGTGAGCACAGGATAATTTAGGTTGTGTTGTGATTTACCCTGACTAGGATCATGGTCTCTGTTTGGACAAGGGTGCATACCTCTGCCAAATAGAGACCCGGTTTCTAACAGATATCCATCAGTTACTTAATAGAGTCCAATCCAGATCACCAGATGACCCATGTCTGGCTAGAATCCTTTATTGGTTCGCCATCCTTTTTGCATCTGTAATTCAAGAATTGGTTAATTCTTCACATTCTGCAGCTATGGTTCTTATAGAGTGGAAATGCGGCTCTGTTCTACCACTGTTAAAGAAAACATCTAAGGATACTTTGATCCTGAATAATTACCATTCCATTTCACTTCATTTTGTGGTTCAAAACGCAGAGCAAGGGTGTTAGAAAAGGGGGTCTCCAGTTGGCAATGGTTTGCGCCTTTGTCCAAATAGGGACCCTTCCTTCTAGTCAGGATAAGGGGGATACACTCCTAAAATAACCCCTGCTCACCCCCTTGGTAGCTTGGCACGAGCAGTCAGGCTTATCTCAGAGGCAGTGTGTAAAGCATTTGCACATAACCAACAGTAATACAGTGAAAACACTACAAAAGGACACCACACCAGTTAAGAAAAATATCCAATAGTTTATATATTCAAAACAATAAAAATCCAACATACAGTACTTCAAAATATGCACTTTGCAAGAACAACCTTAAAAATGCAGTTCCTTGAAGTCGATAGCTCCATCCAGTGCTACTGCAGTGCTGAAAACAACAGAATCCAACAATTGTGTCCGGGTGCGTCAGTCGAGTAGTCAGCAGACTCGTAAACAGTACCTTTTCATGCTGCAATAAAGTTGGTGCGAGTCGGTCATGGAAACCGTCACGGTTGCGATGTGAAGAGACACGGTGCGGCGTGCGGTGCCCCCAAGGCATGGTGAAGGCAGTGGCTCGGTGACGGTCGTTCAGCGGCGTCGGTGAGACCAGGGCTGTGGTGCGGAGTGAGGCAGTGCTCGTTGCGGTGCTGACAGGTCACGGTGAAAGCAACAGAGCTGATTGGTAGGAGCTGGCGTTGGTCAGCCCAGACTGTGGTGTGGGACGAGACAGTACGTCGTGAGACTTACGAGCGGTGCCCCCAAGCCAAGGTGCGGTCACGGGTGTTGAAGTCAGGGGGCAGCGACAGCATCGGTGAGACCAGGGCCATGGAGTGGAATGACTCGAGCAGACCAGCTGGATTCCCCCGGGCTGTGCGAAGATGATTCATTGAGATGCTGTGGGCGATTTTTCTCACCCATTGATTGAAGGTAAACTGCTGTTACCAAGCCGCAATTCTATTGCGGACCTTTAAATCCATAACTAGGGGCGGCACTTTTACTGTGCATCACCCATGATCAGTTGCTCCCCCATCCCTCCTTTCTGTCTTGAGGAAGACCCGTTCGCAGAGGATACAAACTGCCCTCATTGCACTAGGGTTGAAACGTCGACACTCTCCCTGTTCGGGGCCTGTACTGTATACTATCCCAGCCCTACTTGCTTACAGACAAACGTTGTTTGCTAACTTTTGAGAAAGAACATAAAGAATAACTATGAATTAACCATTGGACAGGCCCTAATGTAGAACTGGTGCAATCATGAATTACGACCAGTTTTGCTTATGAGATTGTAATGTAAATAATGATGAATCATTGTTTTGCTTGATTGGATCCCCCTCTTGTTTATTCTATCTTACTTCACGAGCACTTTCTTTCTTCACATTTTTCCTTGGAGCAACCACCCCTTTATCTTGAACATTGAATATGATAATATGTTATGTAAAGTGACCGAATTAAATACGAGTCACCAAAAAGCAATAGTGTGTGCCTTCTTTGAATTTTGAGGATATATTTGAATGCTCTTTAAATAAGTTAATGGTACATTATTGATTTAAACTATATATGTACCTCATGCTGTTTATGATTGTTTCAGACAACTAAAATTTAACATAAGTCTAGGACCATTGTTTTTCTATACCAATGGAGTGGAATGAGGCGGTTCGGAGTGCGATGCCCACAGGTCATGGTGCAAACAGCGGTTCGGTGGCAGCAGCGGTCATCGTCGTCGGTGAGACCAGGGTTGCGGTTTGAGATGCAGCAGTACCCTCTGCAGTGCCTTCAGGATACAGAGCCAGCGACGGAGTCGGTGATGGAGTCGGCTGCTTTTCCCCCTCTGTGGCAACTGAAACCACAGTTCCAGAGGCGCTTCCCAGAGGTTGGTGAATTTGTTGCAGTCCCTGAGACTTCGTGAACAGGAGGAAAGCTGTACTTCAAGCCCTTGGAGATACTCAGCACAAGTTTGAGAAAGTTCAGTCCAGTCCTTTCACTGCCCAAGGCAGAAGCTGCGACTGCAGGCCAACCCAACAAAGCAACAACACAGCAAAGGGGCAGTACTCCTCCTGGCTGTTCTTCCAGCTCTTCTTCTTGGCAGGTTCCTTGATTCCAGCAAGTTCTAAAGTTCTGGGGTCTGGGCCCCAATATTTATACTGCATTTCTCTTTGTTCTCTTAGGCAGAAAGTGTCTTTGCTTAGTCCAAACCAGTTTGGTCCTCTCTGACCCAGCTTCCTGGCAGGAGGTGGAGACAGCATAGTCCAAGGCAGACAAGGCCCAGTTGCAAGAAAATCTCCTACAATTACTCTAAATGCAGCCCAGGTCTATTCAGCCCAGACCTGACTCATCCTGGAGAGGCAGGACACACCTCAACCCCCCAGTGGCTGTCTGAAGAGAATGCACATCCCCAGCCCCTGTCACTCCTAAAGCCAGACAGTCAATCCACAGCCCAGCAGAGATGGCTAAGCAAGAAAATACAAACTTTCTAAAAGTGGTATTTTCAAACACAAGACATAAAAATCATCTTTACTAAAAGATGTATTTTTACATTCTGAGTTCAGGCATACCTAACTCCATTTCCATATTTTGTCCCAATGGGAAGTTATGCTTATAGGATGTTATAAGTAAACTCCCATTCTATCCTATAGGAAAGATAGCCCTTCAATAGTGAAACACAAACTACATTGAATTTCACTATCAGGGCATGTCACACACACCAGGACATGTCCTACCTTTCACATACACTGCACCCTGTCCATAGGGGAACTTTGGGCCTACCTTAGGGGTGACTTCCCTGCCATAAAGGGGAAGGTAAGGGCTTGGCAAGTGGGTGCACTTGCCAAGTTGACATGGCAGTAAAAACTGCGTGCAGACACTGCAGTGGCAGATCTGAGAACCCTTTGAAAGGATGCTCGTGTGGGTGGCACAATCAGTGCTGAAGGCCCACTAGCAGCAATTTATTTACAGGCCTTGGCACTCTCAGTGCACTTTACTAGACACTTACCAGTAAATCAAATAGGCCAATTATGGAAAGACCAATCCATAATACAATTTACAATAGGAGCACTTGCACATTAACACTGGACAGCAGTGAGAAAGTGCACAAAGACACTAAACCAGCAAAAACAGAGTCAAAATCCAGAGGTCAGAAAGCAAAAAGACAGAGGAAACACGCCAAAAGATGCCAGGTCTAACAAGGGGTAAATGCTTAACTGTTATCCTTTTTGACATCTAAGTCTTTTTTTGCCACTATGCTGGGTGTTTTCACTCAGCTCAGGGCATGGACATCACATGTGTTGTGGTTCAAAATTAAATCCACATGATCTTGAACCAGGATGAAGCAGTCACCTTAATCATTCTCATTCCATTTGCATTCTATTCTATTCAAGCTGCATGAGGTAGGTCTTCATGTATGAGCTTTGGACTGTGTCACATGCTTTACTACATGCTGAAGTCAGGACATTCTTTTACCAGTGTACTACTCTACCCCTGTTCAGCTATCCTATGGGGTTCCTCAAGGCTCTTCCCTTAGACCTACCCTTTTTAGCATCTCTGTTGCTGCTTTGGCAAAGATTATTAGCTTTTTCAGCTTTTCATCAATATGTTATGTGGACAGTCCTGAACTCATTCTTAGACTGGATGGAAAGACTGATATGACCTGTCAACAGATTTGAACATGTCTAACAGAGGTGGCAACTTGGATGAACAAGTGCCTCAAGTTAAAAGCAAACAAGACAGAGGTTGTAGCGCTGGGAGGGTCCTCTTCATACTGGTACCGGCTTGGACCTTAGGACTATGTCCTACTCTTTCTTCATTGGCAAGAAATATTGGCATCTATTTTCTTGACAAGATTTCTTTCAAAACCCAGATCGTGAGGTTGCCTCAACCTGATCCCTTCACCTCAAAGACTTGAGGTGCTCCTGTTTAGTCCAAGCATTTCCATTTTAACGTCATTCAGGTCACTGTAGGCTCTTGCCTGCATTATGTTAATGTTCAATTCATCCTCTGCAATTGGCTCAGAATAACGGCAGCAAGATATTTTCTCAAACTTTCCTGATTTGCTCCTATTTCTACTAATTAAAAGCAGCTTCCTTGGTTTCCTATTTTCAAATGTGCTAAATTTAGGAGCCTCGGTCTGAGCTTTAAAACATTACGTCATAAAAGTCCTCTATTTTTGCTACAAATGCTCACCCGCTATGTCCTTTGTTGCACTATGTGTTCTTTTTAGGCTGTCCTGGTTAGCATTCCAAGGATTAGAAAATCTCGTTAAGGTGGGCGCACCTTTTCCTATCAATGACTAAACTTTGGAACTCTCTGCCTCTGTCCCTTTGGGAAATAATATGCTACCTGACGTTTGGGAAAGCACTCAAAAAGTGGATATTCAGCCTATAATTGCATGGTTCTTGCTAAGATTTCCGAGAGGTAAGATGCCTTTGGACATTTGTGTGCTCTACAAATCCAATAACATAACATTACAATTAAATGTCCATGACTCTGTGAAAACTTAAAAAATTGATTTCTACTCAACTTGGCCTGTGGGCCCAGATAAATACAAGAAAAATGTCTTGCCAAACATATTTTATGTGTTTAAAAAATGCACATGCTTCAGAAAAACAAACTCCTTGTTCCTTGAAAATGATTTTTTTTTCATTATTTCTCTGGACTCGAAAATAATAATCTCTAATACCTATAGATGAAGTAACGATGCAGTTCAGAAAATGAGAACTTTGTTTTCCTAGTTCGAAGGGGTATCATTTTGCCTTAATATTATTCCAGTCTTGATTCTGGTCTAAAAGACGTACTAGAGAATCTGCAAAATGGGTCAGTATTATAAAGAAGTACATAAAAAACATACTTTTTTTCTACGACCAAAAAATTGAAGACTTTAAATTTTGTGAATTGATACTATGACGTTTGCTAATTTGCATTAAAAAGTGAAATGAAAAAAAATAGAGGGCAATTTATAAATCACAGATAGCACCAGAATGGTACAATCCTGCTATTCATGTGCAAAACAAATCTTGCCATTAAATCTGAGATTGTCTCAATACCGCCAGTACAACGAAAACAAGATCATCTTATTCACTGAACTGAAAACCAGATACAATCCCACCACTGAGCAACTGTCGTATTACAATTTCACTATATCCTATGGAGATCGCAATACGGCAGACGGGATATCCGTCACCTTTGTGACGGAGTATTCCCTCCGTTGACTTCTAAATCAGGCCCTTAGTCTTGATACTACAGCTAAAGTGTTGCTTCAAGCGTTTGTGTTAGTTTCAGAAAAAAATGTAATAGACATTATTGGGCTGTAGAGTTGCAAAATTATTGTTAAATGATAATGTTCCTTGATTTTTTAAATATAGAAATGATTTAGAGATGGAGTTAGACAGTATTATTAAAGAAAATGTCTGGGCCAGGTGTCTAGAAAACCTATCTAGACAATTGCTAATCTACAGAAGGTTTAATTCAACAAAGCATCCTGAAAATAATATACTGAATAACACTCAAAATGGAATGACCTGCCTTAATGGAACCCTAGAAAATGCTGGAGATGCCAATGTCTGCAGGCCTTCTTTATTAAGAAGTTGGTAAATGCTACAATTCTAACACAATGTATTTTTAAAACCTTTTTATAGCAGTGTCATGATGTTCATTTATTCTTCTCAGGGCCACCAGGAAACTTCTGGATGTCCCAATGCAGGGACGAAACATGCGTCGGCTGAAATCGAGCTGAAATCTTCTATGACACAACATTCTCAACATATTTGTAGCCTTTGTGAAAAACTGTGTTCCTAGGGGTTATATTGTTTGCATCTGTGTGTGAAACCACTAATAAGTAAAAATCTTGTTTTCTACAACACTTACAAAAATTTCAGATTAAGTTCTTTGAACATTCAATTGAATTGGTATGATATATATTCTATACATTTGCATTATGTAAGCAGTTATGCCAACGGTACCTAGACTCACACGCTGAATATCATATACACCATAAGAGTGCTCTGCTACTGTTTTTGGGTTTGCTTGTGTCTGGGTGGAAAAATATGTTTTTTCTCTTGTCCAGATATACACATCTTGGCAACGGGCGTGCTTTTAGTGCATTGAGCACCATTGTTGATTATTGGGTCCATAATGCTTCAAAGATTGAGAAGTGTGACTGCTGTACCATTGTTGCCCCTTTGTGTCAAGAGTTTAACTGTAATCCTATTAGAAGATTCAGGAGACAAACAGACTCTTGTTTCCATTTAGAATATTGCGTGTTTATATTAGTATGTGTTCCTAGAGTAGCAGCCGGATTCCTTCCCTGACTCTCCGGCAGGCCTCTTCTTTGAGTTTCTAATACTTCTCTACATAAGAGGTTGCTTAGTCCAATTTCATTGATTGTCTGCTGATTTAGAACTGATAATATTTTCCAGCTGGACATGCAGAGGCTTAAGGCTTAATCACTGATTCTCTCATCAGAACTCTTTACTGAGAACCTGTGCTGACACCTTATTTTCTCCTTAGTCTAATATATTTAGATTAGGGAACTTCCTTGCTGCCCTATAACTATATTTCCTATTATTTTTACTAACATTCTATTTTACCTTATATAGAAATATCAATTATTGGATTATGTTTATTTATAATGATGATGATCAAAAAACAATTATTGAATAAAATCGATTAACACCTGAGACACTGAAAAATAAAACTCTCTAACTCACACAAAACTCACTTTATTGACTGTACTAAAGTCATTAAATATTTCTGCTTGTTGGACTAATGTAGGAGATTGCTCATTTACATTTCTCCTTGTCAATGAACAAAGGCTCATACAACCAATGCCAGGGATTGTTTAATGATTACACTTGAAGATTGAGGTATAGAAAACCCTGCTTCGTCATATGTGTATGTGTGCAAAGATCTTGGCACCTTAGCGGAGATCTACATTCATTAAATATAGGAGAGAGCTCCTGCAGAAGATTTGTGAATTGCATTTTGAAATAGGTAAAGTAACACTACTTTCCCTACTCCAAAAAGTATTTTGTGAATAGAGACCCCTACCTTCTGTGTAGCAGAGATGCCGCTCCGACGCGGTCCACTCCGTGCTTCCGCAGCATCCCGCTGCTGGGCTTGTACCCACTCGCCTCAGCAGAAGAAGCAGATGCCGTATTGGAAAGCACAACAGGAGCACAACAAAAAAAGCCCTGGGGAAAGCTGGGGAAGCTCTGAGAAGTTCCACTAGTTGATGCCTTTAACAGCTGTCCAATGTTTTCGGTTTATAGCATCTTTACTGCTTAGAGGCTATTTAGTGAATTGTGGCATTGAGACAGACACAATTTCCCATTCAGGTCCCACTTAATCTCCGAAGGGAAGGCCTGGTTTCAACCGGGGGGGGGGCGAACCCTGGGGGTCCATTATAGGGCTCCACAGGTAGCCGGGGAGCTTGAGCTCTTGGACTAGGGGTAGAGCCCCACCCTCGGGATTGATACTTGTCCATATCAGTTCTGCGGAGGCCAGGATCTGAGATCTGAAAACAAGTCCTTGCTTAGGGCATCAGACATCTTTGGAACTTTTTGGAACCAGTAAAGCAAGTCCTGGTAACTGGTTGGTGGAGGCGGCAGCAGCAGGGGTACGTGTTGTGCAGGCTTTTTGCCCTGGGCATGAGAAGGGATGAGGTACGTGCCGGATTGTAGGTCTTGTATTGTGTAATCTGTTACAGATGCAGTCTGAGGGAAAATGCTGCAGAGCAAAGTGAACGCAAAAGGTGGCTATACCCAAAAGAGGGATTTTGGAGGTGCTGCAGCAAAAAAGGCACCTGCCCCAGGAGCCCAGTCATAGTCACTCTGCAGGGAGTATTGCCATTAGTCCATCAGAAGGAAACACGATTATTAGCATACCAGGGGAGGAAGACTACAGTGGCAACCCTGTGAGACCTGCAGAGGAAGCCGGTGTGACGCCTTTGGGACAATCAATAAAGGAGTTCATAGGGAAGTACTTTAAAAGGAAGTCAACAACCCATGGCCAGCCTACATTGTTGCCAAAGTTACTCACTGAAGAAACAAGTGTGAGTGGGGGGAATGCAATAAGTGATTACATTTTTCTGGAATCAATGCCAGACTTGGACCATGCTCTATGGAGAGAGTTGGACAAAAAGACAGGGGGCGGCTTTTACCTGAACCAAGGTTCTCTTCATCACCTCACCTCTCTCTTTTTGTGGTTAAAAGTTTTGCTGTGGACAGTGGGGGTTTATTCCAGGAAGAGACTGGTTTGAATGAGGATAACAGTGGGAGAGGGGAGAATAGGTTGTTGGATGACGTAGGTGGAAAGGCCAACCCTTGCTGGAGTCATGCTCTCTTCTCTCCCTCACAGACCTCTTGGTGTTTGATATTTCAGTAACCCCTTCCTCATCTATGTTAGAGGTGATGTTCTTAATGCAGAAAACATTACAAGCAATGTTAGAAGCACTGATGTAAATGATGGGCTGGCTAATTCTCAAAAGAGCCAGCTACTGGTTATTGCTGGGGAGTTAAAACAAATCAATAATTGTATGCCTACCTTAGTTAGACTTATGGCAGGCAAAAGGGACCAGGAAGTATGCACATCTGCAAAAGTTGGAGTAGCAGTTTCCACAAATGCAGCCAGCTTCCTATCGGTATACATATCAAAACAACCATTGTTGGTAATAAAACGTGGGTGTATCGGGGAATGGGGATTCAAAGGCATTAAACCTTGAGTAAGAAGAATTTGCAAGGAAAAGAAGATAATTGAAAAGAACGGTGTCAAAAAGAGTAAAGGGAGGAAAGAACTGCCCAAGGTCCTAAGAAATATCCCCAAAGGAAGAGTGAAAGCGGAGGAAGGAAGAGGGCTAAAGGTACTTTGAGTGGAGTGAAGGATTTAGGGAAGAAAGGCAGCCAGTGAAGGCCAAACACGGTGCAACCCCCAAACTTTTCAAGAGATAGATCAAGGTAACCCTCAGCCAGTGAAAGAGAGAAATGTAGGCTGGAGAGAGTGGCTTCCGGAGCAAGTTGTTGGAGGGAGGCCAGTTTAGGACAACCTGGGAAGAGTGGGTATTCATCATTTGCTAGGGGAGAGGAAAGTGCAGGGTGGTCAAAGGAAGACAGATCAGAAGGTGAAGGGAACAATAAAGGGGACAGGTTATGGGTTTACCTAGAACCCCAGCAAAGACCAACAGGTAGGAAACAATGGAGGAAAATTAAACCCTGGAATCACTCTCACCTTCTGCAAGTATTGGCCAAATGTCCAAACTTGCACAAAATTGTTTCAATGGACATTAAGCAGATAGGGTTTACAACAAACCAGGAGGGAAAAGAGGTGTTCAAGGTTCTTTTCTACTCAGAATGTGTAAAACTGATCCTGGTGAGGGCAGAGGAAGTGTTACAGAAAGAAGGCATAAGATTAGCACATGTGGGCAAGTTAGGGATGGATGTGGGGAGGGGCGACAGCGCCCTGACAAACCACACTGGTTTAAATTTAACCCAAGTAGGGATTTGCTAGCAGGGGTTTCAACGTAGCAGAACAGTTACTAACTTAAGGGAAGGTGGCTTGCGAGTGACCATAGCAAATGGAGCCATGGGTCCAAAGCTAAAAAATTTATTTGAGTGCTTATCTGACTCAGTGTCAAGGCTCGATGACAATGGAACGAGGGGTCTTGAGTGATCTGGATTAGGAACTTCGCGCAGCCTGGCAGTCCTGTCTTAGAATATAGGGAGATAGAGGAAGCTTTTAACCCAAAACTCTTTTTAAAGAAATGTTGGGAAAGTATGAGATGATGTGCCTGCAAAAACCTTGGCTGAGCAAAGCACGCATAACATAAGATGGGTTTTTAATGTTTTCTAAAGATGCTAGGCACCTGGGCCCTGGTCGGCCTTCGTTAAGGATATTTACATTAGTCTCAACAAAAGTACCCAACAAAGTGACTGTGCTAAAGGTTAAAAGTCAATGGATATTGGCAAGCAAGATAGAGCTTTATAGTGGTACCCTGGCAAAGACATATATAATTGTGATTAATATATACATCCAACTATGGAACGCAAAAGTCTATGCGTTGCAGCTAGGTCTGTTAGAAGAAGACTTAGAGGTAATCTGTACAGAAAATCCATCTCAGCTGTTAATGATTCTAGGGGATTTTAATCATAAGTTAGACCCAACTTCCAGTAATCAAATATACAAAGACGTGCTGTCTGTTACCCAGGTA
Organism: Calotriton arnoldi; assembly: GCA_963921515.1. NCBI lineage: Eukaryota > Metazoa > Chordata > Amphibia > Caudata > Salamandridae > Calotriton > Calotriton arnoldi. The sequence continues at coordinate 134,130 of CAWUFW010013566.1, forward strand.
CCCCTGGCTATTTTTCCAAGATCCTGTTGGTCAGCACGCAATGAAGCCCTAGTAAAGTTTTTAGGGTCTATAGGGCTGTTTTGTGTAGATGGGTGGGTGGATACTGATTGCCCTGCTGCTCAGAACTTTCACGTAGGAAACCAGGCCTGTCCAAAATACTATGCTTTTATCAAAAACTGGCACTTTTCCTCAGTGGAACGTTTTGAAGTGCTGTGTACCAAGGGTAGTGACCACAGGCCCTTCCAGTTAGTGTTTAGTGCAGAACAGTGTGAGCAAAGAGACAAAGTTGTTCCTCTACATGTTGAGTACCCTAGACGCATTACAACACGTATATCAGATGAAAGCCTAAAAGTACTTAATGATCTTATGTTAGATCATATGGTGCCAGATGCACTGGAGGACCAGGGTGCCATTTTAACATGGTATGACCAAGTGGTAGGACAAGTCGTTAACTGTTTGAGGGTGAGATTTTGCTTGAGAGCCCGGAATGAGGAATGAGAGCACAACACTCAGGGTTAGAGCAATGGCTGGTTTGACAAGGATTGTAGGAGGTTAAAACAAAGGATATAAAAATGGTAGGGATTGTTTAAGAAAAAGCATGATCCGGTACTATGCTGTAAACTCTGCTCTGCAAAAATTTTGTATAAAAACATGTTGAGAAAAAGGAAAGTGGATTTTATAAGTAATAATTGGCAAACCATGATAGAGGTGATTGGCACAAATAATATCAGGAAATTTACCAACTGGTACGTGAAGGGACCGGGTTAAGGAAAAGGAGATGCCTAGTATGTGAAGATGATTAGGTTATTCTCCTGAGTAATATACACAGTAGTGAAGATGAAGAGGTGAGTCTGAAGAAACATTTTGAAGAGGGTGGTGAGATCGGGTCACATTTCTCACTCATGAGGATAAAAGAAACTATCCAGGCCCTCAAGTTAACTAAGGTGGCGGGACCTGACAACCTCCTGGCAGTAATAATTAGAAACAATGTGGGCTGGTGGGCAAGCTTTTATCATGTCATCTTCCGAAAGGCCTTGGCCTCAGGGCGTTTCCCAGTCGGAAAGGTGTGATAGTTAGGACAATCAATACGAAGGATGAAGCCACGTTGCCTAGAATTACCGCTTAAGTAGCCTGCTAAATGTGGGGAAGAAAGTTTTCTCCAAAGTATTGTGTGAATGGGTAAGCAGAGTCTGAGAGGCACTGGCTCAAAAAGTAAAGGTTTTTATTGACTGTTTCTTTACAGCTTCACAAGAAGTTCTCCTATGGTCTTCCGTCTTGTTCTCAGAGGAAGGGTAGGGACTGGGCTTCGTCCTCGTTCAGATATTGTCACCGGAGAACATGAAAAGAAAAGAAAATATATAGGGGATTTAGCCGACGGGCTTGGCTGTTTATCTGATACAAGGGAGGGTCGTGAGGGGGGAGCACCAGCACCACACACTGCCACCAAGTAATGTGCATTACAGCTAGAGCGAGAGCAGAGCCCTGAACTGAGCTATTCTCCCGAGGTCCTGTTTAGCCCTCCCTGCCTGCCTGGGGGTCCCTTATCTCTAGGCGTCCCCCTCCCGAATAACCCCTGGATACGTCTATGTATCTCTGGTAGCCACGCTCCTCAAGGAGCGCGGCTGGCTTGTTGACGATGCCGGATAGGGTCCGGCTCCCTCTTCTCTTCTTCCGGGCTCCGGTCGTCGGCTCCTCCTGCCGCCGCCTTCTCTGTGTCTTATTCTGCGTCCTCCTCAATCTGCGCGATGGATTCGCTACTCCTTTCCTCACGGCGCTCTCGATCCGGTCTCGTCCCGACTCCAGAAACCTTGCTCTGCTCCTCACCCGTCTCGCTTCCGGTTATGAAGTCCAGTTCCTCCGTTCTGTCGAAGTCCATTGGCGCATGTGATGTGATCACATGATATGGGCCGGTCTCCAGGAGATACGGAGAATTAAAGGGGCCGTTATCGTCATCTTCCAAGGGAGACTGCAAATAAAGCACAGGGGAAACATAAGGTGGAAATAGGTTGTCACACCCCTCTTCCGTGTCCTGGGATGGAACCACGTGACATATTGTTAGGCCTAATGAAGACCTAAGTGGAAGAAAATAACATTATTCCTATTGAACAAGGTGAGTTCAAGGAATTTCACTCAACCATCGATCATTCCGTTTATGGGTGATGGCAAGGAAGTCAATAGATGTAAAGGGGCAATTGATCTGTTGTTTTGTTGACTTCGGTGCTGCCTTTGTCCTAGTGTGCTGAATCCATAAGGAGCTCCTCTTACTCCTTCAAGAGCTACATAGTCAAAACTGGGCACCGTTGATATTAGACACTATAGGTACCCTATTGAAGAAAATAAAGATTAAGAATGGTCTATAACAGGGTTGTGTTCTGGCTCCCTTATTAATCTCCCTATTTTTGACCAACTTACCAAGCATGTTGAAAGAATTAAGAGACCTTTGCCCCAAGATGATTGGTACCCACATCCCATGCCTACTATATGCAGATGATTTGGTGATAATGGACATGACAGAAGTAGGGCTACAAAAGAAATTGGACATCTTCCAGGATTATTGTTCAAGTGAAAGGATCACTGACAATCTAGAAGAGACTAAGATATTGGTGTTGGGGAAAGGAAAGGAAGGGTTTAATTGGTACCTGGGTGAGAACAAAGTGGATGAGGTTGAAAAATATAAATATTTGGGCATGTGGTTTGATACAAAATTCAATTGGATAGATCATATTGCATCACTAAAAGCTACTGCACTGACCTCGGTATGGGGCTTAAAACAATTTAGTTTGGAAGTATGGTGGTCCCTCGTTACACCCTATATTGTCTGCCTACATGCAATGGTCCAATCTCAATTCCAGTATGGGGTGGGAGCATTAACCTTAGGTAGGAAACTGGACGGGAACTATAATGAGGGTAAATGTTTTTAAAGACTCCTTGCATTACCACCTTCAGCTATGGTTCAAGCCAAAAGGGTAGAGAGCCAGCTTAAAGCTTGGAGTTACATTGAGGTTGGTAGCCACACTGAAGTTTTGGCAGAGATTAACGAGGGAAGGCATACCTAAAGTATCACACCTTTGCAAAGATCAGTTAGAGAATAGTGAGTTGAAATGGGCTATCCAAGTAAGACATATGCTAAATTAAATCTGTAATAGTTAGGCAATATAGCAGGATCAGTGGAAGCAGAGGCTGAAGATCTCCAAACTTGAGCTGCGCATGCTCACATCTAACAGTGCTAGAGACAAGGACCTGCAGTATTTGAGGGGAAAACCCTCCAATCAATTTCTGTTAAAATGTTAGAGCGATGACAATAGTTTCCCATACATTGAAGCCTTTCCAAACCCCAAGCTCAGGGATGCATTATTAAAATTTAGGGTCGGTATAAATCCAAGCTATACAGATAAGAGTATAAAATTAGCAGTGGGAGATGAACAGGGTATGTGCACTTGTGGGATGAAAACAAAATGAAATGGGGCACACATTTTATTGGACTATTCATGGTTTTTGGATGTGCGGAAAGCATTTTTAAAACCAATTTTTATCAGATATGGAATTACAAATCGTGATCAAGCTCTTTGCCTGTTGGAACAGGTAAGGGAATTGGTGAGTTTTGATGAGATCCCCAATCTCGTTTTATTTCCTTTACCTCATTGTATGTATTATTTATTGTATGTATTTTTTAACCCTTTTATTGCATGTATTATCCTAGGATGTATTTATGGTTGTGTTTATAAACTACGGTGTAAATAAACAAAACTTTTTGACTGACTGAATAGGGACTACAGACTTTTATCAAAAAAGAGGATTCATTTTTCTTAATTAAGCGCCAAGCTGCTTGACCTACTTTTCCCCTTAGAATTTATCAATCTTTTTAATTTTGGAAACTGTGGGGCATATTAGCAAGGGCGTTATTGCCACTTTAGCAGCACTTTTTGCCGCTAAAGCGGCGATATTTTTATCGCCCTATTAGCAAGCTGTCGCTAACAGCTGTTAGCGACAGCTTAATGGCGATAGCGGCCGTTTTGTTGCCGCTTTGCATGTCAGCGATAATTATCGCTAATGACATGCAAAGTAGGCGTTCCCAACTAAAAGCAACTGCAAACAGTCGCAAACACAACTTCCCCCTATTATCAATGCCCGCGAAGCGATAAAAAAAGTCGCGCTGACCGCGATTATCGCTGGAATTTAACACCTGATAAAAACTTGACTTAACCATCTTGTCAATGGGAGGTGGATTGTAAGGTTAAGTCCTCACCTGCCTATTAGCAAGCTTTTCATTAGCACAGTGAATTTATCACTGGATTTCTCGCGCTATTGCTGGGTTTCGCCACTATCGCTGGATTTTTTATCGCCTTGGAGATAAGCGTTGATAATAATGCGTTATCTCCGCGATGAAATCCAGCGATAGCCGGCGATAAAAAAGACAGCGCTAAGCGCCCTTTGCGATAATTATCGCAAATCCTTGGTAATATGCCCCTATATTCTTTAATCATCTCATTATATCTTTATTTCACAAATTGGATTCACTGTTCTACATACACTTTTTGAAATAAATGTTTTTAAAGTGGAAACAAATTATAGTCTGAAAGTTAAATTTGGAACCAGATTGCAAATTGTACTGCAATTGCATCCTGAACATAGTAAAATCCACGAAGGGAGTGTTTAAGGTCAAGCTAATTAACATTTTGGCTGAGAGTTGCCTCCTTTTAGAAAAAAGAAACAATTCACCGACTGATATAAAAAAATAAAATTGCTTCAGATGTAGCTACTACTTTTAAATTGCCATTAGACCAGGAACAAATATGGTATTAAGTACAACTTTGATTTTCCTAGAAAATAAAGCTGCCATCAACTCAGCAATGAGTTAGGTGTTATATGAAATATACCTGGCCAAACAGATCCCATGAAATACATTGTGTGGAAAATTCCATGTAAATCACAACATGATAAATCACAAAAGTATAAAAGTGTGAAGTACAGGCGACTAACCCTCAACATCTGCTGCAAAATGTCATCAAGCAGTGCCGGACTGGAAACCAAAATCCTCCCTGGTAAAGATATTCAGATCAGAACTAGAACGGTGTCCTGGGGGCTTTCATTGTTGGGTGATGGCAGCCCAATCAACTTCAAAAGTAGCCCAGCCTGCGCCCTACCTGGAAAAACCTAAAGTGCCAGAATGGCCATTCTGACCTTTTAATAAAATCTTTTAGAAGAAAGACAATATCATTGCCATTGTGGTATACTGATTGCAGCTTATTGAATTTCTGGTGCAGAACTTTACGCTGAATTAGAATCATTGTTGGTATTTTTCTTGTAGCACCAGAAGAAGACACAGATTGGCATGCATTATTTTTTAGTGCAACAAATGGTTACTGTGCAGCATTGCACAAGGGTGAGAAAGCAGTGCAGAGACATATTTATCAAAAATGGCCTATTGCTGCTAACTATCCCTGTTCTGGCACACAAACAGTCTCCCTAAACCCGCACATAACCTTTACACCATGATGCAGAGGTATGTGTGTACTGTATAGTATAGGATTTGTATTGGAAGTATACTCTTTCATCACAAAATCCTATGCATAGATACATTATTAAACATTCCACACACTGTACAGTGCTGCATATTGCAATGAGTGGACTGTTTGGAAAAATGAAACCATTTCTCCTTGTTAGTGTTTGCTTCAAGGAGACATTATATTTTGATGCAAAGCCCGGTCTGATTGTCTTAATAGATCAGGCATTGCATAAAAACTATGGGGCATATTACCAAGGAAGTGGCGGAGAGAGGTGTTAGCTGTCTTGGCTTAACGCCTCTCTCCGCCACTTCGGAAACGCCAGGCTGCACCTTATTAACAAGGATATGGTGCAGCCTGGCATTTCCCCCTGCGATGGCGCTAAGTTGCACAACTTAGCGCCAGCGCAGGCACCCTTGCACCAGAATGCAAGGGTGTCTGCGAGCAGGGAGGTTTGTTTATGTGTAGGAAGGAGTTCCTTCCTGCACATAAACCAACCTAAAATGCCATTTTGTAACTTTCATGTGTGCTGCTTCGTGCAGCACACATGGAAGTTACAAAATGGCATTTTGAAAAACGGTTTGTTCATGTACAGGAAGAGACATCTTCCAGTACATGAACAAACCATGGCATTTTGCTTTTTCCATGTGTGCTGCACGAGGAGAAATGAAGCATTTCTCCTCATTTCGCCACCTTAAGACCAGGATTTTTCTGGTCTTAAGTTCGGCGCTGCCACCTATTATCGCCAGACTTGATAATAGGTGGCAGCATCGACTTCAATAGGTGTTGCGGTGGAATGCCCACCGCAACACCCACTGCACGCCCCCTTTCACGCTAAGTTTAGCGTGAAAGGGGCCCTATTATCAAGGCAGCGTTAAGCCACTTAACGTGGCTTTAAGCCACGTTAAGTGGCTTAACGCTGCTTTGATAATAGGGCGCTGACCTTATCGCCACCACAACGTCACAAAAAGTGACGTTGTGGTGGCGATAGGGGCTTGATAATATGCCCCTATGAGTGCTTGTACCTAACCATGTTACATCCATGTTATGGCCCCCTTGATGCAAAGTTGCGCAAAGCAATATAAAGCACTATTTGTGATAGGAAAACTTACTTTTACAGCAGAAAATGCCTTTTGCACTGGAAAGTAAAATCTCACAAGAGTTAGTGCCACTTGTATTCAATTTGCAAAACTTTGTCCTGGTGCAAACCCTTAGTAAATGTGGACCAGAATTTTGCACCCAATCTACAAACCTGAGGTAATGGAAGACAGGGACCCAGGAGTAAAAACAAATTGTACAGAAGAGCTTTATATAAAAACCATCAATTTATATGTGTCCAAGAACTGAGAATTTCTGAAGTGTTACAAAACATCACATACCATCATTAGATTGTTCAGCTCTAAGAGAGCTGGTAAATAGGGGAATCCATGTTGCATTTAGGGAGGTGAATCACTGCAGAAGTGGCACATTTTGCCTTTAGACTTCCCTTAGTGAATGGACTGGGGTATGGTCCAATTTCTTAGCTATCACTGGGGTCATCCCCTACAGACCAAATTTGCAGAATGCTGAGATGTTCAAAGTCCTGAGCAGTAACAGCCTGACAGCAAGACCTCTCTTCACCAATACACCCTCAGAAGCACCATAGCTATGTTAGAAGACTTCTAATATGATCTCCCCTACTCAAGGTGAATAATTCACCACTCCATCCAATCTTTGAGGGAGAAAGATACCATCTACGTGTGTATTCTGTGCTCCTCTCAGAAACAAGGCAGCCTCTCCCTAGGCTGCCAATATAATGTCACACACAATGTGGACATTAATTAGTTTCAAGACTCCTGGGCTGGGTTGGTAGGGCCCCAGTCTGTTCTAGTGTGCTTGGGTTCCAGTAGTGATTTTTGTGAGCCCTTTAGTATGCCCTGTGCTGGGTAAGTGGGTCACAGACTATTTGCAATGGCACAATGGCCTTCTGGGCTCTGAGATACCAGGGCCATGATCAGCGGTGTTATCGATGGTGCTACCATGCCTCACAGGCCACATGTGGATCGTCATGGGACAGTCACTTGTCCTGAGGCAAAGGAGCACTAGTTCAGCAACATGGAGTGGGTTATTGTGGGACACCCTAGCTGTCCCAACCTGTACACAACCCAGAACAGGGCCTGGAAGGTTATACATGGGACTGTGCACCCACTGGCAATACCAGGAGCAGCCAGAAGCCCACTCCATCGCTCAACAGAGACAAAGTACATGTGTGCATGTGTGTGTGTGTGTGTGCCAGCACTATGCCAGAAGTTTTTGGCCCAAGCAGATAGTGAAAAGGGGCAATATCTGGGAAATCAGACATCAGGGCCCACAGAGTGAACTTTGAAAGGCCTCTGCCTGAGGAAAAATAAAACGCTGAAAATAAGGCACTATTCCATACATGTTTATCATCAACTTTATAATATATTTAAACCATACATTCTCTATGGTTGAAAGTCCTTGGCACAATTGCCTTGCACATTCCTGCTCTTCTTTTCAGTATACTGATGAGCCTAGTTTATTTTTCCGAGCAGAAGGCTCATGTCATGAGTTCCTTGAGAGATGCTCCACAGTTAATTTAGTTATTGCTGTTTGACCTAGTACTAGATTCCATTGGATGTAGTAGTCCACTCACAATGCCATTATACTTTCATTGTAGATAACTAGAATCCTTTTGACCAGACCATGGCATGACTAATGGTTGATTGCATCTGATCTATAATGGTGAGGCATGAACTGTTTTAACTCTACCCTGCAGGGGGGATATTCCCTACTGACCCCCCCTATTTCATTCAGTGTAGTCTATCAGCTCGCTCTCCACAAGCCCCTCTGATTTCAAGAAGTGTGTTTGCGGGAGAGCTTAAACACCTGAAGATGGGGTAGCAGAGTTTGCAGGTTTTCCTGTATGCATGGAGCTCCAAGGTAGTGGGAGACTTTTAGGTTTAATGTGAGCCAGATGCTTTCTCCCTCCTATTTCCTGCCTGCCAGAGTGTTGCTTTTCTCTCTCCCTCGCTACAGTAGCCATTATAGGCCAGGTGTATGTGGATGTGGCTGATATCAGATTCATAGCCTCTTTAATGAAGCAGAAAGTGTTCTTTGTGCCCACCTTCCTTCGATTAAGGTCGATCTCAAATCTGGGGAACTGGGTTCGAGTCTCAGCAAGGACGCGCAACATCCTGTGATTCTGGGAAAATCACTTAATCTCCCCGTGCCTAACAAAACTGAATGTGTCCTCATGTAACGCAACTGGTGCTCGTGTAAAGCGCTCTGATACCCGATACCTTCGGGTCAAGTTCGTGCTATATAAAACTCTGTAAAAAAAAAGAAATTGTTCAGGGCCAATTTTATGTTTGAGTGGCAAATCGGCCTCGGCCCAAATGCACCTGTCAATTCGATGACAACGTCTCATGACCATTAAGATAGACTGTCTCCAGATTTACCTATCTTCCATTTGGGTATTCAACTTCTCAATGATGTGTTCACTGCTGCTGCTTGTCCCCTTCCTTATTTCCTTTGACTTTTCCAATCATCACAGTTGTTTCCAAGGAACCAGATATGTGCATAAAGTGTCCAAAGTATGAGGACTTTAATGCAATCATCTGTGCTTCATGTGAAAGTTCTGGCTTTAGTTACTGAAAGCTACATCTGCTTGTTTTCCTGGCTGTCCATAATGTGTTCTGAATTGTCTCATACCACAACAAAGTTAAAAAGCATCTATTCTCTTACTGAGCTGTTTCTTTCTTGTCCAACTTTCATATCCATATAGTGGCATGGGGAATACCATTGCTGGCACAATTCTGGCCTTTGTTCTTCCAGAAACATTAGCGCATTTGAAAAAGTCTTTCATCACAGCTCTGCCTAGGGCTAATCTGTGGCATCTGTCTTGATTGTTGGACCCATGATTATTGGTGGATGATCCCAGAATGCTGAAGCAATTCACCACTTCTAGCTCTTCACCATCAACTCTAAATTTGATTGCGCACTTATTGTTATCTCTTTGGTCGTTTTTAAATTTAGACATAATCTCATTCTTTTTCTATACTGCCTCTGCTTTATTATGAGTGTTCTCAGGGCTTTGTGTCATTTGCCCATATGAGTTATATATCATTAGCATACTAAAGTTTGTTGATGTTTCTATTTCCAATTTTGAAGATACCAAACTACTATTGTATCTGAATATAAGTTTGCAATATGAGCCAGATCATAGTTCACTATTGTACTTGAAGGGATTCTGCACTCCAGCAGAGACAGGGATTGAATGGGCCAGATTCATTATACCAGACTGTTTTCCCTATAGAAGTGGGGAATATAACCCAGGAATTAGAAATATATCTGCTGCTTTTGTAACCCAAAAGCAGAATGTGATAAACTGCCTGCCAACCTACCTTATTTGATGCCAAGAGCTCATGAACCAGTATCTTTATGTACAGCCTTGAAGCCTTTTGAGTCGCCGAGTATGCTAAAATCAGAGACCTGCTGCAGCTGCCCAGAATAATCCCAAATTGCTAATACAAGAGCTTGCATCACTACATGTTCCAGTGAGAATGAACTACCCAAGCTTGACTTCAATGTCTATCTAACACAACGGAAAATTCAGGATGACATTGGGTGGAAATACGCAGAGGAAGCCATTCGCCTGAGGTCTATTTCCCTGTTCCTTCTCTTATAATCTTCTCTACATTGTGGTGTGCCTAGGAATGTAAAAAAAAATACTCAACCGGGGATAGGAGGGTCCGTGGGAAAGTTTAGAGACCAGCACAGATATATTCCCTATGAGAACTGTAAAACAGACTAAATTATCCGTGGGTCTAACCAGTCACTTGGCACCCTAGGGCGTCCTATACACAAGTAAAAATATATTGAACCTCTCGCTGGGAAGCCCTATTTAAAGGACGGAATCCCATCACTCACCAAAAGGCGACATGCTTCATCATCTGGGATCTCCTCCCGGCTGTAAATCCTAGTACAGCCGAGGGTTACAACCCCCTCACTGTGAGGGAGGAGCTCAGGGATGTTATCGGAGTACAACAGGATGTACTAAAATCCACCAAATGAAGAGCTACAGTTCGTTACTAGGTGATGGGTGCAGTGCTCAATGAAAAACCGTGAAGGTGTACTAAAACTAACTACCAGAAGAAAAAGAGTTTAATATGTATCTCGTGGTGTCCGGGTTAAAAACAGTGCTAGTGCAGTTTTAAAAAACATAACTGCCACTATCAAGTTAGAGGGTCGGTCTACATGTTTCTGCTATCATGACCTACAGAGTGTCTAGCATTCCTCAGGACCTAAAAGTGTAAGCTACTGCGTAAAGTGCAAAAAAGATGAAAAAATAGAAAATATCTACAGCGCAGGTGAAAACTGCTCAGTGGAACAGATACAACCGGACACACCAAACCTCTGTATTCTAGGCTTCTGTAGTTGTCAAACCTGTGTGAAAATAGATGCAAATATAGATACAATTAGATACTTGTGTAAATAAAGTAACCGAAAATGAGTAAACATACTCAATAATTCAACTATTAATCTCATTTACTGTACAGAAGAAAATAAGTGTCACTTGAAACTTACCCGTATTGTGTGGGTAAGACACCTCACCTCACCTGGCAACTGCTCAGGACGTGAGGCACCGCTCTAGGAAAAAATTGAGTTGACAGAGAAACAAACTCGAAATGAATTACGGGTTTGTCTGTAACTTAACCAAAATGCAAACAGACTCGTCATTTACTAAATTTCTAATATGTATTAAGGGTAAGAAAACTATTGTCCATATGGAAATAAGCATTACATTGTACAACGAGCTATCGATGTACACCAGTATTATCAGTCACCAGATTGAATATGATGTATAATCCAATGTGGTCGCAGGGGTTCCTTGTCATTTTAACTGAGTTCATATCGTCGCTAATAGATATTGCAGCAGCGGCTCTCAGTTCAGACAAGTATTGTTTATTACAGCCGATATGGAAACAATGTAACAGGTTAGACTGGTGTAACAGGTTAAAATAACCCAGCATGTATATAGATTAAAGGACAAGATAAACAGATCAACATAAATGCACCTAGATGCACGTTCTTGCATATAGACATGCATCGCTATCGTTGTTAAGAGAAGCAACCGTGTTCAAACTGGTCTCAGGCGAGAGAAGTCGTATGTATGTAAAATACGCATAGCGAAATCGTGCTTCAAAGTTAATCAAAACAGGGCTGTAAAAACAGACTGCAGACACTACAGTAAGTGAAAACAGGTATATATGCCATATCAAGTCATAAGGTTTAAGCACAAGAAGAAGGAGTTCAAACAAAGAGTGGCGCAAAATCAGCAGAAACTCACCTATCCGTCGGTACCCCAGGCTACACTGAGCCGTCGTCGGAGGTACCGAGCGTCACGGATCAGGTGATATTTAAGCTGGTCCGATTTATTCTACAAAGTCACATGACTCACTGTTTGCGGCGCTTAGCATACGCGTATAGCACCGAATATAGCTCCTGATTGGTGGAGTGTTAAAAGTAGGTTTTGTGGGAAACGTCGTCTTTGATGTGAAAACAGTGTACATATTAAAGCCCAATGACCTTGACCTGTGGTCCGATCGGGTTCATATTTGCATACGGCTGGTAGCACAGCCAACAGCGTGCATGCAAAGAAGCGCTGCCACCACTCACAATGCACACACCTCGCGAGTTCGGGGCCTCGCCCCGGTACTCAGATGTACAAGTACTCCAAAAATAACATTTGAAGATATCTTTTTTTATTAAAGAGGGTGCCATTATTTATACTGATGTAGTGTACTCCAACAGTGCCACCTGACATAATAAATATAGAGTATAGCAAATGTCAAGGAATATAGGGCTCCTGGTTGACATACTATTAGAGTTTGAGGATTGTGAAAGTAAATCAAAGGCTTCAATTAATTGTTAAAGCTGCTCATGTATGGGCCAGATAACGATATCTTTCGGACCCGCGCTAACACAGAGCCATTAGCACAACCAACAGCTGTTATGCAGAAGAAATGGATATATCTTCCTTAACAACACATATACTCGGAATTTACAAGCAATCCACCAGTGCAACTATATATTTTGGCATAGCAAAAGTATATGATGTTGCATAGCGCTTATGCTGTTTGGAAGATAAATATAGTATTTGTAAAAGGATCCAGGCAAGAATTTCAAGGGATCTAACAGGATGTCTCAGAGTAACTATTGACAAGTCTTCCATGTTTATAATACCAAAACTTATACATTTAAAGAAGGGTCCACAGTATATCGTCGTTAAGACCCTTCTTGTCACTTTGTAATTTGAACACCCAACGTTGTTCTTTGACAAACAGAAATTTGGATATATCTGAAATGTGTAGAGGAATGTGTGGTTGCTCCAAAACAGTCCAGCGGAGTTCATCTGCTGTATGTTTGAGTGATAAAAAATGATTTGTAAGTTTGGTGGCCTGTTTGTTGCATCTTATAGTGCTTTTGTGTTCCGAGATACACAGTTTGACCTTGCGGGTGGTCATGCCCACATACTGAAGTTGACATGGACACGTGACAAGATAAATAAGTTTGTCACTGTTTCAGTTTGTATGTTTTAATTGCAACCATGGTCTTGGTGTCCCAATGTCAATCACTGTTGTGTGTTTGGTCTGCGGGCAGACTGAACAGGACCCACATGGAAAATGCCCTTGTACTGGAGGCAGATTCCACAAGGTCCCTACAGTAGAAGGGATCATTATTGGTTTCCTCGGTCGTGTGTGCACCAAACTATCTCTCAGATTGGAGCTCCTCTTGAACGCAAAAAGTGGTGGAGGGATGTTCTCATTAGCAATGTTGAGGATCCTCCAATGTTTGCATATTGTCTTTTGAATCCCATTGGACAAAGCGCTAAAAGTGCTGACACAAGTCAATCTTGATGTACTCAATTTAGGTATGTGAGGCTCCAAGAGTGCCTCTCGATTGTTATTGGCAGCACGTTTCCAAGACTGGCGGATGAATTTTCTGGGGTAATTTCGATCTTTCAGCTGTCGAGCTAGTAGTTCTGCATGTTCAGTGAATTTTTCTGTAACAGAACAATTCCGTCCCACCCGAAGAAACTGGCCATATGGCAGGTTGTCACGAAGTGACTTAGGATGTTGGCTGTTATAAAGTAACAGTGAATTTCGTGACATAGGTTTCCTGTATAGTTCGCTTTGTAAACCATTTTCACTGGGAAAGATTCGTAGATCCAGGAATGGCAAACTACTTTTACTGAATTCTACAGTGAAGCGAAGAAAGCTGTTTCTGGATTTAAGCCAGGTTTGGAATTCAAGGATGGTTTCAGCCTCACCTCTCCATATTACAAAGACATCGTCTATGTACCTTTTCCATGTGATAATCTGATTTTGAAAAGGATTAATGATGTTTAGTACATGTTCTTGTTCGAACACATGGACATAAAGATTAGCCAGGCTGGGTGCAAAGACACTACCCATAGAGGTCCCAGATGTTTGTAGGTAGATAGTGTCCTCGAATTTAAAGAAATTCTCTTTCATAGCCAGTCTGGCACAGTCCATGATGAACTGAACGGGTGTAATGGAGTCCAGATGGCGATTATCTAGCAAGAGTCTGATAACATCTAAAGTCTCATCTTGCGGAATGCAAGTATATAGCGATTCCACATCAAATGTGACTAGATAGTCAGTACAGACATTAAACTCAAGCTCAGGTATAATTCTCAAGACGTCCGTGGTGTCTTTGAGATAAGTGGGCATCTCACTCACCATTGGGCATAGAAAACAAATCCACAAACATGGATAAGGGTTCAAGAAGAGAACCGATGCCTGATATTATAGGGCGTCCTGGTGGTGGCCTTTGTGTTTTATGTATCTTCGGTAATACATACAAGTATGGCATCACTGGATGCATCATGATCAAAAAACTGGCTTCACTAGGCGTGATCCATCCCTCAAGCTTGGCTTCATCAACGAGGTTCGCTATTTCCAGGCTGATGCGTTGCGTTGGATCAGATTTTAAAGGCTGATAAAAGCGAACATCGCTAAGCTGGCGGATGCATTCAGTGTGATACGCTGGGGTGTCCATTAACACAATGGCACCCCCTTTATCAGCTGGCTTGATGGTGATAGATTGATCTGTTGCTAGAGTGCGTAAATCTCGCCTTTCGTTAATGGGTAGGTTATTGAAAAAACGATTGGTGGAGGTGCACAAAATGTTAACATCATTTGTGACCGCTTTCTCAAACGTCAATACCTGAATCGGAACAAGATGACTCGGAGGATTGAATGTTGACCGGTTCCTCAAACCTGTATTTGAAGGATCATTTGCTATGTCAGTCGCTTCTTTATTTTTGAAAAAGAATTGAAGTCTGATCTTTCTGAAAAAGTGCGCAAGCTCGCGTTGAGTCTGGAAAGGGTCCCCTCCAATAGACGGTACAAACCCCAGTCCTCTATTAAGGGCAGCATGTTCGTCAGATGTTAGGACCCGATCGCTCAAGTTAACAACGAGACTCAATCCTTGCTGGTCCCCGGTTGGTTCCCTTTGGTTTTGCTGCGAGTGCCCGGTGGTGATGTTGGCGGGCTCCAGTGCACCTGAGTCTGGTCGCCTCTCCGCCTGCCTCTGGCTCATCCCCGACCCTGCCCTAAAAAAGGCTGGATATTCCGAAATTGGGGATACAGCTGTTGTGGCATTGTCTGTGGGGGAAAAGGCATATTGGGGTACCCCCATAGTGCAGGGGGCCACCACTGTGTTGGTGGAGGACCAAAAAATTGGCCTCTATGTTGGAATCTCTTATTACGTCCGCGACCTCTAGAGGATTGTCCTTGTTGGGTGGTAGAGTCAGAGTTACTGGACCACTCATCCGTCCCAGAGGATGAATAATTCAATCCATATCTCTTGCCCTTTCTGTTGAACTCTGGAGGGGCATAGTTTTCAGCTGTATAAGGATACACCTTCTCCATGGTAAAGCGTGCCAGGTCCTCCTTGAAGTTTTCAATTTTCGTTAACAGTATAGAGTC
This sequence comes from Calotriton arnoldi, assembly GCA_963921515.1. NCBI lineage: Eukaryota > Metazoa > Chordata > Amphibia > Caudata > Salamandridae > Calotriton > Calotriton arnoldi. The sequence goes on from CAWUFW010013566.1 coordinate 149,650, forward strand.
TTTAAACTCTTTGTTGTTTTTGTTGGATTCCTCATTGGTTTTTTTGAAGAGGGTAACTGAAATAACAGATTTTATCTGTGCTTCCAGAGTTTGTATTTCTACAAGAATGGTATCGGCCACGCGTTTAGCCATACTGATTATAAGGACTAACCAGTCTCGCGTGCACTGCCATGCGATTAAGGACCAATCTTTCAGAAATTTCTTGTCTTTTAAAAAGAGTCTAGGGGTGTTGGTGACTATTAAACCTGTCGGGGCACAATTAGCTCTTAAAGATTCAGTCATGATTGCCCCGTGTACCAAGGTGCGTGAATGAGACTTTCTGAGTATCAAAAATGAAGCCCAGTCGTCCCCTTGACTGCTACTACCACCTTGCATTGTGTCAATAATGCTCGGAGTCGTTAGAATAGATTGAATAATGTCATCCTCAAAGGCTAAGCCCATGAGTTCAGCCATCATGTATAATGCCACAAAAGAAATAGTAGAGACAAAGTCTGGATCTAGAGCTAACTTGTTGCAATCCAAATTTAGATGCAAAGGAAAAAGGACCCGCAGTACAAGACTACTCAAGAACAAAAATACACAACCAGGGATAGGAGGCTCTGTGGGAAAGTTTAGAGACCAGCACAGATATATTCCCTATGAGAACTGTAAAACAGACTAAATTATCCGTGGGTCTAACCAGTCACTTGGCACCCTAGGGCGTCCTATACACAAGTAAAAATATATTGAACCTCTCGCTGGGAAGCCCTATTTAAAGGACGAAATCCCATTACTCACCAAAAGGTGACATGCTTCATCATCTGGGATCTCCTCCCGGCTGTAAATCCTAGTACAGCAAAGGGCTACAACCCCCTCACTGTGAGAGAGGAGCTCAGGGATGTTTTCGGAGTACAACAGGATGTACTAAAATCCACCAAATGAAGAGCTACAGTTCGTTACTAAGTGATGGGTGCAGTGCTCAGTGAAAAACCGTGAAGGTGTACTAAAACTAACTACCAGAAGAAAAAAGAGTTTAATATGTATCTCATGGTGTCAGGGTTAAAAACAGTGCTAGTGCAGTTTAAAAAAAATAACTGCCACTATCAAGTTAGAGGGTCGGTCTACATGTTTCTGCTATCATGACCTACAGAGTGTCTAGCATTCCTCAGGACCTAAAAGTGTAAACTACTGCGTAAAGTGCAAAAAGATGAAAAAATAGAAAATATCTACAGCGCAGGTGAAAACTGCTCAGTGGAACAGATACAACCGTACACACCAAACCTCTGTATTCTAGGCTCGTGTAGTTGTCAAACCTGCGTGAAAAGAGATCCAAATATAGATACAATTAGATACTTGTGTAAATAAAGTAACCGAAAATGAGTAAACATACTCAGTAATTCAACTACTAATCTCATTTACTGTACAGAAGAAATTAAGTGTCACTTGAAACTTACCCGTATTGTGTGGGTAAGACACCTCACCTCACCTGGCAACTGCTCAGGACGTGAGGCACCGCTCTAGGAAAAAATTTAGTTGACAGAGAAACAAACTCGAAATTAATTACGGGTTTGTCTGTAACTTAACCAAAATGCAAACAGACTCGTCATTTACTAAATTTCTAATATGTATTAAGGGTAAGAAAACTATTGTCCATATGGAAATAAACATTACATTGTACAACGAGCTATCGATGTACACCAGTATTATCAGTCACCAGATTGAATATGATGTATAATCCAATGTGGTCGCAGGGGTTCCTTGTCATTTTAACTGAGTTCATATCGTCGCTAATAGATATTGCAGCAGCGGCTCTCAGTTCAGACAAGTATTGTTTATTACAGCCGATATGGAAACAATGTAACAGGTTAGACTGGTGTAACAGGTTAAAATAACCCAGCATGTATATAGATTAAAGGACAAGATAAACAGATCAACATAAATGCACCTAGATGCACGTTCTTGCATATAGACATGCATCGCTATCGTTGTAAAGAGAAGCAACTGTGTTCAAACTGGTCACAGGCGAGAGAAGTCGTATGTATGTAAAATACGCATAGCAAAATCGTGCTTCAAAGTTAATCAAAACAGGGCTGTAAAAACAGACTGCAGACACTACAGGAAGTGAAAACAGGTATATACGCCATATCAAGTCATAAGGTTTAAGCACAAGAAGGAGTTCAAACAAAGAGTGGCGCGAAATCAGCAGAGACTCACCTATCCGTGGCATGAGCCTTGAATCTCCCTGATGGCATTGGATTGTTCTGGTCACAATTTGTCAATATCTCAGTCCTGCCCTAAGTTGATACACCACATTGTCCCCTCTTGTGGGAGCTGTAGGTGGATCAACTCACTAGTGTGAGAGTCAGGTGCTTCTGGCCCTGCTCCTGGCCCCAAGGGCTCTGACAGAAACTCTTGTAACTCTTTAGGTGCCCTCAGCTCCTTCATGCAGTACCAATAGATTGCCATTGCATGCAAAGGACCTGAGCACCAGAGTTTAGAAACCCCTGGTTTTATTCTGAAAATTAAACCAGAGTAAGACTGTTGTGTGAATTCTTGTTCCCACATCAGACACTGAGCTAAGGCAATGCCTATCAAAGGTCAGCACCTGTATACTACATGCACAGACTGGGAGCACACATAAGTGTTTTTGAAAACAATTAGTTAGCTACTAAACTGGTAGCATTTCATCAAAATATCTTTCAATATGTTGTTCAAGAAGTGGGGTTTGAGGGAAGACTGGGAAGGCATGTTTTGAGTTTCTAGGAAGCATCTTCCATCTGCAGAAGAGAGAGGTTTTTGAAGCTGCTCTTTGAATGACTACAATTAACAATAGATCCTGAAATATTTGGAATATTAAGTTTTTTTAAAACTTTCTTTATTTGGGCTTCAGCAAATATCAAAGCACAGATGTACACATGGCAATATCCAATTGCAACCAGATTGCAGGTAGTCAGTAAATGATTGCTTATTGCGAACAGCAGACTAAATTACACTGAGCTTTTGATTACCTTTCATGAATACCATGCTGATTAGTCAAAGACCAATGGTGTAGCTCAGAAGTGCTGTTTACGGCTATCATTATCTTAAAGCACTATTATCTTCAGAAACAAATATATTAAATTGAAGGAGCTGCGGAAGCCTCCTACAAAACATATATTAAATACTTATTTTTTATGAGTTTAGCATTGAAAAATGTAGTCTTTGAAAAACTGCTATGCAAAAAAACAGCCAAACATATGATATTAAATATGCTACCTCCTTTCCCACCCCTCATCCCACTGAGCCCACTCTGCATGACATTTGAATGATTTATAAAAACGTATAAACGTCCTGGCTGGTGGATTCAGAGATATTTGGGTCCAGGGCCTGCTGTGCACATCAATGCCTATGCTGAGTGAGGTCTGATGAGTCAAGGTCTTTCCACACTCATGGCTGATTGCCATGCCCTACACCCAGAGGCTGCAGTATATGGCTAAAGGTTATCCACAGCTTGTTGTGTTATGCAGTATTCATAGTAAATCATTAAAAAGTCTACAAATGTAACTAAAAGTTATGATGATGATGATGATAGCCTTTGTAATAGGAAGCCATTCATTTTGCCTGAAAACTTCATTTGAACAGTTGTTATTGTCACACTGAAAACCTCAAACACTAAAACATTGGGGTTGCAGTGAGCAACTCACCCATAGCCACCCCAATGCACTGCCTATGACTTCAAACTCAAAGTCACAGATTACATCACTTAATAACATCATTAATGTCATCAGAGGCCACATCTCATTTAACTATAAATCTCAGGACACCATAATGTTTGTATTACTCTTTATCATATTCATTTCAAGAGAATAAGTAACATTCAAATCATAACATAGAAACAAGAGCACGGTTTCCCCAATGAACTTAAGAACCACAGAAAAATACATTCAACAAATGAAGGTGTATTTCCTATAAAAAAAAACAACACAGCTTGTAGAAGAGTCCGCCAGCCCCCTCAAGGCTATTGTTTATTTTATGTATTTGTTTTTTAATAACGTCGACTGCGTTTTGACCCAGAAAGGTGGCCAGGTCTCATCAGGACATAAACAATGGGGGGAGCATATGAAACAAAACAAAGGTATACAGTAATGTTACAGAGAGAAATGGAGTGGTCTAAAGAAGAGGCAATGTGAAGGAGTGATAAATACTACCTTGCACCTAAGAAATCAATTGCCGCCTTCCATAGGATAAGATAGAAAAGAGCATGTGACATCAGCCTCACCAGTAGGGAATGGTGTAATGGGTGTCAGCATGTAATAAAATAATGGTAACTTACTCAGGGGTAGAGAATGGTACCTGGGAAGGATATCACAATAATATTAGTTTGTGCGTTAATATCAATCGTATACAATTTGAAACAAAACACATTCAGGAAACAGAAATCAGCATGAAAAGGAGACACTCCAAGGAATGCGTCTAGTGGCGCGGAGCTGCATGGTGTCAATCGTATACACTTGGGTGGGGCCACTTACCCCTGGGGCCCCATTCAGGAAACTGAAATCAGCATCAAACAGATACGCTCCATTGGATGCACTCAGCGGCACTGAGTTTCATACAGAACAGCGCTGCATGCGGATCGGCACTGTCTTAATCGTGCACATGAATATCTCAGCGAAAGCGAGGCTTGGAGTTTGGCTTGCATTCCAGCCGTCACAAGGATTTGTGGGACAGAGAAGGACCAAGGGGTTGTATGGAGGCCCGCGACAGCAACACTAAATTGGATGAAGGCTTTTTAAGGGGAGCTGGAGGGAACCAAGAAAAGAAATAATCATAATAAATATACATCTAGCCAACAGGAAATGGAAAAAGAAAACCCACATATGGCAGCTACAAAAGTGATAGTACCCATGAATTCAGAATAATGCTATTAAAAAGAAATGTCATCAATCATATGAAACACAATCTGTCAACATGATAATGTATGTAGCAATGACCAAGTTCAGTCTTGAAACAGGGAAACAAGTCCACACCATTCTTCATTAGAATTAAACCCACTGTCAATTGAGTCACTTCTCATAATTCATCTGCATTCCAGTTCCTTTAGGATGAGGGAAAATTCCCTCCTCTATGTGATGCTTGCTTGACTTCCAGTACATGCCATTTGATGTCATTTGGTGAATGGCCAGCCTCAATGAAATGTGGTGTCAATGGTGGGGAGGTGACTCAACACCGAATCCTGCTCCTGTGTTGGCCAGTGCATACCTTAATCTTCTGTGTGGTCTGGCCAATATGAATTAGTGGGCATGGGCATCATATGCAATATACAACATTGGTGGTATTACAGTTCAAGAAATGTTTCAGTTCCCCATTAATGTCACCATGTACAAAAGTCTTAGGGGGATATTCACAAGAACGTGTGCTAAACATCTCCAAAAAATGTTAACGCAACTTTACAAATCGCAGCCCATCGCGGGAAAATAACACTGTGTTAACGTGGAATTCACAACACGGCGGTACCATGCGATAGTCTCACGAAAATGCGGCCAATGTCCGCGATACAACCACCGCGAGGGAGATAAAAACACCAACACCAACACCAACACCAAAAAAGATGCGATGAGCCCATTCGCGAGGAGGAAAGCAGCGATAAGCAGCTCCAGGCCCGCGACACATATACGGCATGCGGGAATAAGCACAACAAAAGCAGGAAAAAGAAAGACAAACCAAACAGAAAACAGCGAAGCACAATGGAGGCAGTCGGAGCTAGCACACAACCCCACAAGCACCATTGGCAACAAAACATTCTACATGGCAGGCCATCGTGGACAAGGTGAATGTAGCCAAAGAGCGGAGGAGGACAATGGCTGAAAACCAGAACAGCTGGAATGATGCGAAACGCACAAACAAGCAGAAACACGCCAACATGTGGGTCAGGATGCAGGGATTGGTTGTCCTTTTGGGCCTGTAGTGGGCAATGTCCTCCTCTGGCGTTGGGTCTGGGCGGCAGGTGCGTTTCAGGTGGGTCTGCTGTCTTTGTGTACGCTGCCTCTGTGGTGTTCCCGGGGGGGGGGCCGGACAGGTCCTGGGGGTGGTGGCGGTGGGTGTTGTGTGCCTCATGGGTCTCGGAGCTGCATGATCATTGTCTCCATGGCATCTGTGGGTCTTCAGATGTGGCTCTTGGCTGGGCTCCCTTTCATGCTGCAGGTAGTCGTCCTGCTTTACACCAGCAAAAGGCAGGTGTTAAATCCCTGCTGCTACCGCGGCTTATCACGTGGTTTTGACTCGCATCGCAGATCTGGCAGTTTGTTGTGAAAGTGGTGTTGTGGTGTTTTCGTGTGTTTTTGCACGGTAACGCCTACTCTGCATCTCATTAGGGTTAGTTGGTGGTGTCCACTGTGGAGATAAATTTTGGGGCAGTTATCGCGGGAATACTGGCGATGTCTGCAGTTTGCACCCGCTTGTGAATGGGGTGTTAAATCGATCTCCACTTTTGATGGGTTAAGGTGGTGATAAATCGGCGGTAGGTCCTTGTGAATATGCCTCTTAGCATTATTTATATATTGGCGTGACACATAGTTTCCACAGTTATTGTGTCCCGGGCTCACTGTGCACCTGGATTCAAGCTACACTGGCTGTTGAGGGGTGATACCCTGAAACCGGTCCTAGGATGCTTGTTTCTGGTCCAGGGAGGACCTGGCTTGGTAGTTTGGGCTGGACTGTTCCGATGAGGAGCAGGGCCAAAACTGATTTGTACATGTCTGGGTCTAAACTGGAGTGGCATTGTGGGCAAAATAAGGATACTTCTTTAACCCCTTCGATGCTCATGACGGAGCGGTTCCGTCATGAGTATCGGTTGGGCTGTGCTTATGACGGAAACGCTCCGTCATGAGCACAGCCCCTGGGGGAAGCGCTGGCGCTCCCCCCCTGGGGCATCGATGTTGCCCCCACAGAGGGGGATGGCAGCGGAAGAGTTTTCGCTGCCACCCCTGACCCCCCCCACGCTTCCCCATGACGTCAGCGCGCACAGAGCACGCCGACGTCATCAGGAAGCGCTGGACACGCTGGAAATCATTTCTTTCCAGCGCGTCCAGAGGAGGAGGTAGGTTTGTTGTCTCCGGTGGGGCGGGGGGGCCAAATCAGGATGCCTTGAGGCATCGGGGGAGAGGAAAGAGTATTTCCTCTCCCCTGATGTCTCAATGCAGGGCATTCCTGCTTCACGATCACGCACAGCGTCGCGATCGTGGAGCAGGAATGCCCCACTAGACACCAGGGATGTTTTTTTTTTGCAAAATCAAGCGACCCCTTGGGCAAGGGTCGCTTCCTATGGGGCCATAATGAAATTAAGACTTTTCTGCCCCCCCTGGGGACAGATCGGACGTTTTTTCGGCCGTTTCTGGACCCAGGGGGGGGGCAGAAAAGCCCACTAGACCCAGGGATTACCTATTTAATTTAAATGGAAGCGACCCCTTGGGCAAGGGTCGCTTCCAGGGGGCAATTTTTTTTAATGTGTATTCTGCCCCCCCTGGGGGCAGATCGGCATTTTTATTGGGCCTTTCTGCCCCCGGGGGGGGCAGAAAACCCCACTAGACACCAGGGACTCATTTTAAAAATGAAATGGGAGTGACCCCTTGGGCAAGGGTCGCTGCTAAGGGGCATATTGTTTTTGTATGCATATTCTGCCCCCCCTGGGGGCAGATTAGCCTGTTTTTTTTTGCCTTTCTGCCCGGGGGGCAGAAAACCCCACTAGACACCAGGGACTTCTTTTAAATTAAAATGGAAGCAACCCCTTGGCCAAGGGTCGCTTCCAGGGGGCAGATTTTTTTATATGTGTATTCTGCCCCCCCTGGGGGCAGATCAGCCTATTTGTTTGCCCTTTCTGCCCCCCGGGGGGAGGCAGAAAACCCTACTAGGCACTAGGGATTTATTACTTTTGCAAGGGGGCAAATTTCTGTCTGCTGTTTTCTGCCCCACCTGGGGGGCAGATTGGCCTGGCAGACAACCTCACCCGATCCCTTGGGCAAGATCACCCCCTATTTTTCTGAGCCCTATTTGAAGGCCCATCTGGCCGATTGACCATTTGGGTAGTAACATAGCGTGTTATAATGTTAATTGTTTTATTTTTTGTGAATTGCAATTGTAATGCTTTATTTCTCCTTTTTTGTTCTAGTTGAAGGCTTTTGCTCTTTAGACTGTTCCAGGTTGCGGTTTCGTTACTGGTGGTTCTGCTGTTTGTGTAGTTGCATTTGTTTGGTAAGAGACCTTTTTTTGTACAATGTAAATGAGTTTCCTTTCTCTGCATGAATTTGTTTTTTGAAAATGGTGTAATAATAGCAGTATGTTTGGCTTCTGTTTTTTGAGTGTCAAAATCTTTTTGCTTTTGTGCTCGATGTGTTTTTTGTTGTCTTGTGAGTAATTGTTTTTTTTTTTTTTTTTTTCTAGTGGGATATCGTTGGTTTTTGCTGTGTCTCTGCAGAGTAGGTGCTGGTGAGTGTAGCTGTCTCTTGTAAGTGAATTGTATAGTTTTTGAGTATATAGATCTTTGTGATAAAGGCACACATTTTTTACTTACTTGTTTTGCACAATGTTGGTTGTTGTTGACTTGTTTGTGCAGTCTCCTTTCTTAGTAAGGATAATGGCTAGCCGCAGGATTACTGATCAGCAGGTTGTTGGTATGCTTTTTGAGTCTTCCTCTGACCATGGTTCAGAGACTGACTCTGCATCTGAGTCAGAGGAGGCAGGGGACGATTCAGGCAGTGAGTTTTCTCTCCACATGGAATCATCGGAAGATGAAGATACTCTTAGTGCGGATGAAGTGCCTGTGTTAGAGGAGGAGATTGATGTGCCGATAGTGCGGCAAGAGGCATCTGGGCTGCAACCTGGGGCTGCAAGGCGTCCCGTTGGTGTAGTGCGGCAAGAGGCATCTGGGGCAGCAAGGCTTCCCGTTGGTATAGTGCGGCAAGAGGCATCTGGGCTGCAGCCTGGGGCTGCAAGGCTTCCCGTTGAAAGTGCTGACCACTGGGTTGCCCCAGGCATGGTGCAGCCGGCATTGCCAGACTTTATTGGTGTTCCAGGGTGTAGAGTGAATACTGAAAACTTTTTGCCGATAATTTTTTTTCAGTTGTTTATGGACGATGTGTTTTTGGCAGAGATTGTTGAGCAGACTAATTTGTATGCCGAACAGTTTTTGAGGGACAACAGTGCCAGTCTTAAGCCCCACCCTAGAGCTACCCAGTGGACTCCCACAAATCTGGAAGAGATGAAGAAGTTCTTGGGTTTAACTTTTTTGATGGGCTTGCTAAGGAAGCCATCAATGTCTTCATATTGGTCTACTAGTCCCTTGATGGCAACTGCTATTTTTCCGCAGTCATGAGTCGTGATAGGTATTTGCTTCTGCTTCGGATGATGCATTTTGTCGATAATGGTTTAGCGTTGCCATGAGATGACCCTGAATGTGACCGTCTTTTTAAGATTCGGCCTGTCATTGATCACTTTGTTGATCGATTTTCTGAGATCTATGCTCCAGGGAAAGAAATTGCAGTAGATGAGTCTTTGGTGTTGTTCAAGGGCTGCTTGGTTTTTAGGCAATACATTCCTAGTAAGAGGGCACGCTATGGAATTAAGCTGTATATGCTGTGTGACAGTAGGACTGGATATGTCTCTAATTTCAGGGTGTACACCGGTAAGGAATCCAGGATTAACCCCCCTGGTTGTCTGTCCACTTTTGGAGTGACTGAGAAAATTGTGTGGGAACTTGGTAGAGGATTTTTTTAACAAAGGCCACCATTTATATGTAGATAACTTCTAAACTGGTATGCGGTTGTTCAAGGGAATTGGCCAATGTGGACACTGTTGCTTGTGGCACAATCCGCTCTAACCGTAAAGGTTTCCCAAAAGAACTTGTTTGTCAAAAGCTTGTGCGGGGACAGTGCAGTGCGTTGCGTTGCGAGGAGCTTCTAGCTGTGGAGTTTTCAGACAAGAGAGATGTCTGCATGCTGACTACCATCCATGATGAAAGCACTGCACCTGTGACTGTTTGGGGTCAGGTTGCTGAAGCGCACAAACCTGTGTGCATTTTAGATTATAATAAGCACATGGGTGGTGTTGACAGAGTAGATCAGAGGTTGGAACCTTGCGCTGCTCTTTGTAAGGCTTACATTTGGTACAAGAAGTTGGCTATCCATCTTTTCCACTTGGCAACCTTTAATGCTTTTGTTGTGTTCCAGGATTCTTGTCCTGAGTCAAAGATGACTTTTGCTAAGTTTCAAGAGTCTGTAATAGGCAGCCTTGTTTTAGTGGAAAAGGCAAGTGTTCCTAGAGTTGGAGTGGTGGAGGATGTTGCTAGATTGAAAGATCGCCACTTTCCTGATCACATTCCTCCCACACCCTCGAAAGACTTTCCCAGTAGGAGATGTAGAGTCTGTTGGCGAAGAGGTATGTGGAAGGAGACTCGTATGTACTGCCCCGAGTGTCCTTCTAACCCTGGGCTGTGTGTGCCTGCTTGTTTTAGAATGTACCACACGCAAAATAATTTTTGGGAGCATCCATGAGTGGTAAAGTGAACTGCCTGGCCTCTATTGTTTAATATTTTTGGTTCAGTTTCAAGGTTGGCATTTGTGTAGTGTATTGAGTTTCAGATTTTGTGTTAGTAGATTTGTATCTATTTGCAATTTGTTTGTGTTTTCTTATTTATATAAACAAAAATACTAAATGTGATGGCGGTGTGCGTGGAGTGGCGCTTGTCTGGCGGTGTGCGTGGTCTGGCGTTTGGCTGGCGGTGTGTTTTGATTGGCGCTTGGCTGGCAGTGTGCGTGTACTGGCGCTTGGCTGGCGGTGTGTTTGTACTGGCGCTTGGCTGGCGGTGTGTTTGGACTGGCGCTTGGCTGGCGGTGTGCGTGGACTGGCGCTTGGCTGGCGGTGTGTGTGGACTGGCGCTTGGCTGGCGGTGTGTGTGGACTGGTGCTTGGCTGGCGGTGTGCGTGGACTGGCGGTGTATGTGGACTGGCGCTTGGCTGGCGGTGTGTGAGTAGTGACTAGCTGCTGGTCACTACACACACTGCTAGCCAAACGCCACTCAATACAATCCGTGAGCTGGTGTGGTTGCTGTGTCAGGAATGTGGGCGTGTGAAAGTGATGGGCCCTTGAATGGCGCTGTCTGCTGGTGTGAGTGTTGTAATGTGCTGGGCCCGCGACTGGCGTTGTGAATGGTTTTGTATGTGTCACACGTATGAAAGGTGTATGAATGGTCTGTAAAGAGGTTGGTGCCTTGTCGTGGCTTTACAGCTCACAAGCTGTGAGTCAATGGTTCAGTTTCTCATCCTTTCAATTAACAGTGCATTTCATTTTTGTGAAATCTCTGGTTAATACAACTGTATATACTGAACCATCACTCACCCTCGTGCCAAATCCAACCAGTATGTATGTGTGCTTGAGGAATAGGTGGTTGTGCATAAAAATGTGTATTTTCTGTTTTTGTCAAGCAGGTTGTACCTTGTCCTTTTTTGTGAATGTTGTAATGTGTTGGTTTTGTGCCTGGTGGTGTGAATGGTCTTGTGTGTATCATGTATGAAAGGTGTGTGAATGGCCTGTAAAGTGGTTGGTGCCTTGAAGTGGCTTTACAGTTCACGAGCTGCGAGTCACTGGTTCAGTTTTTTTGTCCATTCAATTATTGACGGTGCATTTCATTTTTGTGAAATCTCTTGTTAATACAATTTTATATACTGAACCATCACTCGCCCTTGTGCCAAATCCAACCAGTATGTGTGTGTGCTTGAGGAATAGATGGCTGTGCAGTAATCTTTGTCTGTTTTGTCTCTCTGCCAAGCTGTACATTTCATTTAAAAATAACCTAACAACTGTAGTTTTTGTCGTAAACTAAACACCCATGGGAGTGCATGGAGATGTCTCTCTTGTGGATCCCAACAAGTTATCTTACCCACAATGTCCTGCAAACCTCAAAATGTGACTGTGACATTTTCCTTGCATTATTGTGCCCAAATGTTCACACTGCAGAAAGTAACAACAAATTTCCAACCCCCCAGCATTTCTCCAAGTATCCCAATAGAAATGGTACCTCACTTGTATGGGTGGGCCAAGTACCCGTGGCAGGGAAGGGCCCAAAACCTATTGATGTGACATCAAAATTACCTATCACAAACCAACCTGGCTTTGCAATGGGGGTCCCATGAGTTTTTGGTCCGGGGCTCGGCGGCCATCTAGGGAAACCTACCTAACCCACACATTTCTGGAAACTAGACACCCGGGGGAGTCCAGCGAGGTATGGCTTGCGTGGGTCCCCCATCATTCTCCTACCCAGAATCCCCTGCAAACCACAAATTTCGCTGAAAAATCCACTTTTTTCTCACATTTCTGTGTGGGAAAGTTCTGGAATCTGCGTGGATCCACAAATTTCCTCCCACCCAGCGTTCCCCCAGGTCTCCTGATAAAAATGGTACCTCACTTGCCTGGGTGGGTCAAGGACCTGTGACAGGCAAGGGCCAAAACCTATTGAGGCAACATCAAAATTACCTATCACAAACCAACCTGGTTTTGCATGGGGGTTCCCATGAGTTTTTGGCCCGGGGCTCGGCATCCATCTAGGGAAACCTACCTAACCCACACATTTCTGGAAACTAGACACCGGGGGAGTCCAGCAAGGTATGGCTTGGATGGTCCCCCATCATTCTCCTACCCAGAATCCCCTGCAAACCTCAAATTTTGCCCAAAAATTCACTTTTTTCTCAAATTTCTGTGTGGGAAAGTTCTGGAATCTGCGTGGATCCACAAATTTCCTCCCACCCAGCGTTTCCCCAGGTCTCCCGATAAAAATGGTACCTCACTTGTGTGGGTAGGCATAGTGGCTGCAACAGGAAATGGCCCAAATCGTACTGTGGAGACTTCAAAATTACCTATAGCAAAACTACCTGGTTTTGGGGGGGGGGGGGCACTTGAGATTTTGGCCCCGGGCTCGGCGGCCATCTTGGGGAAGTACTAAACCCAAACATTTCTGAAAACTAGACACCGGGGGAGTCCAATGAGGTATGGCTTGCGTGGATCCCCCAACGTTTTCCTACCCAGAATGCCATGCAAACCTGAAATTTAGCTGCCGAGCCCAGGGCCAAAAAGTCATGGGACCCCCCATGCAAAACCAGGTTGGTTTGTGATAGGTAATTTTGATGTCGCCTCAATAGCTTTTGGGCCCTTGCCTGTCACAGGTCCTTGACCCACCCACGCAAGTGAGGTCCCATTTTTATCGGGAGACCTGGGGGAACGCTGGGTGGGAGGAAATTTGTGGATCCACACAGATTCCAGAACTTTCCACCACAGAAATGTGAGGAAAAAGTAAATTTTTCAGCGAAATTTGAGGTTTTCAGGGGATTCTGGGTAGGAGAATGATGGGGGACCCACGCAAGCCATACCTCGCTGGACTCCCCCGGGTGTCTAGTTTCCAGAAATATGTGGGTTAGGTAGGTTTCCCTGGATTGCTGCCGAGCCCCAGGCCAAAAACTCATGGGACCCCCCATGCAAAACCAGGTTGGTTTGTGATAGGTAATTTTGATGTCGCCTCAATAGCTTTTGGGCCCTTGCCTGTCGCGGCTCCTTGACCCACCCACGCAAGTGAGGTACCATTTTTCTTGGAAGATTTTTCACTGCGAAATTGAGGTGTGTCCACGTTACGTTTTGCGGTTTCCTGCCGCGGGCACAAGGCCGACCCACACAAGTGAGCTACCATTTTTCTCTGAAGACTTTGGGGAACGCGGGGTGGGTGGAAATTTGTGGATCCACCCAGATTCCAGAACTTTCCACCACAGAAATGTGGGGAAAATGTGTTTTTTTTACATTGTTTTAGGTTTGCAAGGGATTCTTGGTAACAGAACCTGGTGGGAGGCAGTCAAGTCACCCCATCCTGGATTCCCCTGGTTGTCTAGTTTTAAAAAATGTATAGGTTTGCTAGGTTTCCCTAGGTGCCGGCAGAGCTAGGGTTCAAAAACTACAGCTAGGCACTTTGCCAAAAAAGGGTCATTTTTCACTGCGAAATTGAGGTGTGTCCACGTTGCGTTTTGCGCCGTTTCCTGCTGCGGGCACTAGGCTGACCCACACAAGTGAGGTACCATTTTTCTCTGAAGATTTTGGGGAACGCGGGGTGGGTGGAAATTTGTGGATCCACGCAGATTCCAGAACTTTCCACCACAGAAATGTGGGGGAAATGTGGATTTTTTTACAATTGTTTAGGTTTGCAAGGGATTCTGGGTAACAGAACCTGGTGGGAGGCAGTCAAGTCACCCCATCCTGGATTTCCCTGGGTGTCTAGTTTTCAAAAATGTATAGGTTTGCTAGGTTTCCCTAGGTGCCGGCAGAGCTATGGTTCAAAAACTACAGCTAGGCACTTTGCCAAAAAAGGGTCATTTTTCACTGCGAAATTGAGGTGTGTCCACGTTGCGTATTGCGCTGTTTCCTGTCGCGGGCACTTGGCCGACCCACACAAGTGAGGTACCATTTTTCTCTGAAGACTTTGGGGAATGCGGGGTGGGTGGAAATTTGTGGATCCACGCAGATTCCAGAACTTTCCACCACAGAAATGTGGGGAAAATGTGGATTTTTTGACAATTGTTTAGGTTTGCAAGGGATTCTGGGTAACATAACCTGGTGGGAGGCAGTCAAGTCACCCCATCCTGGATTCCCCTGGGTGTCTAGTTTTCAAAAATGTATAGGATTGCTAGGTTTCCCTAGGTGCCGGCAGAGCTAGGGTTAAAAAACTACAGCTAGGCACTTTGCCAAAAAAGGGTCATTTTTCACTGCGACATTGAGGTGTGTCCACGTTGCGTTTTTCGCCGTTTCCTGCCGCGGGCACTAGGCCGACCCACACAAGTGAGGTACCATTTTTCTCGGAAGACTTTGGGGAGCAGCGGGGTGGGTGGGAATTTGTGGATTCACGCAGATTCCAGAACTTTCAACCCCAGAAATGTGGGGAAAATGTGTTTTTTGACAATTGTTTAGGTTTGCAAGGGATTCTGGGTAACATAACCTGGTGGGAGGCAGTCAAGTCACCCCATCCTGGATTCCCCTGGGTGTCTAGTTTTCAAAAATGTATAGGTTTGCTAGGTTTCCCTAGGTGCCGGCAGAGCTAGGGTTCAAAAACTACAGCTAGGCACTTTGCAAAAAAGGGTAATTTTCATTGTGAAAATGTGGTGTGTTCACGTTGGGTTTTGAGCCATTTCCTGTCGTGGGCACTATGCCTACCCACACAAGTGAGGTACCATTTTTATCGGGAGGCTTAGCGTAATTCAGATTTGTAAAGCAACTGTTATTACCTATTGACTTTCGATGCATTTCTGCCTTCCAAATGAAAGACATTGTGTAAAAGAAGTCATTTTGAAAAATGACCAATAATTCTCATGCTAGTATGAGTATTCCCAATTTCGAAAATGTGCAAATATCTACTGTTTCTAAACTCTATAATTTGTTCCCATTTCAGAAATACATAGGTGTCTTTCATACCGATTTTTCCATGTATACATTTTTCCACAATAATTGCTATATACCCGGTACATAATAAAAGCCATTGCAAATTGCTGCTCAGTTTTTGACTCTGGGTTCGTCGGGTTCTTGGTGAACCTACAAGTCCTATATATCCCTACAACCAGTAAGGTCCAGCGGATGTAACGGTATATTGCTTTCAAAGAGCTGTCATAATTAGAAGAAGTTACAGGTGAAAACGTTGACACAAAAGGCTGCTTTTTTCAACTAATTTTCAATTTTCCTATATTTAACTGTAAGTTTCTATAAAGAAACCTTGATGGATCTACACAAATGACCCCTTGCTGAATTCAGAATTTTATCTACTTTTCTAAAATGTATAGCTTTCCAGGATCCATTATTTCTTTCATACCCATTTCTACCATTAACTGGAAGGAGGTTGAAAGCACAAAAAATAGCAAAAATAGGCTATGTCCTAGAAAAATGCCAAAACTGTGTAAAAAATGTTGGTTTTCTGACAAAAGTCTGTCATTCCCTAAAAGCTGGGAAAATGGTGATTTCAGCCCCACAAACCCTTTTTGATACCATTTGCAGGGAAAAACCCAGACGCTTTCATTTGCAGCCCTTTTTTCCCATTTTTCCCCAAAAAAACAAAATGTAGCTCTATTTTGGCTAATTTCTGGGACCCCTCCAGGGGAATCCACAAACCCTGGGTACCTTTAGAATCCCCATGATGTTGGAAGAAAAGGACGCAAATTTGGCGTGGATACCTTATGTGGTCAAAAAGTTACAGGGGCCTAAGGGTGCACTACCCCAAATAGCCAAAAAAAGGCTTAGCATAGGGGGGGAAAAGGCCTAGCAGCGAAGGGGTTAACCCAGATCTCTTGACTGGGGGTGAATGTTTGATTTGTTCCACATTCCATCCATCATTTGTGTGTCTTTTGCTTTCTCGCCCAAAGTGCACCAGATATGCCCAGATGTGGGTCCCGAGGTCACTGTGCCACTGGATTCAAGCTAGCCTGGCTGATATGGGGTGATACCCCTAAACCGATCCCAGGATGCTTGTTTCTGGTCCAGGAAGGACCTGGCTTGGCAGTTCTGGCTGGCCTGTTCTCAGAGGAGCAGGGTCAAGACTGATGTGCATATGGCTGGGCCTAAACTGGGGTGGTGTTACACCAGATCTCTTGACTGGGGGGTGAATGTTTGATTTGTTCTGCATTCTGTCCATTGTGTGTATTTTGCTTTCATTAATAATGAGATAGCTTGAGTGGTCAGCTCACTAGATGGCGCTAGATGTAATTTTTGTCTTTTTTTTTATATATACATCGAAACGGACCCTACTTACCACACCTGACTAAAACGGAAAACGCATCCATAGGGCATTACGTTTTAGCCACAGCCCTCCCGCTAACTTCTGACAAACCTGCACCTTGGTCAATGCACTGAAAACAATAAATAGGAACTTTGAATTACTGCTTGCTGGACTCAGTGGGGAATGTGATGCTCTACAAATCAGTCCAATATAATGAATCAATTATTGTGATTTTAAAAATCTGCTGTTTTCTCCAAAGTCATTCAGACGAATGAAAACGTCCTGCAATTTTTCATAAGCTGTAAAAGTCAAACAATGGATGCAGCTGCGTGAAACCAATTTAAAAGTCCACTGCTGTGTAACTCATTATTATCCATTTTATTGTAACCTTTTTTGGACTGCAGTGAATAAATTAGTTTTAATTTGTTTGTGTTGTGTGCCCAAATCATCCACGTATAGCGCAGTATTTTTCTCTATTGTTTATTTATTTTTCCGCAAAGCAGGCATTTATATTGCATATGCATTATTCATGACTTATTTGCAGTGCTCTCGTATGTGCTGAGCTGTACATTATAACATATTTTGAAGTAGTTCTTAAACATCGTATAGAATCACACCATGGAAAATGGGGGGCATATTATCAAGGGCTTTATCGCCGCTTTAGCGGCACTTTTTGCCGCTAAAGCGGCGATATTTTTATCGCCCTATCAGCAAGCTGTCGCTAACAGCCGTTAGCGACAGCTTTCAGGCGTTAGCGCCCGGTTTTACCATCGCCTTGCATGCCAGCGATAATTATCGCTAATAACATGCAAGGTAGGCGTTCCCCACTAAAAGCGACTGAAAACAGTCGCTAACACAACTAACCCCTATTAGCAAGGCAGGCGAAGCGATAAAATAAATCGCGCTAAGCGCGTTTATCGCTAGATTTTAACACCTGCTACTGAGGATGACTTACCTGTTTAAAGTATAGGAGGTGGATTGTCAGGCTAAATACATCCTTGCGTTAATGCGAGAATATCGCTGCTTTTCCAGCGATATTCTCACATTTTGCCGCTATCGCTGGAAATTTTATCGCTATGGAGATAAACCTTGTTAATAGGGTGTTATCTCAGCGATATTTTCCAGCGATAGGCGGCGTTAAAATAATTCGCGCTAAGCGCGGTTAGCGATAAATATCGCTATTCCTTGATAATATGCCCCTGGATTCTTCAGTATCTGCTATGCAGTAAAATTGGATTTTTTAAAATGTCATTATCAGAGAAAGAAGTCTTGCACATACAGTGAAGACTGCCTTTTGAGGTGAACGACCGTGAGTTCTAAAATTGGAAGCATGACTTGTGTGATACTTATCTTTTGATTTCAGCATGTATAGTTAGCACTTGTTAATTGCAGTGTTCCATAAAAACCCAATATATTCTTGCAAAAATATTTCAATATTACAATTCCAAAGTGCACTCTTCCTGGGGGTACACTGTACGTCAGTTTAATGGCTATTTTAACTGACAGAATAGTCCATTCATGAGCTAAAAGCTATCAATAAATTCAAATAATTGTATTTGGCATTTTATCTCTGCTGTTTGATCCTGAAAAATGTCTCAGCGCTTACATTTAGACACTTGAAACACTGTATAATTGCCAAAGGTCTAACTCCATAGTTTGTACGTGTCAGCCAGTCAGTGGGCCTCGTGATAACTATTTTGCATCCGGCAAATAGCAAAACGGCAGCACCAAAACGATCGCTTTCGCCTGAAGCTGTCGCTAACAGCTGTTAGCGACAGCTTGCTAATAGGGCGATAGAAATATCGCCGCTTTAGCGGCAAAAAGTGCCGCTAAAGCGGCGATAACGCCCTTGCTAATATGCCCCTGAGTTGTTATGAATGTATCGATGTTTTACAAACGTAATTTGGTTGGAAAGCATTGAAAAGTTACTCACTCCAGAGTTGGGATGGTAACGCATTCGTAAATGGAAAGGGGTCCAGTTGGGACTTTTCAATATTTTGCGACTAGATACGGTTGAAAAATATTGATACATAACATACCAAGTCCGTATTTGAAAGGGATGCTTAGAACACACCGCTTCCAGATTCCGAATCAGTATCCATTTGCCATCTCATTTTAGGAGTTGGAAAAGATTTTCTGGCTCCTAAAATGGGATTAAGGTATCTGAAAAATCATTTGTATGGTGACAAATGCCGAATCAGAGAGCTTGCAACCATGAAAATGCTTAGTACATCCACCACTAAGTACCCACAAGGCCCAAGCGACCTGACTCACAAATGTAAACTACTTTTCATATGGGATATCATAACTCACCACTGGCAGCTCAGTCTATGGAGCACACCTTTCCCCAGAGAAAATGTGTTTCTGGGGATGGGGGTATTTAGGACACCTGACCAAGCAAAAATGCATTTGAGTTCTTAAGCAGGCAATTTAGAAGATAAAAATGTAAATAAAAAAGATACATAACTCACTAGGGAATGATGGTAAGAATGTAAAAAAAAAATGAGATAAAACTATTATAATTCACCCAAAAATATCTATAGGTCATTCATTGGCTACAAAATCCAGTTGCCATCAAATGAGAGGAGAACCACACTGTGTCACCTATTGCAACAGTGTCAAATCTTGATGAGCTGTTTTAATGGCTCAAAGAAGAAGAATGCAGAGTTTTGTGCTCCAGTGTGAAGAGTCAAACATCTGATCCTTGGGTGTGGAGCAAATTAACATGAAACACAAGTCAAAGTCATATTGCCATTGCTGAGTTTCCTACCGAAGGCATTGATGTTCTAACAAGGCAATGCCCAACTGTGGGTTAAGATGTTTAGTGATGCTGACAGAGGTGGGATAGAACCCTGATACAGATGGCACAAGAACTTGCTGATCTGGACAATGATGTATGATAGTCTCTGACCATGCGCAGGTTGCCCTTGTGGTAGTGCCTAGATGTAGGTTATGCAGTCATGGCTGGAATCGTTCATCAATGTCATGTAGTAGAGTGTGCTAATTTTAAAGTTTCAATGAGTGATAAATTGTGCAATATCTCCAGAACGGGTGATCGAATCTTTGCATGTATGTCAGAATATCGCTTACTGAAACATTGTCTGATGCAAATATTCTTTCCTAAACATTATTTACAAATATTTCAAACCATTCAGTGCATATTTTCCATTATTTAATCCAACTGAATGATGTTTTTGTAGACAATATTTAGTACACAACATTTTTGACAGATGACATTCTAACAATTATATTCTGGCACCGCAGTGATTCTTTTCCTTGTCAAGACTCACCAAAAAGCAGCATTTAAAATGGCACAAGTCTCAGGCACCTCAGGATACGTTCCTCCAGCAGGAAAACCTTGTCCTGCAGACTGTCTCTTCTTAGGAGAGGGCATCAAAATGTCCCAGTGAATTTCAGGGAGGAAATTGTCTTCTAGTTATGGATCTGCCTGGAAATGGGCAAAAAAATAGGAGACACTACCATCAGGATTCCTCCTATAACAGAATATAAAAAAGACAGTATTTGTTAGACAATATTTGTTAGACCTGTCATTCTTAGTGTGGTCTTCCCCCAAATGTTTTGCTGTACACTTTTTGCTGAAATTCATTTTTTATTATGACTCTGTGAACTTTACCACTACTAACCAGTGCTAAAGTGTTTGTACTTTCTCCTTAAAACATAGTAAAATTGTCTTCTACCTGATTGGCATATTTAATTTACTTAAACATCCCTTGTAGAGTGGTATACCATATACCCAGGACCTGTAAATTAAATGCTGCTATTGGGGCTGCAGCACTTATTGGGCCAACCACCTCAGAAACTCCTTAAAACATGTTTGAGGCCTGCAATTGCAGCCTAAATGCAGTTTTAAACAGCCAGTTTGACTTGGCAATATAACCCCTTTGCCAAGTCTTAAACTCCCTTTTTATTGCATATACGTCACCCCATAGCTAGTCCTTAGGTAGCCCATAGGGCAGGGTGCATTGTAATTGAAATGGTGGACATGTACTTTTAAGTTTTACATGTCCTGGTAGTGAAAAACTCCCAAATTCTTTTTACACGACTATGAGGCCTAACTCTCCCATAGGATAACTTTGGGTTACCTTATTATATTGAATATGTGCTAACTTTTGATTTGGAAAAGGTAAACATTTCATGTTTGATGTCTGAAAAATTGTAATAAAAAATCCTCTTTAAAGGTACAGTCACACAATAGAGAAATTGCGTGGGCCTGGATGGGCCATCAACTGGCAGGATGGGGGCCGAAGCTGGACACAGACTCACTTGCAACTGAATAGGCTGTGCTCTGCCTTCACACAAACAGCTTGCCACCCCTGCATTGTTCATGCAGCCAATTTGGAGCCAGGGTAGAGGAGTTTTAAAACATCAAGCACTTCAAAGGGAATTCTCTAGAAACTTCTCCTACTTCAAAGAAAGCACCAGGCGTAAAAATAGGCCCCTCAGACCCACTCTTCAGTTAACTTTCTGGACCTGTGGAAGACCTCTCAGGGGTCTGTCTGTTGCTGTGGCCTGCTGTGTACTCCACAAGACTGCTTTGCTGCTTGGAGCCTGCCTTCAACCCTCAGAGGCCTGCCCTGCTGCTTGAGCTGTTTTCCAAACCTCTTGAACCCAGAATTTCCAGTGTAACTCAAAGGGCAAGTTGGCTGGCCTCCTGATCAGAGCCTGAAGGAGAGAAAAGGCTCCAACCATTTTGAATCCGTACCTGGATCCAGCCTGTGTGAGTCCTAACCCCACAAGTGGTGCCCTCCAGTCCCAGACCCTTGGTGGTGTTGCCAAAGGTACCCAGATTGCCAAAATCCAAATCTTAGAACTCAGAACATTTTTGGTTAAAAACTGCTCTGAGAACTGAGAGAACCAACCTGCTCGTCTATCCTGTCCAAGGTGCATCACTGGTCGGCCTGACTTCGCGGCAGCTCCCACTATGTTCTTCTCTGTAGCTCTGTAAAGCTATCCTTTGCCAAAGTGGTATCAGACCTCATGGAACTCTCTTCGGCTACAGCCACCATCTCTGTCCTGCAGGAGATTTTCGACTTTCAAAAAAGAGACTAAGGCCCTGATTACTAGTTTGCAGGTCTTGGATGGGGCTGACACGCCTGCACCCCACTCTAAGACCGCCAAGCCCGGAGTCAGTCCGCCCGCCGGATTATGATTTATAATCCTGGTGGGCAGTCCTGTGGCAGCGGCTCCATGGGCGTGCCTTTCTAAGGCTCATAGGAGAGCCTTGGAAAGGCACCGCCATAGGAGTGCCGCAGCCAGTTCCTGCCCTGACAGAAATGCATAATGTTGTGCATTTCTGTCCGTGCAGGAACAGGGGGGTGCAAAAATACAGGGGGGCACTCCATGTGCCCCCCTGCATGCACTCCTGTGCACAGAGGCAATGGGCCCCTTTGGTTTCCTCACCGCCACCCTTTTCATAGTGGGCTCACCGCCATGAAAAGGGTTGCAGCGAGAAAACCCATAATATGCTTGGTGGTGCAGCAGCGGCACTGCAAGCATATTACAGCCTCACACTGCTGCAGGATCAGGGATCCCCGGTGGATGTGGTGGTCCCACCGCCGTAGTTGTAATACAGCAGGTGGACCACCAGTCTGGCGGTCCAGGGACTGCCACCACGAGTTCGTAATTAGCCACTAAATCTAAACGTAGAAATCTTCACTGCTAATTTGTCCAGCAGCTCCCCAACGATGATGCTTTCTCCTCAGACACTGCCTGCAGTGTTGCCTAACTGAACTTTACCTTCTCAGAACATTTTATTCAAAATTTCTTCTAAGTCCGAAGGTAAGTGCTGACTGGGCCCAATTCACTCTTTGTATCTCCATCGTGGTTGGCCATATTTTTTGACTTTGACCTGATCTCATGCGACTAGATGTCCACAGTTGCCGCGTGATCTTTTAGGCGCTAGTTTTTCCCTTAAGCTGTAAAATTTAATAACTCCGGTTCTACTGATTGGATTTTTGTAGTTTTGGTGTTAAATAATTTAATAAAATGTACTTTCATTTTCTAAATTGGTGTGGAATTTTTCTTGTGTTGTGTTTTCACTTTGTTACTGTTTGTGTTGTTGTTGTTATGTTATTTCTATTTCTATAGTGCACGTATCACCCGGGGGCATCTCGGCGCTGTTGAGGAGTATGATGGGGAGGAACCAACGAATATTAATACAGATAGGCTTTCAGTTGTTCACTGAATTTACTGTAGATAGGATTCTCAAGGAGAGCTATGGGTAACTTTGTGTACTTCATAAATACTTTACACATTGCCTTTAAGTTAAGCCTGACTGCTTTTTTGCCAAGCTACTAGAGGGTCAAGCACAGGTTAATTTAGTAACTTTTGTGGTTCACCCTGACAAGGATTGTGTCTGTTGCTTGAACAAGGGTCAATCCCCATTGAACCACCAACCCAATTTCTTATGTATTCAGGAGGTACAGAGAGCTACAGTGATTATGATGGCAACCTGGAATCTAAATCTCAGTTCAGCAAAAGTAACTGTAAGTTTAAAAGAGAGCAGAACAAACGTCTATTTCTTGTGGGGGCCCTCAAGTGGCTAAAAGGGGGATAGAAAATAGTTTGTTAGGCATTTTGCCAATGCACCTTGTTGAGTGGTGTAGGGAGTGCTGATGTGACACCTATGCAGTGCTTAATTTGAGCCGATGGTTTCCGATGCTCAGCACCGGGACTTCATTGTCAACACCGACACTTATGACGGTCTGACACATGGTGACGCTGTTTGTTTAATTTAGAGATGAGTACTACAACAGTTGTTTATTAATTAAATGTATAATACAACTGATTAATGCTTGCCACCAATGCCACTCTTATAGCTTTTGGGGCTTGGAATAGTCTAAATTGTCACATTTGTAGAAGTGCCATTGTAAGTAATTGTGTTGGTATGGTCATTGGCAGCGCTGGCAGGGGCAATGGGTGGTGCAAGCTGTAGTGGCCTCCTGATGAGGGCCCTGGCACCTATTTTTTACAAATTAAGCACTGCACCTATGTGCTACTTCATTAACTTCCACAGGGAGCTAAAATATACTTCCTACTTCTAATTGAGTGTATGTGACCCTGGGAATGTTACAAACTTCCATGCATTTTTGATTTGCTGTTTTTGCCTCTGCAATGCTCACAATTGCTTCATACATATGACCTTGTTTCGTTATAATACATAAATTCTTATTGATATTCTATTCACCAATGACTTGACCTTAAAGTTGCACCTTTAACTCGTGAGATTTTTTTAAATGTTCAGAAAGATCATGTCTTAGCAATTTACCCTGCTAGAAACGGTGTTTTTATTATATTTGCCATGACAGCTATATTCATTACAAAAACCTCTGCTATATTTCTGAATCCAAGCGATGTCCAGAACAGGACATCCTGGGACCAGTTTCGGGCTAACCCACGTCTGGCAGGGTATGCCCAGACGTGGGTCCCTTGCTCACTTTGCCACTGGATTCAAGCTAGCCTGGCTGAAGAGGGGTGTTACCCCGAAACCGGTCCCAGGATGCTTGTTTCTGGTCCAGGGAAGACATGGCTTGGCAGTTCGGGCTGGACTATTCCCATGAGGCACAGGGCCAAGACTGATTTGCATATAGCTGTGTCTGAACTGGGGTGGCAAAGTGAGCTAAAGAATGATGATGGATTCAACCCAGATCTGTGATTGGGGGTGAGTGTCTGAAAGGTTTCAGCACTCTGTCCATCATCTCCTTGTGTTTGCTTTGTTTGCCCTAAGTTGGCAGGGTATGCCCAGATGTGGGTCCCTTGCTCACTTTGCCACTGGATTCAAGCTAGCCTGGCTGAAGAGGGGTGTTACCCTGAAACCGGTCCCAGGATGCTTGTTTCTGGTCCAGGGAAGACATGGCTTGGCAGTTCGGTCTGGACTGTTCCCATGAGGCACAGGGCCAAGACTGATTTTCATATAGGTTTCAGCGCTCCGTCCACCATCTCCTTGCGTTTGCCATGAGGGTGGGAATATCCAGACCCCAGGGCCATGTGGATGGTCCTAAAAGGCGCCATTAAGTTAAATGTAATACAATATATATCCTAGTACCAGGAAACCCAGTGGGGAATCACCAATGGTACTGTGGTACCAGTAATGGTACGGCAGCATCAAAAACAAATTGAAAAAAGGGTCTGGTCATACACCAGACCATGTGACCAACTGCCACTGAAGAACATAGGCCATGTGCAGTGGGGGTTAGCCGCAGGCATTGGGTTGGGTGTGGGGCCAATGCACAGCTCACTGCGCATTCCTGAAGGCCATTCACAGATGTGGTTGTACACCCACGGGGTTGGACACTTGTGGTGCAGTTTGGATGCAGGGCTTGGCCAGATGCTAGGCCCTGTGGCCAACCTCCGCTGCAGATGGCTGAAGGCTGTATGCACCAGGAGGTTGGCTGCCTATGGTAGGGTTGGGCACTCTTAACCTCGGCTGCGCACAGCCAAAGGGTGAGGGAAACATCTTTCATCCAGAAGAATACATGGATGAGCCAGTTGTAATTTTAAATCAATCCTCCTCATTGTTTTATAGTCAGATGATGATTTGTGAGTCATCAGCATACATTCAAAATTGTAGTTGGTGTTGGGGGACACTTTTTGCAAATATTCACTGCTGCATACTATATTCATATTTGCTTAGATGATGTAGGGCATTTCTTCTGTCCTTCTGTAACCACTAAATATGTTTGCTTTTATGCACCTTGGTCTTGGCAGCTACTGGGGTCTGAGGACTGCTCTCGCCCTCCTAACTTCTTTTTTAAATGGTAAACGGTTCTTCTATGTATCTATCACCTAGATAGCACGGGTGAAGTCTCTTGAAAGTCAGGTGTGATACTGTGTCCCTAAAGCTTCCATTTCTTTTTTATATGCTGCATACATTTCTAGTATATGAGATGTACCGGTTTATGTCCATTAGTGTGCCACTTGAAAAATGTACTGGAAAGACGTTCCATACATTCCCTTTGGTTTATTTCTGCATAGGAATATGATTCAGTATCCTCTGTTGATGAAAACAGTACCTACAAACATAGGGGCATATTCACAAGAATGTGTGACAACCACCGCAAGTTTAGCTTAACGCAACTTCTCACATCGCAGTCCATCGTGGGAAAACAACGCCGGGTTAAAGTAGCATTCTCAACCTGGCGTCACCATGCGATAGTCCCACGATAACACGTCAAATGGCCGCGTTAAAAACAAGGCGACGCCGAAAAAATGCGAAACACCAACGCAAATAAAGTTGCGATGAGGCCAACCACGAAAAAAAAAACAGCGACAACCAGCGATAGGCCTGCAATCCCCACGCGTCTGGTGGGAAAATGCACCATAAAAGCTGAACAAGAATAACACACCATGAACAAATCAAACTGCGCAGCAACATGGATGCACCCGGAACGAGTGCCCAGGTCAACGCGAATCCCACAAGCCCCACAGACCACCAGCAATGAACCTCGGGGGCGGGGAAGGCCAAGGAGAAGAGGAAGAGGAAGACGGGGTACAGTCCGCAAGAAAACCCGATCGTCGTCACGGAGGTGACAGAGCACCACCAACAACTGTCCGTCACCACCACTGTGTCATTGGCAATACAGACAGAAAAATGGCATCCCATTGTGAATGCAGTCGGAGTGCCCAGGAGGCCAAGATGCGCTGGCACGATATAAAAAGCCAAACCAAGCAGAAACCCGCTGCCAACAGGAAGGCAGCAACGGCGAATGGAGGTGGGAGTCCTGCGCCACAGGAGGAGCTGGAGCAAATGGCGCCCACAGTCATCAGTGTGGAGACGGTGAAAGGAGTCGCGAGTCCGGACACTGCTCGACATGACCTGACACAACAGCAACAGGGTGAGTAATGAACAGGGACTGTGGGGACGGGCACAATGGCACACATGCACGACGTGTAGCACACTGCACACCCACAATAACCCTGGGTCATGTCCCTGATCCCCGTGGCACACTGCAGCACACATACAAACATCAACTAGGACCCTGTTCACCATGTGCCCAAAGGGGACCCACCCCACACAACACCAATTACACAACACACACATGCACCCATGCGAAACACAGCAAAGATGCGTATGTGAGAGCCACACTGAAAATGCAAGTGACAAAACATGACCAGCAGCATGGCTGGAGTACAATCACCATGACACTGTGCACGCCACGAGACTGAGGTGGCTTGAGTGTGGACCACATCCGGAAAGGAGCAGGTCACACTCTGACACATCCACCTGCACAAACAACCACTAACGTCAACAACACATCTGCAGACAAACAATGCACAAGAGTACAAAAACCGTCCAATAGCACAAATGACCCAAGTCGCAAACATCACAGCACCGCAAAAGCACAAAAGCCAAAGGCACACCGCCTCCAAGGGATAAGGGGCAGCAAAATCACAGCTGCAGGTGCGACTCCCACACAAAGCAGCACACACACATAGCAATTACAGCATACCCACATGGACGACAATGTGGTACACAGCCCAACACCTACACTGCAGAACAGAGGACACAACTGGGTCCGCCTGTGCGTAGAAAATAGCCAATCACATCTGACATAGCAGGAAACTGTGAGATGCAAAGGTACGTGTACAACCTCACCTACGTCATGTAGTCCAAATGTCCACTGTCCCGCATCAAATAGTCCGCCCCTCCCAAACAGTCACAATGTACATTGTCATGAAGTCTGAATGTAAAGGTGAACAATGCGGCAACATACATGCCAACACAATGTCAACAAGCATCTCCCCCCACATTGCAGAGGGACAAACAACACCCCCAGCAGTACAGACCAGACAACTCTACAGTGATGCTGAAGAGGACCACCACACTTCCGACACCTACGCCCCACAACAGTCCATGGACATCTAAGGGAATCGACCTCCAGGAGCAGGGCAGCACCGCTGCATCGAGGACACCCCACCCCTGCACAGACAACACAGCTGGACGCACCCACCACCCCGGCTGGCTCCCAGCAGCCCACCCAAGCACACATCGAATTCCAAGGCCAGGTGTCAGACTGCCAGAAGGGGGTGGCCGAACATGTGCAGGTGGGCCACTACCTCATGGAAGCCGAATCAGATCACATACGTGGGTGTCCAAGTCCCATCAGGGCCCACCAACACTCCCGAACGGAGACCCACACTGCGACAGAGACACATGCCTTTGCACATTTCCAGTACTGAACCACACCCAGAGCCACGGTATGATCATCCACACCCCCACGCCAGACTGGCGTACGCCGGCCCAGTTCACTCCTTTTACGTATTGAGTGGGGGACGACAAAGCTACAAGTGCAATGTCCCACCCGCTGCCTGCCGTGACATGGCTGCATCCACTGTCCACGACACTCCAAACACCAGCAGTGCATGTAGACATGGCTGTGTCTGTGGTCTGCTTACTGCAGTCTGTCCAGCACATCTCCGCCACACTTGGCATTGTGTATATACTCATTCATGGGTCACTTTCCTCCTTCGCACATGCCTGGTTCCCACCTCTCCCCACATTCCGGTATTGTGTGGCTGAGGTGCCATGCCGTCGATGGCTCATGCACATGGCTGACCAAGGTTGCCACAGTAAGTTGTGCTGTCGTGTCTGGTCCGGGAGCATGTTGTTTGGCATGTTGTATGTGGTTTTGTGACATGTGCAGTGCCAGAGTTGTGAGTTGCATGATTGTGGGGTTGAGGTGTGTGGTGTGTTCATTTGGTACTTGCCAACGGGCAGTGCAGTCCCATGGGTGCCATCCTGGAAGCGCTGGTTGATGTTGGACTGTCAGAAGATGAAGGGAACATGCACACTGCCTGGGTAGTTGGCCATGACATTGGTGAGGAGTCCCCTGTGGTCCACTATTGCCTGCACGTTGATGGGATGCGTGTGCTTTCTGTTGGGGTATTGTGTGCGGTGTTGGCAGGGGGCACAAGTGGGACAAGTGTGCAGTGGATTGCCCCCGACACGTGCAGGGCTCCAGCCATGGCGTATAGTCCTTGCTTGGTCTCCAGCTGTTCCTGCGCATTGTGGGGGACGTATGGGTGCTGGGGTCCCGAGCTGGTGAGGGCATCCAGGACAGGTGTGAGGAACTTGGATGGGGCTGGCTGTGAGACTCCTCCGACTCGGGTGGTTGTTGTTTGGGAGGGTACCAGAGGCCAACAGGTGCAGCACAGCCAGCAGCTTTGACTGCCTGTGGGCAATGATGTTCAGGATGCGGAGGATGGTTGTCCTTTTGGGCCTGTAGTGGGCATTGGCATTGTCTGGTGTTAGGTCTGTGGGGCTGGTGCATTTCCTGGAGGTCCGCTGTCTTTGTCTGCGCTGCCTCTGTGGTGGTCCGGGGGGGGTGCGGGGGGGCCGTTGGGGGGGGGTGGTGGTCCTGGGGGGGGTGGCAGTGGGTGTTGTTGCCCTCTGGGGGCTCCGGGGTGCATGGTGACTGGCTCCATGGCATCTGTTGTTCTTCAGGTGTGGCTGTGGGCTGGGCTCCCTTTTCTTGTGCAGGTTGACGTCCGACTTTGCACCAGGTCAGAGCAGGTGTTAATTTCCTGCTCGTAACACGCCATATCGCCTGTTTTGTGTTCCTATCGCAGATGTGGCTGGTCGTTGAGAATGTTGCGTTGTGGTGTTGTCGCGGCTTTTTGCTCGGGAACGCCTACTCTGCATCTCATTAGCGTTAGTTGCCGGGGTCATCTGTGGCGATGTTTTTTGCGACTGCTTTCGCAGGGAAACTGGTGTTATGGGCTGTTAGCACCAGCTTGTGAATGGGGCGATAAATTTAGCGCGACTTTGGATGCGTTAAAGTGCTGATAACTCGGCGGTAGCTCCTTGACAATATGCCCCATAGTGCATCTGAATGTAACATCATTCTGAACTATAACTTCTAGTTCATAATTTCTCATTAGTAGCAGGAATTCCTAGAACAATAACAAACATTAGTAGACAGCCCATCTAACAGGTAGAGAGAATCGTAACTGATCTTAAACACACAGGCCTCAGTACGCATCATCCTTCTCCCGTGATCCCCAAACTAGCTTTCAATAAACACTGCTACATGTTTAGAACGGTTTGCTTAACATATACAGCTTTCTATTAGAAAACCCTCGAATACCTATGACTAAAACTAACAGTAATTTGGGGACAAACAAACTTGAGAAGCGAAGAACACTTAACAAAGAAAAGCTTAACAACAACAAACAAATGATATATGAATGCCATTAGCTGGTGCATCACCTAAAATATGGAATATTAAGCTAGCTGAGCTCTGGAAAACCTCATAAAAAGCGGACAACATAATTACTACTAAATAAACATTTTAGAGCAATGACACAGGATAAAAACACTTGCACATCCGCATGAGGTGTTGGTCGGCCAGGAAATAACTCTACTTTGAGAAAGGCCACAGTCTAAAGACCTGCATATTTGAAGCATTAGGACAAAAAGTAGATAAGATGGAACAAGTATGTGGAGATTTATACAACTGCTACACTATAGTATATTATCTGTAGGACAAGTGTATATAACAGAGAACATGCAATGGATAATATATAAAAAATACAGTCATCATGGGGACAGAAAATATGTGCAAAATTGTATGTAATTACTCTATAATGCATGGGATTCTGCAATCCTTGTATAAAACCATAGTTTCTTATTTCTTTACAATAGACAAAGTGTGGCAAACCCAGTCGCCTAAAATAAAGAAATTATGTAGTAATTCAACTGTAATAACTTACTACAGTTGAGTTCTAAATCCAATATGCCTGTTGCCAGAGCCAGTTGCTAAGAGGAAAGGCAGGTCATGTCATCGTGCATTATTAAAGCAGCTGTTTAAAGAACAAAAATGAAACATGGCTTTTCTTTCTTCTTTGTTTTTCTAGGTACACAGTGACAAGCAGAAAGGAGAATATATCGCAACTTTTTTATTTGTTTGCACTCCTTAGGTAATGATAGAAAAGTTAGAATCTTTTTGCATTTTTCTGCACATTCCCAGCTACTACACCATTTTTAAAAGAACTGATTTGTGTTAAACTGATTCTACTATGTTTCACATCAAATATCTAATAGCTTTTTGGTATTTTTATTTTTGCACCAGAGATTCTTTTTCTTTTTCATGTTTGCAATCATGCTCTCTCTTTCATATGAAAGAGCTACATCCCCAGGATTTAAGTGGTTTATGGGAAAGGTGATGTTGTGACCATGTATTATAGCGAATAAAGTACCCACTGCCATAAATGATAAGGATAATGAAAGTCACCACTGAGTTCCATTACCTTAAAGGAACTCGACCTTCAGTCTTGTTCCTCTATATGATCATGGAACTACTCAGTGACTTGCAATATCCTTATAATATTTGGCAGAGAGTACTTTATCCCACATATGATGGTATAATATTAAGATGAAAAGTGTTTGCAACAGTGTACACAAAAAAGTTGATGTAAAAATATGGATAGGTTGGAAAATTGTAAGTGAAATGTACATAACTGGTTCATGATACTATACTATCAGGATTAAAAGTAAATTTAACAGTGGACACAGATAACATCACATCATAACAGCATCAATATCATATCCTACGCAGATGACACCCAACTCATCATCTAGCTCTCAGAAGACCCCTCCACCTCTA
The DNA here is from genome assembly GCA_963921515.1 of Calotriton arnoldi. Lineage (NCBI taxonomy): Eukaryota > Metazoa > Chordata > Amphibia > Caudata > Salamandridae > Calotriton > Calotriton arnoldi. The sequence goes on from CAWUFW010013566.1 coordinate 181,015, forward strand.
AGACCAACTTTCACAACTGCATGATGAGCGTCGCCAACTGGATGAAGAACAGCTGCCTAAAGCTCAGCAGGGACAAGATGGAGATGCTGACTTTTGGGACCAACACTTCCCCGTGAAACGACAACCAGTGGCCCGCCAAACTCAGACCCACACCTACACCGACAGACCACGCCAACAATCTTGGCATCATCCTGGGCAGGAAATTCACAAGGAAACATCAGATCAATGCAGTTGCCTCTGCCTGCTTCCACATGCTTCACATGCTGTAAAAGATCTTCAGATGTCTCCCCATCAACACAAGGAAAGCTGTAACCCAAGCCCTATTCACCAACCTGCTAGACTACGGCAATGCACTCTACGCAGGACTAACCACCCAACTCCTAAAGAGACTATAGATGATACAGAATTCAGCTGCCAATCTTATCCTCGACCTCCCCAGATGGACCCACATCACCCCCTATCTCATGAACCTCCATTGGCTCCCCATCCTGAAAGGATACCAATTCAAGAAGCTGATACTCGTCTACTAAGCCCTCCACGACCAAGGACTAGCATCAACCACCGCCTGAACTTCACCAACCCTCCAGACACCTATGCTCCGAAGTCCTGGAAAAACCTTCCCCTGCACCTTTGATCCTCATCCTCTCACAAGAAATTTAGAAAGGGACTCAAGACCTGGCAATTCAACTGATCCCAGCATAGATACCCTCATGTGTGATTAGCTGTACTGCACAAATCAGAGTTGATTGATTGATTGATTGTTAACACGATGTAAACAAATATTAAAGGAGTACAGGAAGGTAGCATACATGTAAATATAACAGTTGTAGGACAACTTGCACAAGTAACAGCTATTGATGGCAGATGTATGGGTAATTGCACACAACTGCTATATTGTAGCTTATTATTAAAGTGGAAAGAGAACGAAATGGAAATGCACAAAAAATGATGTAAAAATATTGATGCAATGTATAACAAATTGTATTAAAATTTTAAAGCTCTTAGAAGCTTTAAAAAAGGCATGTACTTTGCTATAAAAATATACAAATAAATACATTAAATAAAATATGTCTAGGAGCTGCTTGTGTGTAAATGTAGTTGTTAACGGCCCTGGCAAAGGAATTATTAACTGTCTTTCCAAAGGGAGAGCCCAATATATAGAGCTGAGCACTTACTGTCTCTACCGTGGCAGAGCCATTTAACTTGATGAAGAGGTTAGTAATACCTACATTTCTCTACAAGTTAAAGCTGAAAAGACTTGAGTTAGCAGTAAACTTGTAGAGAAACATGCTGCATACAGTCTACACCTTGCCCTGAATCAATTGGAGTGAAAATGATTGTGCTATGCATTGACAATGAATTATATGAACAAATCTTTGCTCATGTGAAGGCAGGAGTAAAGTGGGAAACTTCTGAAAGGGTGTGGAGGGTCAAAAAAGCTTTGCACCCACTTAATGAAACTAACGTTTGTCAAAGTTAATCCCTTCAATGCAGAGGATGAGATCATCTTGTCTTTCACACAACCTTCCCAATGCGGAGGACATGAAAGTCTTGTCATCCTGTTGGCTCTGGGGAAACCACTGGTGCTTGTACTGGTGGCATCACCCACTAGTGTACTCTTGAGGAAAAGTGTCAACCCTACCATGCACAATCAATGATAACATGCCGAGAGTGTGTTGACATTATCGATGCACCAGCCACGCTATTCCCTTGGTGGCAAATTAACTTAGCCATTCTCCATTCTCTGGGGTGCAAATCAGGCTCCAGCCCTTTACAATTGCCTCCAGGGAAGGGAAAATATTGGTAGGCATTGTTATTATATATTTTTTTGTCTGGAAACCTTGTACCGCCCCCGGGCATCTATTATGGTAAGAGTGGCATTAATGGAAAGGGAAAAATCTTCCCTTTCCAATAGTTTCTCTCAGATAAGCATTCCTGCTCGGCATTGCAGTGGGTTCGTGTTCTCCAAACAGGAATCCAGCACTAGACTACCAGGATTTTTTTGGGTGGGAGTCGGCCCCCCAGCATAGAGCATAGGTCTCACCTTACTTGGAGACAAGTTAACTTTGCACAGATATTCTTCTGCACAAATTGATATGAGAGCATCTCTTCTCTCAAACAGTGCCTCTTTGGTAGGGATTCCTGCTTAGGAATCAGAGCAGGGCCTCATTTAGACTTTGGTGGGCGGATCGCTGGCAGCCAGGAGAGATGAGGTAATATTATCTACAGCCTTGGGGAACTACCACCTGCCATATTTAGTGAGTGAAAGCTTAGCCTAGACTTGTTTTCATGTAGGTCGAATGCAGGTGGTCAGGGTAGGAGTGACGCACAGATCACTGCTCATGTAGATCATAATCAGGGAATTTCCCTGGTGGGCCGGAGGGGTGGGAGCCGGTTTTGTGCCCGTGGGGGCCGGTTTTGTCACTGGGGGCCGGTTTTGCATCGGCCCCCTGTGACTAAAGAGGGAGCAATGCTCCTTGCTAGGACCCCCCAATATTCCCCCCCCCTCCCTGGGCCGGCCGACCAGCAATCAGCCAGGAATGGTTGCTGTTCCCAATCCGGCCCTGATCATAACTGTGGATTGCTTCCTTGCTACTATCATCCTCTGTCAAAATGTGCTAATACTTCCAGTCACAGATTATAAGTGCAATATAGTGCATTGTACTGAACTGAACATAATGTTCAAATGGTGCAAACAGCTAAAAGAAAACAACAGCAGCATGCAGCCATGAAGAAAGAGTACCATGAATGACCTTCTAATATTCCACAAACCTCCTCACAAAAGGCTTGCTTTGTCATAACATTCAAATCAGCTCTTCTCTCAATCTGCCCAGGAAGTTAATGTGAAAGTTTTCCCCTGCTTTTTCCAATTTGTCCCCATGTGACTAAAGTCGCGTTCTGCGACCACCCAGGGAATCGTTTGTCTTTCTAGACACAAAGGAGTAATGTTCAGACGCGCATTTCCAAACAATTAGGACACCGGAGTGGCAGCCGCTATCTAATGTATTCTGCCACAGAGAGAGATTGATTTAGGCCGAAATCTCCGCAGCTGAAGCATAATTGTTTTTGAGACCTGATTCCTTGTTGCTGCAGACGAACGGGCCCACAATGGCGAACACACACTGTGCTCACCTGAACAACTTCAGGCACACGCCGTTCACCGATTGCTATGCACGCCAAAAAGCTTTGAAATATGCGCATAGGCACTAATGTTTAACGATTGCAAACAACTCAAACTTTTATCTTCTTGTTCTGATGTTCATGCCATGTTTTCATCGTTTTCAAACACAGGAGGGGACAAAACAATCTGCCGATTTGCTATCGGAATTTTCGAAAAACTCCACCAAAATTATATAAGGGCATAAAGCTCACAGACATTTCGGGGCTTATTTACAAGCCCCTTGCGCCGCCCGGTACGTCACTTTTTCCCATATTAAAAGCTGCGCAAGGGGCTTGTAAATGAGCCTGACATCTTTAACGAGTCAACGAAACGTATGGCTCGCGACCCTGAAGGCAAACATGGTGGCTTAGATCTATAAAGCAGACAGTATAGGAGTGTATGTGACTGTAATTAGCAACACAGAGATGGCCAGAGCAAAACAATGAATGAAGCCTGGGGTGTATCAAGTTGCTCATTTTATCTCACTGAACTTTTCCATAACTCTTGTGAATACTAAAACACAACACGGCGTTTTCTGCATATATTTTTCATATGAAAATAATGGCTTTCTAAATCCTTTTAGGGTTCTGAGAAAAAAGAAAAGATCAAAATAAATTATCGACCGTCAAATTTATCAGGAAAAGATTTTAAAATTAACTGAGGAAACGGCGTAGGCATGAAGGGCTACATACATGTATTAAAATTGTAAATTGCGAATACCTAATTGCGAATTCCTGAGAATTGCAATTAGGCAATCGCAATTTACAATGTATGAAACTCAAAGAGTTTCAGATAGTGATTCCCAGGGGATCGCAAATCGCTCTACCTCAGTAATATTAATGAGGTAGATCGCAATTTGCGACCCCCTAGGAATTGCAAAAAGCACTGGGATGGTGGCCTGCTGAGGTCAGCAGACCACCATGTCTGTGATTGCTTTTAAATAAAGCAGTCTTTTTTTTCTCGTAAAGCAGCCCATTTTCCTTCAAGGAAAACAAGATGCTTTACAGAAAGTAAAATGAAAAGTTTTCTTTTCATTTTTTAAGAGTAGGCAGTGGTCCGTGGGACCACTGCCTGCTCTTAAAGAATGCTATAACAAACATTCACAAAGGGGAAGGGGTCCCTTGGGGACCCCTTGCCATTTGCGAATGGGTACCACCTACTTAAAGTAGGTGGTAAAATTTGAATGTTTTGCGACCGCATTTTGGTCACAAAACTTTCCTACACACCAATGCAATTCGGTATTAGGAAGGGACGCCCTAAACACGCCCCTTCCTAATAGCGAATCGCAAACCCATTTTGCGATTCGGTAACAGGTTACTGATTCGCAAAATAGGGTTTGCTGCATCTGAAAAGCATTTTCAGCCCGTTTGCGAAGGCAAAAATGCTTGATGCATGTGCCCTCTTATTCGCTAGGTAGCACTCGCAAGGGATGACTGCCAATATGTGTAATATGGCATAGTCGAAGGAAAAGTGGGAAACTTCGCAAACAAATGGTGGGGGGTTAATAATTGGGATTTATACGAGAATTTTCTAGAGTAATAAAATCTTTGCCCACCCCTTGAAGTCATAGACAAGAAACAGAATCCAAATGGAATTTGAATTAACACGAGAATAATGCTATCAGAAACAATTTGCCATTTTGAAAGAATATTGTTGTCCAACAGGACTTTACATAAAACATATTTGTGTACTATTATTATGTACAGTTGTCACTAGGAAGGTATATTGGTTATACGTCAGAATATCATAGACAGGAACATCTTCTGATCTATATATGGTTTAAAAAAATATTGTCCCATTGGATGATTCTTTTCTAGAGTTGGACCAGGTTCTTTTTGCAGGGTCATCCTAACTTTTTACCTTCTGTTGCTGAACCTGTTTTTCTGTTGCATTAGGACTCTGTGCACTTTTTCCTTGCTATCCAGTGCTAAAGTGCCTGTGCTCTCTCCATAAATATTGTATTATTGGCATCTACCTAGTTGGTATATTTATTTTACTGTTTACCTGTACCCAAGGCCTGTAAATTAAAAGCTAAAAATGGACTGCAGCACTAATTGTTCCACCCACTTAAGTAAAACTGTAAAACATATCTCAGGCCAGACAATGTAGCCTGTGTGTGCAGTTTTAAAAAGACATTCTGACTGGGTAAAACAAACCTTTTGCCAAACCTAAACCCCCTTTTTAATACTTATAAGTCACCCCGGGGGTAGGCCCTTGAGGCTCATGGACCAGGGTGCATTGTATTTAAAAAATGTAGGACATTTGTAGTTAAGTTTTGCATGTCCTGACAGTGAAAAACTCCTAAAGTTGTGAGGTCTATCTCTCTCATTGACTAACGCTGGGTTACCTTATTACCCTTAATAAGTGCTAACCTTAGATTGGGAGCAGATAGAGATATGTTGTTTACACTTAAATCAATTGTAAATTAAAATCCTCTTTAATGGTGAAGTTGGATTTTAGGTTACGGTTTTGTAAATGCCACCTTTAGAAAGTTAAGGCACACAAAAGTGATGGATGGAATCCTTGAATTAATCTCAGCCACTGGTGATTACTCGGGGCCACATCGTAGTCTACCATTATTTTGCACACCATGCTACCCCAGTGTGGACCCAGCCATATGCAAATCAGTCCTGAACCTGCTCTGTTGGGAACAGTCCAGACTGAACTGTCAGACCAGGTCCTCCCTGAACCAGAATCCAAGCAACCCAGGACCAGTTTCATCCTAGTTAGAGGTCATCAACAAGGTAAAGCTTAGGTCCAGTGACACAGTAGGCACGGGACCCACATCTGGGCATACCCATCTCCTTAGGGTGCCACACTAAATCATACAAAACGTGATGGATGGAATGCTTGAATTAATCTTAGCCACTGGTAATTACTCGGGCCGCATCTCAATCTATTGTATTTTTGCACACCATGGCACCTCAGTTTGGACCCAGCCATATGTAAATCAATCCTGACCCTGCTCAAATGTGAACAGTCCAGACTGAACTGCCCAGGCCAGGTCCTCCCTGAACGGGAACACTAGCAACCGAGGAAAGGTGGCATTTTCTTGTTCTAACAACCTGTGCTTTCTGCCAGTGTCTTGGGTCACACGACTGTTAATGGCTCTGCTGTTGGGGTTTGTGTATTGCTTGAAGACAGTGACACAAAGGAGGCTTAGGTGTGGACAAGATGGGCAATCCTGCCAGGATGACTGAGGAGGAGCTGTGCCCAGCCTAATTTACACTTCAAAGGGGCTTTGCCTACAGCACACAAAAAGAAACCTGACACCAGGCTTGCCCTGCCTTTTGTCACCCCAGACAGTTTGGAGCCTTGACCAGGGGAAGGGAAGGAACTTTCCAGACCCAGTTGTGAAGAGTAGGACAGGGAGTTCCCCCACATAAAGGCTGGCAACAGGTACAAATATTGGACCTCCAGAGACACACATCAGGACACTCCTAGATTTGTGGAAGATTCATCAGAAGGTCTGTCCTGCTGCCAGAGTACGGCCTTGCTGCTTGATGGATTGCCTTGCTTTCTGAAGAAGGAAGATTGAACCTGTCTGCCTTAATCCCAGGCTACCCACAGCAACTCCAAGGGCCAGGTGGCTGACTTTCTGTGTGAGCTACAGGGACACAACAAGCTTCATAGGCCTCCCTGTAACTTCCCATCTTACCTGCTGCAACTGGACCTGCATGTACCTGCAACTGGACTTACCTGAGCATTGCTGCTAGTCTATCCTGGAGTGAGCTCTGATACCGAAGAGGTGCCTCCCAGGTCCTGGACCTTTGGCTGGTATCAGTGAAGCCTCCCCCTACAGAATAGATGAAAATCTTGATGTTTGGGCTCCATGTGATTGCGAATGGGCCCATTCATGCCAAAACTCTGCCACTCGTGACGACCTTTAACGCAAAGCTCCAGTGAGGCCTGCTCTTCGCATCGCCAGCAACTGCCAGAGATGACCGGCAACACAACAGCTGCATTACATACTACAGTAACGACAGCCCAATGGTGACCACCAACATGAAGCTACAACAACGACTGTCCATGACGATCCCACCAGCTCTTCGTATTACAGTGATGATCATCCACTACGCCCAACCTGCTCTTCGCGCTACCGTTACGACTATCTGCGATGCTCGACAAGCTCCTTGCATCCTCTTCAAATGCAAGTGCAGCTCTTCTCACTAAAATTGAGAAGATACCTTTTCAGCAGGACCTGGTCCTTATATCTGACCTGCCCTCAATCACAGTCAGCCAGAATGTATGAGTTTTCCCCGGTCTTGTGCTACCAGATGACAGCCAGTGGCTTCTTGTGTCTTTCGGCCCTATTTTCGCTACAAACTTTAAAATTGAATCTCTCTTGTTCCACTGATTTGATCTTTGTTGTTCTGTTATTATTTTATTATTAAAGTGTACTCTATTTTTCTAAATTGGTTTGGGATTTTTCTTTTGTGGTGTTTTCACTTATTACTGTTTGTATGCTGCATAAATACATTACACATTGCCTCTAAATAAGCCTGACTGCTTTTGTGCTAGGCTAGCAGGGGTTAAAGCACAGGTTAATTTGGTGACTTCTCTTTGTGATTCACCCTGAAAAAGAATGTGGTTGTTGCCTGAGTGGGACTCTCCCTCCTCTTAACTAATAAGCCAGTTTCTTACATCCATTGTTAACTCCAGTAGGATGATATTTTGGTAAACAATATTTACGACATAATATTTATCTAAAATGATATTCTGACTGTGGTATTTCAGCACCATGCCCTCATAACTGGAAAGACCAAAGATTGTGTAAACTAAGTGCTAATAAAGCTACAGATGTTAATCTCTTAGAGTCACGAAAAGGCTTGGGCCCAATTCATAGAATATTTTGCAAAGTCACTGCAAAACAATTTAGAAATTGTGGTAAGATTTCCCAAGTCCTGTTTCAGAGAAATTGGATTTTAACATTTTTACAACTGCAAATTATACTTAAGACAATTAAAAATATACAAGTACGTGATATTTTCTCCAGGTGTGAGTTTAGGTAAGGGAAAAGGAAAGGTAAGGCTGTATCATGAGGAGGCTTATACAAAATGCTAAGAATTCCTGCTAAGTTCAGAAATTTTGGAGTAGTTCTAAACATTTTGCATGGCAATTCCCACCATTAAAGACAATAACAACTCTTAACAAAGAAGAAGAAGTTGTAGTGGGGAGGCAAAGGATATGAAATAGTCTCATAATTCATGACGGTATGGGGAAGGAGGGTGATTTTGCAGCATGGAAAAATATTCTCAGATGACAAAAAATAAAAGTTAACATGCAGTAGCTGCCTAAATGTGGCCACAAATCTGTTGATTCTCTGCTTGTTTAAAATCTGTCAAATTATGGTTTGGCATAACCCATGCAAAAGTATGAATTAAATAGAATGGCATGAGTAGCTGGTGGGGATTTTGTAATTACAAGTGCAGGGTCAAAAGAGCCTCTTGAATTAACCTGGTGCAATTCCGCTCTTTTCCCATGTCATAGTGGCAGATGTCAGAATATTGATGAGTAAAATATCATCTGACAGACATATCCTAGCCTAATATATAATTTACAAAATACCATTCCATTGAGTATTGTTTTGCTATTATTCAATTAAATGGGGTGCTAGCAAGTCAAGAATGTTTATTAGACATATGTGTCCATAAAAACAATACAACCCATTCTTATAAAATAAAAATCAGTTAAAACTCAGCAATCAAACCATAACGTCAATGTGGCATTTCAATAGCGCAAACCTAGCCAAAACACAGCAGCACGCTGTACAGGGTCAAAGAAAAATTAAAGCCAATGAGTGATTAGAGAAGTAGCTGGTCTGTGGAGTGTTCATGCACTGTTATGTAGTTTTGTTTAAAGAAGAGTGTCTTCAACTCTTTTCTAAATTGGAGCAGTATTGGGACAGTCCTGATGGAAATGTGGATGCTGTTCTAGATCCTGGGTGCATATATAGAAAAGTTATTGGTAAGTAAAGAAGGCCCAACCTACTCCAGACATACTTATTCATGCCCTTGTTGTACCTTGATATTCTTTCCTGAGGAAATATCCACACTTGTGGTTAGAGACTACCACCACTCACTGTTAGTTGAATAGAATTTTATGGAGTGTATTGTTCCCAATATATTTTTAATAAACTCCTATTGATCCAAAATAAAGTAATACAAATGAGTCTTGCGAAGAGTAAGGTGGAGAAAACAAGATTTTTATTTCCTTTTTCACTTCTTCTTTTTCACTCTTATATCGATGCTCCATAAATACATTATTTTCTTATCCTAATATGTGCCAATGGTTCCAAATACATCATTTGATGGAAATTAATTTTCTAGTATACAGTCACTCCAGATAAGTGAGTTGTAGTACAGCCAACTCGTGTTTCACTCCCTGTTTGGCACACAAACCTGGGGCTTTGTCAAGGCTGAAAACTAAGGAAGTTAATAGGTACTATTAACTTCTTATTTTTTAAATTAGTAGTTTCCTACTTAAGAGTGATATGCTAAAAAGATAACGAAATGAACTGCACCCTTGTGAAAACATACGTGATATAAATCTAGTAAAGTGGTGTACCTAATTCATAGGTCTATATATGTGGTTCATGGGAAGTGAGAAGAAAGAAGAAAAGGAGTTTTTTTTTAATTTTAAAGGATGAGATATTAGTCCATGCTATTAGTCTATATCATTTACTAAAAGGTAATTAACATGCTTTAAAATGTAGTGTTCCCTTTCAGAAGCCTATTACAGTATCCCCTATTGTGCTCCCCTAATATCGATGAATTTCAAAAATCCTTAAGCGTTATAGTTAGGTTTGTTGATTAGTGTTTGTAGCTCTGGAAAAGATAATAAATAATAACATTGATTTTAATACTAATATCACGTTACCTTTGCTTTGTTTGTGTTTAATATTTACATTTGTTTTGAAACCTAAGGTTTTCTTTAATTTTTTAACTCTGTATGGAGCCTAAAGATAACAGGTTTATTGGCAGTAGGTAGAGGAGTGTGGGAGCTTATAATCCCAAAAAGCCTTATTAGTTTGTGGGTTTACATTTTTCTGAGTAGAAAGTGCCCAAATTAGGTTCTAAGTGCCAAGTATACGTGGTGCAGCATAACCGAACTACAGGAACCAGCTAAGAGCAAAAGGGGCGAATAATGTTGGACCGTCCCCCAATAGGAATTCGTTTGAAGCTAACCTCATGTGAGCCCGGTTCAGCCACGGTGTAGTCTCTGTGGTCCATGGGGGTGCACTACTGGCGGTACCCTTGGACACCATTTTTGAATACAGCAACATGGCATGTGTGGTATGTACGGGATTGGCGCATGGATTTATTGTCCTTCATTAGTTTCTGCGTCTACATGTGGACTCAACTCTAGCTGGTCCCCAGGCGCCATCTTTAATTGTATAATTTTTGTGTAACTGTAACTTTTAATGCCAGATTGGCAATTGAAAGACAGTATATGGAATAATGTATGTTGGGTAAGTTATATGATGAATCTTGTTGATTAGCAATTTAGGGCCTTATTTAGATCTCGGCGGATGGAATACTCCGTCACAAACGTGATGGATATCCCATCCGCCGTATTATGATCTCAATAGGATATAATGGAACTGTTATATGGCGAACGGGATCTCCGTCACGTTTGTTATGGAGTATTCCCCCTGCCAAGATCCAAATTAGGCCATAAGTGTTAGTTCCTTATGTATAATATAGTTAATTTGCAGTTGTGACTGTTATATTTCTAATAATATCATCTTACGATGATATTTTCATGAGTGAGAAATCAAGTCAGGAAAGGTAACCTAAATCAATCGATCGGTGGTCCAAGACAAGTTATTATGTATCCATGAGCAGTCAAAACTGTCGGCATCTTTTTAAAAATTATGTTCTCATGAAATTTATGCCATTGACAAGCTATACAATCATTTGAGGCTAAACCGGATAGTATTAAGGGTATCCCAAAATTAAATTGTATTAAGGAAAAGAATTAGCTCAAATGTTGGCCCTGCTTAGGTACTTACACAGTATCTTGTATTATCTATTGTTTGTCCATAAATCTGTTTAAGGCCTAATCATAGTAAAAGACAGAAAGAAATGAAAACTGAATAAAGGGAAAGTACATATAATATAATTCTAAATTATATTCAACACATTGTTAGTTATACACATTGTTACAATGTCAAATTCAAAAGACACGTTGCAGTCAATAATATAGATTATTTTGATTATTTTGTTGGATCTCTATTACTATCCACAAGACAGAATGTTGCATTGCCACTATCTCACTCAAGTGTAGGATTGTTCACCCAGGTAAATTGGTGAAAACCACAGCACCCTTATAGGATATAGATAGATATTTTATTGACTGTTGAATTAATTAAAATCATTACAGTAAGAAAATGTTCAAAACATTTCCCCCTATCCCCATCATCATGCCCTCCAATGTCTTAGTCCTTGGAACAGCGATAGTCCCCTGGCTTGCATGCGCTAGTACTAGAAGTTAATTGCACTTATTTGTGGAAAGGGAGAATCAAAAGTATGGCATTTGTTAGTAAGAATGGATCCTCCTCGAGTTGGGCCTGCGCTATGCTTCCCTGCACTAGGCCTTCCTCCTCCTAATAATTAGTGGGGGACTAATAGTTCCTGACCCAAGTGAAGTGAGGTAAGGAGAACACAGTGGCCCTTGCCAACCATCTCATCTGCTCCAGAAAAAGATATACTGTGCAGGATCGTTGGAAGAGTATAAAGTGCAAATTGTGCTGGTTTAAAAAAAGAAAAACTGTGTTTTCCCCCCGTGTGGCCTGTTGAGGATTCCGTGCCAACTCTCAAAAAGCAGACGGATGGGTGATAAAAACATAAAAGACAAGTTAAATAAGTTAAATTATGGATAAAAGAATATGGACGCCCTGGAGGTGCTCCCCCTTAAAACCTATTGGAGACCCACCCTGCTACCCCCGTTCGCGGTGTAAAGTGCGCTGTGCTAGTAAAAATGTGTGATTGTTAGCCTATCAGCTGAGTAGCCTCAGTTTGTAGCGCCTCTTTAATGGCAATCCTGATTTGGTGCATTAACTTCCCCAGTCTGGCTAAAATGCTTGCCGTGGATTCAGTGAAACACAAGTCCGAAGCCTCCCTGCAAGTCCTGGCTCCCTTTGTGTTGAGTATCGGGCAAAGTAGGCACTGACGCTCAACGTTCAGTTTGGGCAACAGCACAGGAGGTGGAGTCAAGATTCTTTAAAGTAGGATCACAGCCTGCACAAAGCGTTTTCCCCCTTGCGTGCCCAAGCTGGATTAAAATCTGTAATACATAGCATGGTAAGTCTCATGTAGAATATTTCCCCCCGGACCTGTATTTTCAAAACATTGCATAAGTAGGGTTGAGCCTTTCTCAGGATGTATGTTATATCCAGTGATTTTGCGATGCAGCTGGGAAGGAGGGTTGCAGTGTCTTTTTCAAACGATATTACCAGTACCTGCACATTCACTGATTTTTTTCCAAGCTGATAGAGGAGTGTCAGGTAGTTGTAGGCTATTTGTGTCAATCCTCAGGGTGTCAATGGCCTGGCCGAGATTGTGGTGCCAGGCGGAGCCTTCCTCCTCAAAAACAAACCTCCATTGATGTTTAAGTGAATCAGCTGGTGCCCTCAGGATCCTGATGTATTGCTTTATTAGGTCCACCTGGGAAGACAGGTCTGGCCTCCCAAGGCCGAGCTCCAGCCTCAGCCTTGCTTTTCTGGCATGCCTCAGTACGAGCAGCACTGACTTGTAAGTCTTGGCCTGGCTAGAGAACCTATCCAGTGGTCCTGGGAAGGCCAAATGGCCGTAACTGATGGCCGGTAACAGTTTTGCTTTTAGGACATTCAGTATTGGCTCGGCGAATGGGCTTAGCAGGTGGTGGCTCAGTTGTTTCAATGAGTGGATGATGCTGTTGGCCTTGGTACTAAGATGTTTTTAGTAGGTGTTTGAGTTGGCCCTTTCTAAAAACCATACCTCAAGGTAGCTGTAGGCTGTTACTGTTCCAATTTGCAATTCTCTCAGTTGCCAGTGAGCTTGCCTTTTGTATGGACGTTTCCCGAACACAACTATCTTGGTCATACTCTGATTGACCAGTAGATGGTTATCCTGGTTATAGCGATCCAGCGCATGGAGGGCTCTCTGGAGGCCCACCCTAGTGTGGTCCATTATTGCTGTATCATTAGCGTATTGGAAGACAGGGAGTCTCATCAGGCCATGCCTTAAAGCTGCTAAGCTGGCACCTTGCAGGGTGGCCCCCAAGTCTTCGGTGTAGTGGTTGAAGAAGAGGGGCGCCAATACACAGCCCTGTTTGAGCCCGTTATTTGTGGTATTTTTAGAGGTCACTGTGTTAGAGCTTGTTTTGACCCGGGCCCATGCCCCTTCATAAAAACGATGTTCTTGCCTTTAGAAGTTTCGGTGGAATCCCCCAGGTGGTTAGTTTCCATCATAGTCTGTTGCGATCCACCTTATTGAAAGCGGTGCTATAGTCAATAAAGCAAGGAGAACTTCACAGGGTTAGGCCCATAATCAGTCAGACTAGGTCCTATATAAACTTGAAAAACAACACAAGTGCCAGTACTGATATAATTCCACAAAATCATTCACAACCATGATCACACACCACATGTTATGACCATCAAATATTTATTCATTTTTTCATTTTCATTTTTTTCACAACTAAACCTTTTTTGATATATTCTAGTCAATAAAGCAGCAGAACAATGGTGGGCTCTTCTTCTTGACCTCTTGGTTGGATAAGTGTGTCAGAGCTATAATATTATCCATGGTTGAGGAGTGTAACCCAAAACCTGATTAATAAAAGGGAATAATGACTTTTCCTTTTACCCATGACTCCAAGTCCTTCAAGAGTATTCGGGCATAGGCCTTTGCTTCTAGGTCTAGAAGGAGAACAAGTCTATAGTTTGATGGTTTGGACCGGTTGCCTTTCTTGAAGATGGAGATAAGTATGGAACCCCTCCAGGAGTCCGGCATCATCGTTGTTGTAAAGGCGTAATTGAAGAGCAGAGTTAAGACTGTTGCCCAGAAGACCTTTGTTGTTTTGAACACTGGTGCTGGGATCCCATTTGGCCCTGGTACTCCAAAGTTCCTCATTTTCATGATGATCTTGATGACTTCATCGTCTTTTATTGACGTGCCTTGGGGCGTGTATTTCCCTGTTTCAGGGCTGTTCAATTCGGTGGTTCCTTTGTCCAGAGGGTCTATCAAGTACAGTTGTTTTACATAGTTTGTCCAGTCTCGTTCAGCTACCCCATTCTCCTTTGTCGCTCCTCGGTTGCTCAGCTGAATGATGTGCCTCCACAGCCCGGAGTTGTTCTTCTCTTTCATCAGGGAGAACACCTTGAGCCATTCCTTTTCGATGTTCTCCCTTTTGTTCGACCATACATTATTTTTAGGCTATCCTGTTTTATGTTTAAACCTATAATAACTGATAAAACCCCACCGAAAGGAAAATAGCCCTCACCTGTGTAATCATATAAACACTGAAAAAACACCTTTAAACCCAGAAACTAAATGCCATTGAAAGAAAGGAAAAGGTGAGTGAAAGAGTAATTTGAATTTCTACCTGAAAGGGCCAATACAATGTAACTTTGTTATACAAGGCAGCAGCAAGAACGACTGGACTAACATTATTCTGCTTGAGTTTTGTTGTTTAGGGATGTCACTGAAATATTGTTTCTTCTTCCTTTTTCAGTTTTGTGGTCTTCGTTCTAAAGATGCAGGGTTTAGAAGCATGTTTTAGGTCTTATTTAATTATTTTATAAACGGTAGAGAATCAAGAAATATCAAAATCATATTTGATATTTTGGCTACGTTTGGTTCTTTCACTGATAGGTAAAATGGCTGGTTTTATAAGAATCTTTCCCAATGTGTACCATCACATTTACCCCCAGACAGAGAATAGGTGAAACCCTTTGATACATTAGCCCCCTTTTCTAGCAAGTCGGAATTGATAGTAGGTGAATTGTCTTACACCCAGGCTTTAAACATTCAATGCAAGGCGTAGTGACATGTATATGTGAAGCGAATGCTGTCACCAAGCATCTGGGATAGTGGTGAAAACATGACACCAGACGTTTGAAAAACATGGAACGCAGTGTCACTTCGAATGCTGCTGCAAAACGTTCTTACCAAGTTCAACAAAGATTGGAGTGATATTGTTTGTATTCGCAGTAATTCAGCTACGAATATGAAAAAGTTTGTGCAGACCTGTCAAAATCGATACCTGAGCTGAAGCGCTTCCCTGTAAGAGATCCTTGCCACTTGCTAGATGGTCTGCTGAAAGCATCTTTACAATCTTCAGAGTAAATGAAGAAAGCTATTGACTTTGTAGTCCATTCTGTGCACTGTTTCATTGTGCGTGGGAACTAAAACGCAAATATTTCTCATTTTCTGCTTTGTGTGGCATCAAAGAAAGAGTCATCCCAACTGTGCCATTTAGCCAGTTGTTCACAGTCCCAGAGGCTGTGAATGCTATATTATCCATGTGGCGACCGTTTACAGAATTTTTGCTTACTGATTATACTAAAGGCAAGAAATGTGAGGATCTTAGGTCGCATATTGATAGTGATGTGAAAAAAAGTACACTCTACTGAATTTTTAGATTTTTACAGGAAAACATGACTGCTGTAGTGGACACAATAAAAAAACTAGAGTCTGAAAACACCCTTGTCTACCAAGTGTTCAGCGTAATTGGTGTAGGTGTGAAACAGCTCCTTGAGAGTAGGCTGGGCGACACTTTTAGTGACTTTGGCACTGCAGCATGTTCCATGTTAGAATTCTTGCCACTTGGTAAGCAAAGAAATGTTGAGGAGCAATTCAGGAAATTTTATTTTACAGTGCAGGAGAAATGGCTTGCAATGATGCATAGCAATGTCCCTTCACCAACCATGGCATTTGAAGTCAATAAAGCCTCACTGAGGTACTCTTCACAAGCTTTAGATCCCTTCTGTAAAGGGGGATTTTCTCTGGACTTTGAAAAGTACGGTTTCATTTTTGACCGCTTCAATAACTGGGGGCATATGTGCCAGTTCAATGCATATGTTGCAGAACCTGTCCCAGAGAATCGCAATCTTCAGGTGCACCAGTATTGGCGTGGAAAGCTATGTCAGTGACCAGAGTCAGCAAATTGTGTACTGGCTGTTTTGGCGTTAGTTCGTCTTAAGTGCCAATTTTAAGAGGGCCTTTTCACAGATAAATGTTTACATCGGAAGGAAGCAGCGAGCACGCATGACCAAAGACTCACTAAAGAAGTATTGTATGGTGCATTACAATAATTTTGATTTGTAAAAATGTATTTGGACCTCATATACCAGGTATGCACACAGTCTATACACATGCGCTATCAGTGCAGAAAGCAAGCAATAACAAAAGCAAAACATTCCATAAACACCAGAAAAACACTGTTTCTGTTGTTTTTAATGGCGCGAAAATGTGTAACCACTGATAACCACTGTTTTTTTAAGGTATTGAAAACACTGAAAAAACCCCACCAGAATTTACCAAAAATAGAAACTGAAAACAGGAAAGCCTAATTATTTTTGTAGGCTGACCTCAAGGCTGTCATGGAGCGGCTGTCAGTTGGTTTGCACCCTCTTTTCTTGGCTTCCAGGGCCCTACGGAGAGCGCGTTTGCACTTGATTATGTCCTTGGAGTGGCAGGGAGCTCCAGGAATCATTATGGGTTTGTTACTCGAGCACTGGTGTCGTGCCTTCCTCAGATTTATTTGGAGTTCTCCTATGATGTTCTCCCAGTTACTTATTGATGAGACTTGATTTGGTGGTTTTGCGCCGAGCTGTCTTTTCTCCACCCATGCTAGCAAGTTGTCTCCAATTTCAATTTTTGCTGACCATTTTATCCTTTGGAGAACCTTGTGCCTCTCTTCTCCGGTAGTTTCACCTATTGTTTGGAAGGTGATTGCTGTAGGTACTGTTAGTTATATCATAGCCCTCAGGGGCCTGTGATCACTTTCGGCCCTGTCATCGATTTCAAAAGCTATCAGTCTAGATGCGATAGTTTCACTGACTAAGATATAGTCGATTGTAGACAGGTCCCTGAAGGTTGGTTTCGGGCACCAGGATGGAGAGCGAGTTTCCTTTAGTAAGTGGGCTGAACTTAGCTTGTAGTTTCTAAAAAGAGTAAGAAGGGGTTCGGCCCAACCCCTGGCACCTGGGCATGACTTTAATTTTATCTAAATCCCTCAGGTTGAAGTCCCCTGCTATGATTACTTGATGAGATTCGTATTTGGTTAGAAGGTCATCTAATGTTCTTGTCAGAGAATCCATGAATTCCTTCCTGATTGTCTGTGCCGGGTTGATATGAAAGTTTATTAGCAGGAGGCGTAGAGGTTGAGAGTTAAAATTCGGGCCTTTAATCAGTAAGACTTGGGTCTCTGGTGTTCTAGTTTGTATTTTCGTGGCTTCGAGTCTGCAGACATGTTTTAAGAAAGACGGAGAGTTCTCCAGATGGCCGGCCAAAGATGTTCCGCTTGGTAGCTGCTACATGAAACTTGTAGTACCCTGCCAAGGGGGTGCTGTTCATGGACCATGTCTCCTAGAAACACAATATGTCGCCCTTAGCTAGATAATCCTGTGTTGGTTTTTCCTTGGAGATTTTGGTGATCCCTGCGATGTTCCATGAGATTATGGAGAGTTGTGGATGGGGCGAAGTTTCATCCCTTTTCCCCCTTCTTGCCAGACTGACTGTAGCTGTCATTAGGGATAATGCCACTGTGTTCTTTGGGTTACTGTGGGAACTAGGGCAGGTTGACTTGAGTGTACAACTCGTTTGGTTGTTGCAGTATGTGACCCTAATGTTAGAAGGGGCACTTGCCATAGACAACATTATATACTCATTGTATAACGACTGTAAGAATAAAGATGCTGGACGACATTGCCTATACCCAAGTGACCTTAATATCGGTAAAACCCAAATTGTTCTCTGTTTTTCAAAAAATTTACAAAAGAACCTGACATGAATAGTTGTCTGCTTTGACTTTCCGTCACAGGGGCACTTAAATAGGCATTGTGACCAGTCGTTTATCTCACAAAAGCTTGTTAGACTGTGGAAAATGCCCAGCCTAAAGCGTGTTAAAACAAATCTGTCCTGAGTCACCTCCAAGAATAATAAATATGGTTGTATATCATAGGTGACCAAAATCATTTGATTATTACAGAGGCTCGGCTTAAAAGTTCAGAGTTTAGTCTAAGATTCTCCAGTAACAACATACACTCTCTTTTAAGAACTTTTCTGCTAATCTGTTCTAGGAATTCTGTCTGATCGTAGAATTCCGGATGACCCAGGTCACTCATTAAGTCTTTAATATTCTTCAGCCAGGGTATATTAAGTACCTGATGTAGTTTAGAACAATCCCTTACAGTGTCCCTATTAAGGCTAGTTTTCTCAGAAGACCAGATCTTATGCCATAAAAGAATTGGCTTTGTCTTAATTATGTCAGATAGATAAGATAGACCCAGCTCTGCATGGCATACATAGGTGGAACAACTACCCAGTACAGCTAATAGAAATCTTAAAAAGGCATTCTCGACCATTTGCAGGGGCTGGCAATCAGTATAACCCCATACACCAGCTCCATAAATAGTGGTTGATACACACTTCGCTTTGTATATATTTATTACTTCTACAGGTTTTTTTCCCAAGCTTCCTTGAAAAATTAGACAAAGCTGCCGTAGCTTTCAAAAACAGCAGCTTCCTTCATTTGATTGCCTCACTCCACAAACCATTCTGCTCAAACAAAATACCCAGGTATTAAAATGTCTTAGTAAAATCGATTTTCTTATTTTCTACGAGGACATCCCTACACTTTGAATTCCTTTTCCCCCCACTTCATTATGAAGGTCTTGGATTTATTTACTTGCAGCCCCAAGTTCTGCATGTAAGTAGTGAAACTTATTAATAAGCATTGAAGCCCCAGCTGAGTGTGTGCCATAAGCAATGCATCATCAGCATAGAGGAGGGAAGGTATTGGGCGGTGTCCAATTTGTGATAGATCCTAGCACTGATCAGTCAGTGTATGGCCCAAACTATTAATATATAATGTAAAGAGGAAGGGTACCAGAACGCATCCCTGCCTTACCCCTCTATCTATGCTGAATGATGTGGTGCACTCTGCCTTAGCCCAGTATCTGACCCTTGCTCTAATGTCAGTATATATATGCCTCAGGAAATCTAGTAGCGGTGCATCAATGCCTAAATCGGTCATTATAATCCACAGTTTATCATGCTCCACACAATCAAAGGCCGATGATGAGTCAACAGATACCAGGAACAGACTACCCTGTTTGGCCAACACATGTTTCCAGATTAATAGGTTCAAATTGAGTCCCTGCTCTACTGTACCAAGACCTGCTCGAAAGCTAAATTGCAACTCAGATAAAATTTCATTGGCTTCGGCCCAGTCCTGAAGCTTGTTCAATACAATACGTCCAGTCACCTTGACCAATGAGTCAAGTAATGAAATTGGCTGGTAACGATCATCGCCTTTTTTGTAAATTGGAACCGAAAGTGATTCCGACCAGGTATCTATAAAACCTATTGTACAACATGCTACCATGACCTGTGTCAACAGTGGGCCCCAAAGACCAATATTAGCTTTAAAAAGGTCAACTGGTAGGCCATCGGGACCAGATGCTTTTCCCCCTTTACTTGCTTCTAAAGCTAGAATAACCTCTTCTAAGGTAAACTGAAGGTTAATCGTCAGTTTAGGGGGGTTGGCAATCGTTGTTATTGGGGCGCTGCAGGTTCCCACATTCTCTATTGATAGTTTGTACATGTTAGAGAAGTGGGTCACCCATTCCTCTTCACTAATCGCGATCTCTATAATTGGAATGTCTTGAGTTCTCAAGAAAGGAGCATTTACTGCCCGCCAAAACGCAGTGTTGTCACTAACTAAACTTGCTTCATGCAGGGCCCTCCATGTCTCCTCTATCATGCCCTTCCTACATTCTCTAAGGGTTGTTTATACTCCAGTATAGAGAGCTTGTCACTGTGGGTTGAACCGCCGTGGGTTTGGACGTATGGTCACCTGGTGCCCCCATGTTTTTTGCTGCTCTCCTGTAGCTCCTGCTTCAGTAAGCTGGTTGTGTGGATGTTCTCATCCCTGCTGTGCACCCTGTTGGTAAGTGAGAGGGTGGGAGGAGGCCCTACACACCCCGGTAGTAGCTGAGGCCCTTAGAGGCCCTTTGAGGTTGAGAGCACAGCCTTTGTTATGGCAGGGCAGGGTGGTGGGGCAAGGTGGCATTGAGCCTGGACTGCTACTGTGGAGGCCCCGGGGCCCTCTCAGACAGCGACTCGCTATGGATGAAGCACTCTCAGCATGCCCCGGTTGTAGCTGGCTATGGCTAGTTGTAGATGGATGTGGCTGGAGAGGGGCCAGGAGGGGAACCAAAGGAGCTAGAGGGCAGTCCAGGCCAAACCAGGCACCCCCTTCCCCTACCCCACAAGTTCGCCAGGTCGTAGATCCACTCACCCGGCACAGCCATGGTCCTCGCTGCTCTCCTGGCCGCGGTTTGAATCTCTGGCCCTGCCCAGTCTCCTGGCTGTCACCAGCCTGACTCTCTGGCTCATTCCCCATACCCCACCTTATCCCTTTACCCTCTGCTCCGCAGCGTGGGATGCCCCGAACGGATGGGCAGGTGGCGGAGAACTCTGAAGACAGGGGCTGCAGGCAGGGGATGCTAGTGTCTGCTCCCTGCTCCTCGCTGCTGTATGCATCTCTGTTCACGTCTCTGTGTCTTGGCGTCCCTCTCCCTTGTGGGATATGTTTTAGGGTCCTCACCCACAGGTACCACCTATGGCTTGCTTAATCATCGGACCCTCGTCCCGGAGCCGAATAGGTAAAGACGCAGGTGCTGTCCTTTGAGGAAAGTGTGACTATAATGAGAGCGCCTCCCCAGATTAACCCTATGAAGCCTTATTGACTAAATAGGCCAACTCAGACTAATGCAAAAAGGAAAAAATCCAAAATTCTGGTGTGTATGATTTGCTTGCATGCCTTTCTTAAAAACTATTAAAAAAAAGACAAAAACAGGGCGATAAAGGCCAGTTACACTTATAGGGATTAGCGCAAAAATAAGGGCCTGAAGAAGGTCGACCGACCCACACGGGCGATTCTAATGGCTGAAACATGTCGACCTCAGATGTATAGGGTCACTACTCCCCTATGACTTAGAACTGTTTTTAACCTTGGACCAACTCTTAAAAAAGTACTAGGATCCAGCAGGCGATTTTAATTTCTTCTCACAATCCCTAAAACCACATAGCCAAAGAACTCCAGGTACAAACACGTTGAGCCCGTCTCCTCACACTAGGCGAGCAGGATGAGGGTCCAATGATGAAGCAAGCCATAGGTGGTACCTGTGAGTGAGGACCCTAAAATATAACCCACAAAGTCGCAGTGGTTTTCACCGATTTACCTGGGTGAACAATCCTACACCCGAGTGAGATAGTGGCAATGCAACATTCTGTTTTTTGGACAGTAACAGGATCCAACAAAATAAGGCAATAATCAAAGTAGCCATGTCTGTAAGTTAACATCTTTACTCAGGCCCATCTTAAGGTGTCAGATTTGAGTATTATTGCACTCTCCCTTCTACGCAACATCAGTTCTTGGGTGCGTCCTCAAGGAAGTTTTAAAAAAAAATTTAATACCCTGGAACATAAAGGTTCATTGGTGATGATTATAATGTGCAAAATAGGTAGGGCTTTATCTGATTTTAGGATGTTTCTGTAATGTTCTTGAATCCTGTTTTTGAGTGGTCTAATCGTACTTCTGAAATAAGTTTTATTGCAGGGGCATATGATCTTGTAAACAACATATGTATTCTCACAGCTTATCCAGTCTTTGATAAGGCATCTTTGTCCATTAATTATTGATTCCGTTGTTTTGTTGTTTCCCAGTTTACAGATAGAACAGTTTGTACACATAGAAAATCCTATAGGTTTCTTTAGGAATATGCTCTGTTTGTTTCTTTCATCTAAAAAGAATGACTGACATAGTCTTTGTTGTAGATTGGGTGCTCTTTTAAAACTCATCTGAGAATGCTCCTTGACGCTCATATATTCCCTCCGTGGAATATTTAAGATGATGGTTTTGGAGTGGCAACTTGTAGCATGCAGAAATGAATTAGACGCAGTATGTTTTCGATTGATTTTGCTATGTAGTTTATTGTTTTCAGTTTACAGGGTCAAATCCAAATATTCAATTACTTTTTTGGAGACTGGAGGTGTTACAGTTAAACCCCATTTGTTATAAGGTAGCTCCTGAATGAATTTCTCAGCAATGACTGTGGAGCGTCTGCCCCAACTGTGGATGCTCTTTGTGAATCGGGCCCACTGTAAGTAAATAGTTTGAAAAAAATACCCCCCCCAAAAAAATTCTTGTAGTATTGTGAAATTTGTTCTTGTTTACCTTAAACAAGATGTGCGATGTTGAAACAGCCATTGCTGGATTTCGCGTGTTTCCATATCTGTTTTTTTAAAGTCAGTCAGACTCCCTACATACGTTATCCAGCAGAGAAGATTTTAACTTATGTGTATTTAACAATTACCATGTAAACGTTGTAGTGAACATATAATTTCCATATGAAGGGTTAAGTTTCACTAGTTTTGATTTTATGTTTTTAATTTGTAAGCAGAATCATCATTGATAAGAGCTGTGTACCTGACAAGAAGGCCCCAACTTAGAAGGAGCTGTGCAGGGAGAATGGTTTCTTTTCTTGCTCCGGGGTGAAGAAGACACCTGTGGAGGAAATGCCCCAGAGAGCTCTGGAGAAAAGAGGAGAAACTGAAACAGTGAGAAATATAATGTGACCTTCAGTGAGGCATGAAAGAGAAATATTGGGCATTTGAAGTACAAAAATGTCTCTAATGGAAATTCTGGTTGACCTTAAGATGAATGGTCTAAAATACTCAGATAACCCAACATCCCTTAGTGCTCAGAAAGCAGGTAAGAGAATGATGCCTCACTCACACCATCGAAAAATGTTGAAGCTAGCTATGCCTCAGTTGGAGACACTGTTCAGTGGTTAAGTGTTTTTTAAGGTCAATGATCAAATGCATGTGACAATAGGGAGAGAGCTGGAGTTTAGTACTTAGGTAATTTTTCATAATATGCCATAGTTGTTCATTACAACTGAGGCACTATTTTGGGAAAATTTATGGATATTTCTATATATCCAATCTTGACTCAGGAAGAAGGATTGGACACACCCACAGAATTAAATAAGTGGGTGAATTATAGTAACAATCCTAGACATGTGAAGGGATTGGGATCTAGATTTTACAGTTAAATATGTAATATTGCTGTAGTAATGCATAATAGGATGACTAACTAGCTTTCCTATCATCTAACCAGAGTCAGTGCACCAGTAAAAGCAATTATTTCTTAGGTCCACAAACGTTCTATAAAGTAGGAAGCACAATGATCCCCTGGGCCAAAAGAGCGAATGTTCTGGGGAGCAAAGGTGCACACTCTGCAGAAGCTCAGAGTAAGATGCTTAAACAGCATGGTACCTAACCATCAGAAAGGTGAAAAGAGTAATACTATCAAGATCCTAGGAATCATACATTCATAATGATAATTTCTGTCAGTATCTATGTCATAGAGAATGCAACTTAGGAGGCAGAAGATGTGGTGTACTTCATGGTTTCACAAATAGGTTGGAATGTGCGCAAAAAACACAGAAGCGGGCAGTATACTTCTTAGTTTTATGCAGTGGGTTAGAGGGCAACACTGATGAGGCTTGAGATGAGCTGATTGCTACAAAGTCACCACATATGTGTTAATGTTTGCCACAAAGGATAGCTGGGTGTATTGGACTCACAAATGTCTGCAGTGTCTTTGGAGTGTGACCCTGCGAAGACCAGAGGAGGCTTTTGTGACTTCCTAGAATTCTTTATTAAGGTAGGAGACAACCATGTGGATAACAGATGATTAAGAGTTGCCTGGCTTTACAATCAGACTACAACCCTTTAAATAAGTTAACAGAACTCTAATTTGAGGATGTAGATTTGAGAGCACAGGACTAACTGTTGGTGGCACAAAGGGAAGTAAGTGATAAGAGGAAAGTTTAACCTTAAGTGTTAAGGCATGTAGGCTTGGTCTAGAGTCTTCTACCCAGAGAGGACACTGGGTCTGATATTGTTGTGATCATTACTAGTTTGTAGGCACTGACTGCGTTATCTGTAGATCAAGGGATAGAATACCCACCTCAGTCAAATTCCCTTATGGCATGCATAGAACATGCGAGACTTCAAGATTTATGCTTCATGGCAGTCCTGAAAGTCCTAGCTGGCCTCACAAATGATGCATTTATGCAGATATGTCAGAAATGAAAAACATACCGAAGGAGTTGGATTATTTATTTTAGTTTTGAAATATGGGAGTTGAAATATGTTATTCTTTACTCAAGATCCTTCAAGTAATAATTTCAATTACATTTCGTTGGCTAGAGAGAAATATTATTCACTTCGGCTAAAGAACCTTGTAGGCTATCTGCCATCCTACCCAGTTCAAAGGATTACTTAACAAAGGTGATCAAGTTACTTTTGTCTTGCCTCCCTCTGTCAGGAAGGTATGGATGACCCTGACTTCATGCCTTTATTCACCTCTGGTCTATTCCCAGCTTCTCAGCCATCATTTATAGAAGAACAGAATTTAGAGAGGAGACTTAAAGAAGACTTTCCTGACTGTTGTGTTACGTTATGTTATTTGCCATTTATTGCGTATACCTCTTCCTTGTCCAGTTGGTTGCAGGTTTGAGTGTGCCTAGGTTATCTAAATGTTTGCAGAATGGATATACATATTTTGCGCCATCAATTAGATGCCAGGGTCTCCATGAGTGGTTGTAAGAATGTGAAGTTGATGGGTGACTGTAGAAATGGGGTAACTGGTTGACTGGGGGGTGAGCCCTGATCAAGCAGCAACCACATTCCTAGTCAGGGTAAGACACAAGCAAACCCCAAATGTACCTGTGCTCACCCCCTGGTAGCTTGGCACAGAGCAGTCAGGCTTAACTTAGAGACAATGTGCAAAGTATTTGTGCAACACTACAAACAATAATAAGGTGAAAACACCACACAAAATGGTCTTCAAACCAGGTTAGAAAAAGAGATTATCTTTGAATAAATAAAAGAAGACCAAAACAACAAAAATACGATCAGGGAAACCGGAGATATTGATTTTCAAAGGTTTAGGTAAAATAGCGGCAAAAAGCACAAAGTACCAACAAGGGATATCTGGTCACGCCGGATCGGGACAAAGTTGAAAATTCAAGCCGACCATGATGGAGTGTGGGCTGGCTACAGGGACCAGGTTAGGCTCATAGAACAAAGTGCCTTAAATCCTGGTTACAGAACCGGGACAAAGTCGAAAATTCAAGCCGACCATGATGGAGTGTGGGCTGGCTACAGGGACCAGGTTAGGCTCATAGAACAAAGTGCCTTAAATCCTGGTTACAGAGTGTTGCATGGATCCGAGACGAAGAAGCAACATGCAGCAGAAGCGATGCGTAGGTTCCAAGATATGCTGAGGTAGCGGAGTGAGGTCCTGTTGCCTCGTCATAGAGGATCCAGTCAATGGTTGCTTGTGATATGGAGCGCCAGGTGTCTTGGACCCTTTTTCCACTCTACCTTTCACAAGCTCAGGGGTGGTATCCTTAAACTGGCCACCCAGGCCAGGGTCTATATCCTTAAGACTGAACATGTGTTGGGCAAGCTAGGATTTCCAGGGGGAACCACTACCCCCCTCAAGTGTGACACACTCTGTCTGTGTCATGCAAGAGTCTGCCTGGTGCAAGTTCCTATCCCTCTGTTCCTTTGACAGTGCATGTAGCCCCCTTCTGACCAGGGTGCTCCATGCACTGTCTTGGAGTACTCTGTTCTGAGACCTGGCAACACTAACCCACAAGTCCTCCCACTGTGGACTGTCTCCATCTCCTGCCCCTCCATCTGGGCCTCTGTATCCTCCGCTGTGGAGTGGTAACCCCAGACAACAGAACTAGTAGGGTGTCTGCGGCGGCTGCCCCACCCAGCTCTCCTGCCACTTTGAAGCTCCCACCAGTGGCCAGTGGATGGTCTCTCGGTACAGACCAGGCACTCCTGCCTGTGCCCCTTTGGGAGCAATCCAAGCTCTGTAGCTGGAAATAGGGCACCCAGTGTCTCTGCCCACTACAACCAACCTCCCCTCTTATCCTTAGAAAGAACATGAGACCGCTTTCCCCATACCATACTGGAACCTGTCTGGGTCACTCTGTATCTCCCTCTCATTCTGATTGGGAAAACCTGTGCCACCCTCCTTACGATCACTCCCCAATGCCCTCCCAGACACTCTGGTACTCTCCCAGATGTCTGCCTCCTTTGCAAGTTCTTTAGGATCACTCCCCAATGCCTTCCCAGACACTCTGGTACTCACCCAGATGTCTGCCTCCTTTGCAAGTTCTCTGGAGGTCAGTGAGCCTGCAATCAATAAGGTGTTAGCATAGCTCTGGAAAACAGAGACTGAACATATGCTCTCTGGCAATCAAATTATACAGCACCACCTAGGTGTTCACCTCATTACCCTTCACCCAACCATCCAGTGCCTTGTAAAAGTAACCCACAAAATCCCCCAGGACTGATGAGACAGTTTCTGACTGACCCTGAATCTCAACCTGTACTATTCTGGGGTGAATCCATATCTCTTGATAAGGGTCTCTTTCATGGTGTGATACCTTAACATGTCCCCCTTCACTTAGGGCAAGTAGGGTGTCCCTACCATCCCTAGGAATATGCCTCCAAAAGCCAGCTTCCCAATTCTCCCCAGGGATCCCATGCACCTCTAGAACTACTTTATAAATCTCAAACCACCTGCCTCTGTCATCACCCTCCTTGAAGTCAGGCACCAAGTCCACAGTTTTGTGGATCCTTCCTTTACCACTGGACACAACGGTTTCACTATCACCATTCCTGCTGAACTCTAACAGCTGTTTGACCTTCAAGTCAAGCTCTTTAAGACTCAGTTCATGAGCCAGAAAGATATTTTTCTCTACCAAGGCTCTCTCAGCTTCAGCCCTCTTTGTTCTGCCTCCATGGCAAGTTTTTCCTTGGCTAAGGCCCTCTCAACCTCAGCCCTCCTCTCCTCCACTAGGGGTTTGTCAGCAACAGCTCTTCTCTCTTCTGCAGCCTCAGGTCCCTCTCAGCCTGTCTGACCTTCAACTCCTCAAGACAGGGATTGGGAGGAGACACTGCTCCCTGCGTTGGATCCAGCAGGGGACTCCCTCTCTGTGGGCTCTTCCCCTCTTCTGGAGCCTTTGCAAAGACATTTTTCTCCTCCTCGTCATCCTTCTCAGGGCCATAGTCCTCTGGGTCCTTTCATTTTGAGTCTAGGAGTGAAATGGAGTCCTCCTCAGACTCTTACCCAGCATAATCACTCTCCTGGTTCTCGGTTGATGCTCCATATCAGCTTTTGAACTCAAACTCACATAGGGCATTCCACATGTCCTGCTTAGTGGACTCTTTGTCCACGGTCAACCCCCTCTTCTTGCAGAATCTCCTCAGTTCCTTCATAATGTAATATGACAGGCAGTTGGAATTCATTTCCTTTCTGGCAAGGTAACATAGGTGCAACAATAAAAGAGTCCACAGTGTATAAAGGTAAAGCAGGAGTCAAATTTGGAGGTATAACCAAATGAGAGAAAAAGTAGAAATGAAAAAACTTGCAATGGTCTTAAATATTGGATGGTAGTGTACACCAACTCAATGTATGGCACTGCACAAACACAAGTCCTATCCCACCACTGATCATCAGTGTTGGAAATTGGTTTATTGGTTGAATGAGGCATAAGTCTGGATCAAGCAGCAACCACATTCCTAGTCAGGGAAAGGCTCAAGCAATCCCCAAATCAACCTGTGCTCACCACCTGATAGCTTGTCACTTATAGACAATGTGTAAATTGATTGTGCAACACTTTAAACAGTAAAACTGTGAAAACACCACACAATAGATTCCCACACCAGGTTAGAAAGATAAATGATACTTTAATTAATAAAACAAGATCAAAACAACAAACATCTAATCAGGGAAAGCTTTTAGGTTAAAATAGTATCAAAAAGCACAAAGAGCCAACAAGGGATAACTGGTCACGCCAGACCAGGACAAAGTCGCAAGTTTAGGCCGACCGCGATGGGGCACGGGTCAGTTACAGGGACCAAGTTAGGCATGCTGAAAAAAGTACATTTAATACTGGTTGCAGAGCATTGTGTGGATCTAAGGCAAAGAAGTGTCACACAGCCGAAGCGATGCATCCATTGGGAGCTGCGGTGAGGTGACAGTGCAAGGTCCTGTTGTGTCGTCGTCGAGGATCCCATCGATGGGGTCTTGTGATGCAAAGTCCAGGAGTTGAGGATGTATCGGCAGTCAAGGTGATGCATTGGTTCTGAAAAGCTGCAAGGCTGTGATGCGGAGGCCGGTGTCGTCGTTGAGCTGCCATCAACGAGAGATATGAGGGCCTGGGTCAGCGATGCTCCACACCATGGGCATTGAGTTGGTTGCTAAGATGAAGGATGATGCGGACCATCTGTGCCGGCCGAATCCATGCAACAGCAGCGAGGCATCAATTCTGCTCAAGGATGTGTCATTCAGCCGCGGAAATGCATTGTTTTGGCTAGGGGATGCGAAGCTCAGCTGAGAATATGGGTTAGTTCTTGTGGTAAGCACCTCAGGCCCAATTCTAAGGTTCCAGAACTGGAGTGGCACCACTTGGCAGGGTAAACTCACAGATGACAGAGTCCATGTGAAGTTATGAGGTTGGTGGAAGCCTGTTATGGCCCTGAGGCTTCAGATAAGTTGGCCAGCCAACTGGCCCTTGCAGTCACTCTTGGTTCTGGGTTCAAGTGATGCAGGTCCAGTCCTTCTCACCCAAGCAAGAAGGGCAGCAGGCAGCAGGTCAGAAGGGCAGCAGTTCTTTTAGAGCAGCAGTTTAGCAGAGTGACAGTTCTTCCGCAGCACGGCAGTCTTTCTTCCTGGCAGAGTATCCACAGGTCCAGAAGTGTACTGAAGTGATGGTGTCTGAGGCCTTTTCTTTATACACAATTGTGCTTTGAAGTGGAGAGAAACTTCTAGACCCATGCCTTTGAAGTGCGCAGCTGCCTTGCCTCCCCTGTCCTAGCTCCAAGCTGGCTGAAGTGGCAATGCAGGGTTGTTAAGCCCATTGTGTGAAGACAGGACACAGCCTATTCAGGTGTAAGTGAGGCTGGACCTAGCTCCTCCCTCCCATCCTGCCAGTGATGGCCCATTAAGTCACATCTAAGCTGGGGCACATGCACACAGGGGGGTACATGTTCTGCCCCCCCTGCATGCATCCCCATACAAAGAAGGAACAGTGGGTCCTGCTGGGCCCCCTTTGTTTCCTCTCCGCCACAGTGTTCATTAATGAGTAACCTCTATTTCACCGCCAGCGGAGAGGAAACTCGTAATATTCTTGGTGGGACCGTGGCAGTCCCGCCAATAATATTGCGGCCTCTTGACCGCCGTAACACTGCCAGGAATCGGCAGTTCCATGACAGCTGTGGCGGTCTGACCACCCACTGCCACTCCCCACGAGTCTGGCAGACTTGTAATCAGGCCCCAAGGCAAGTAAATGCTCACTTTCTAAAAGTGGCATTTTCAAAATTATAATTTAAAATCGGACTTCACCATAAATTTGTGTTTTAAATTAGAATTCCAGAGACACCAAACATTATTCAGTCATATCATCCTATTTGGAAATTACACTTATAAAAAGAAATAAGATAATCCCAATGTTATCTTATGGGAAATATAGGCCTTGCAGTAGTGAAAAACAAGTTTAAGAGTTTTTCAATACCAGGACATGTAAAACATAAGAGTATATGTCCTACCTTTTAAATATATTGCATCTTGCCCTCTGGGCTGTCCAGGCCTACCCTAGTGGTGACTTATATGTATTAAAAAGAAAGGTTTGAGCCAGCAAAGGGTTTATCTTGCCAGGTCGACATGGCAGTCTAAACTGACCACACAGACTCTGCAATGGCAGGTCTGAGACATGTGTAAAGGACTACTTAAGTGGGTGGCACCATGAGTGCTGCAGACCCACTAGTAGCAATTAAGTTAGAGGCCCAGGGTCTATGTAGTGCCACTTTCCTAAGGACTTACATGTAAATTAAATGTGCCAATTGGGTATAAGCCAATTCCGGCATGTTTTAAGGAGAGAGCACAAGCACTATAGCACTGGTTAGCAGTAGTAAAGTACACAGACCTAAGGACAACAAAAACAAATTCAGCAAACAGGGGAAGGAGGAAGGGAAAACATTTGTGTCTAACCCAGCAGATAGGGCCCATTTCCAACAGTGGCCTTTATGGGATGAGTTTGATGTCATGCCTATAAAGTCCAACACTTCTATAGGTACTAATAAAGCTCTGAGTGAATGATTGGGTCTTGGACTGTAATTTGTGTCTATGATCAAGTGCCGTTTGTATGCCTAAATATTGACTAATGAATTCTGGAAATAGGTAGACGAAGGATGATGGAAGACAAAGCCCAATGTGATTTGAAGTTGCTTATGGCTACCAAGTATGCATTTTTTGGTGCCTGATGTGTTGGTAGCAGATGGAGGCCTAGGTGGAAATGTACTAAACTCAACTAAATCTTTATAGATGATCTACATGTTCAAAAAGCCTAAGGGTTGAAAAGAAAGAGATCCACCATAATCTGGTAAAATCAGCCTGTCCACCATTATGGTGTGACTGCCAACGATATCCCGTAGAGGAGTGGTGGGAATCCGATTGATTGTGACCTAATGGAAGTAACTGCTGCCAAAGTCAGTGATCACCAACTTACCAACTGCCAGTGGAAAGGCACTAGGTCCTCCTCATCTGGGTACTCCTCTCCTAAGGGTACTCTGGCCATTCCAGTTGTAACCGTTCTCTTAGGGCATGCAGCATCCCCCTGTGGTGTCCTGATTGCTGGCAGTCAAGAGAAAACCTCTACTTACTAAGAACACAATGATGTGAATGTGACATTGTAGTGTGAACGCAGGATTACAGCACAATTACACTTGGGATTGAGTTTTGCTGTTTGTTGTTAGGTAATTGTGAGAAAAATGTGTTGCTCTTTAATATTACTTGTTTGTGGGCTTTTATGGGCATTAAGACCTTGTTTGATACACAAAAGTTACACA
The DNA here is from genome assembly GCA_963921515.1 of Calotriton arnoldi. Taxonomy (NCBI): domain Eukaryota; kingdom Metazoa; phylum Chordata; class Amphibia; order Caudata; family Salamandridae; genus Calotriton; species Calotriton arnoldi. Next base: position 212,392 of record CAWUFW010013566.1, read on the forward strand.
TTGATAGATTCTCCTGCACCTCGTCTTTTCCAAAAATGTACCGGGTTGGTGTATGTTCCTGGATAACATATGATCCTGGGCTCAAAAACCCCAGACAAGCATTTCAATGGCAAACTGTGCACCCAAAATTATCAATGCATGGATGTTCTTTTTAAATGTTTCTCACCACCACTGTATGATGGCTCATAAATGTGGTCTCATTTTGTCTGAGTGCAATTTGGGATAGCTAGGTGAGCTGTCACTATGGAGTCAGGCACTAGCCCTGATAAGTAGCCCCTGTAAATTTCCAAGTCATTGAAATTGAATTATCTTTTGTTGTTAGTGAGTCTCAGCTTCACTAGAGTGCCAGATGAGAGGAAAATGTCTTGATCTAATCCACCAGTCTAGGTGACATACAGATGGTGTGTAAGACCCAGAGACAGGCACTTCTACCTAGTACGCCATTCTGTTTTTTTTGTTTCATAAAAATCCCTGATATTTTAAAGGGGAACTCCATGTCACCGAGAGAGGTTGACCAAGGAAAAACACCTCTCAGGTGTTTCCAGAGGAGAACTGAAAACAAGACGGTGGGTAAAACCAAGCGAAACATGCCTTTTGTTAGGACACATGCCTTCTCAAACCACTTTTTTCTGCATCACATAAATGGATCCCAGCTATCCAGGGGGTTTTTCAAGTCCCCCCAGACAGGCGGACCAAGGAATAACACCCCTAATCTGCTTCCTCAGGATAGCTGAATTGCAAGTGGTAGGCTGAGGCCAGAGAGAGGCACACCTTGAGCCAATGTAACAGTCATTCTACTTCATGTCAATGTTTTCACTTTATAACAAAATGAACCAAGTCAATGGGGCATTTCAGTTACCCTTATGGAGGAAGACAGTGGTATAACACCAATGATCTGCTCCCCAGAGAACTGAAATGCAGATGGAGTCTAGAGGTCAAAAGGAGGAATGGTTTATGCCAACATATTCTCTCAATTTCTATTTCTTTGGTTAAAAAAGTCTCCCTGGTGTCAAAAGTACATTTCAAATAACTTGAGGGGGAGATAGAGAGCCATCATCTTCTCCCACAGTGTAACTAAAAAGCAGATGATGGGTAAAGATCAGGCCACTCTTTCTTTTTTTTACAAAGTGATTCCAGGCACTATGCGAGTATTCCCTATCCTCTTACAGGGGAAACGCAGGGGGCAATACCACCGTCTGCATCCCCAGGTAGGTGAAATGCATATGATGGACAGAGGCCTTTAAGAAACACTTCTTGCGCCAGCATACATGGTCCCCACTCTGATTCTTTTTTGTTTACAGATTCAGGTACCTCGGGAGACATACTGGGGTCTAATTACCCATATCTTCTCACTAGCATTGATGAGATGTATATGGTTCGTAAAGACCAGAAAGACACGTCTTGTGCCAAGATGCCTTGCTTCTTACTCAGTTCCTTCTTTCTGTTTCACAAAAAAAGCCTCTGTTGTCCAAAGAGCATTCCAGTTACCAGCAGGACAGAGGGTAGTATATTAACTTCCCCAACCTGCTTCCCCAGAAGATCTGAAATACAGATGGTGGATAGAGAGTAAGGAGAGGCATGTCATATACCATGAGAGCCAGCTCCCACTACATTTCGTTTTTTCTTTTAAAAAAACGGATCCCTAGTGTCCAGGGGGATTCCCAGAATCACTGAAGGAGACAAAACAATGCTTAACCCCAATGTTCACCTCCTCCATTGTGGCTCCTTAATGTCTTCCTTAAAAGATTTTACAGTGAAATTTGAAATAAATGTTTCCAAATGTATTGTCTAAAAACCAATAGCATTTGCATGGAGTCCACCAGTCATGAAACAGACATAGAACTATCTGACATCAAGGAAAATATTTTCCAAACTCAAACTGATATAGCACTTGTTAGAAATGGGATTTCTGGTTGGCTAGGGCATGCGCCTAAGCCAGGCAGAAACCACCACTCTAGTCCGGGCAAGGGAGTTACATGCTAAAGATAACCCCTGCTCACCCCCTTGGTATCTTGGCACGAGCAGTCAGGCTTATCCCAGAGGCAATGTGTAAAGCGTTTGCGCAACACACACACAGCAGCAACACACTAGGCACACCACAAAAGAAATTCCACACAAGGTTATATCAAAAATATCCTTTGTATTACTCATACAACACATTAGAGCATAATCACATATATACACTGTGTCACCTGGCACTTAGTGTGACTTTACAGGGATTATATACACGACAGGGCCAATCGGGCCACTGCCATAACAATCATATCACTGTTAGCAAAGCAACCAGTCACTACTGGTAAAGATACACTTAGTATAAACACCTTAGGCATAAACAGATTAGGCATACATCCTAAATTAGCACCATCATCACTGCTAAGGTGCACACATCACCCAAGTGCCTTCCGCCCCCAAAACATAGAGGCGATCGATAGGCCGTCTGGCCTTCTCCTTGGGGGCCCGTCCTGGGCATCACCGTAATGCCCTTGTCCAAACGTCAGGGCTCTCCCAACTGCTGGTCCCTTCTGCAGACACAGGGCTTCCAACTAGCCCCCTGCAGATCTGCTGGCCAGCTGAATACGGGGGAGACCTCTCTTGGTCTCGTGCCCTCGATGAAGGGGTAGTCCCCGCAATACTCCTCCAAAAAGGGCAGCGCAATGCCCCTTAGGGCGGTAGGACCTGACTTGGTCCCCCCCTCCTCTCCTGAAAACAAAGGGATGGCCATAAAGCAGCCGCCTGCTACTCCATGGTGCAGCTGCCTCTGTGTACACCTGGGGGGTGTTGATTCCCCTCCGGTCAGCCCCTCTGAACTCACCCTCACTCCGGGAGCCTGGAAAGCTTCTCCCCGCTGTGTCGGTCGGCCTCTCCTGAGGTCCCGCAATCCCTGCGTCCTCGGGTGGAGCCCTCACGCTCTGGCACCACACGGGGCTCTCCACTGGTGGGAACCACACGGGCCTCTCCCTCGTCAACAGAGGAGCCCCGCCCACAACTAGGCGCTCCTTGCCTGACTTCCGCCTCGCGGTGCGGCTGCTCTCGCCGTTCAGGATTTGAGCCAACTCCTTGGGCTAAGCAGGCAACACAAGGAAGTGCTTTCACGGCGCTTCTGGCGTGCAGACACCGCAAGGTCCCTGCGCCTCAGGGATGCAGATAAACACCTTCTTAGGGGCTCCAACTGCAAGCAGGCAGCAGCGCTCACCAAGCACTACTGCAACACGAGCCCCTGCCAGGGACTCGAGCACATGGGAACCCTTGCAGCTCTCCAAGCCTAGGTCCAGGGCAATCAGCAACACATGCAGTGCTCCGCCTGTCTCCCACTTTCAGGCACCTGCAGGTAGCAGGCAGGGCTTCTCTCCAGGTGAGGGCAAAGGCAGAGCTGGCACAAGCAGGCCAGCACACTGGGTATCCTAGACAGAACAGCCAATCCTTCAGCTTCCAAGCAGGGCAGCAGGTCAGTCCCCAGCGGCGGTTCCTCCTGGCAGTCTGGCAGCCTTCCGGCCACAAGTCCCAAGTAAGCACAACAAACCACACATGCGGTCACAGCCCCAATATTTATAATACCAATGTCTTTGTTCTCCCCCTGGCACAGGCTCTGTGCCCAGTCTAAACCAGTTCTGGGGGGCACTTGAAAACATATTTACAGTGCACAACAACCTCCTTTGTTAGTGTAGGCTCTGGCCCCAGACACACCACACGGGGGCGGAGCCAGCATTGTGGAAGGCAGGCACAGTCCTATTCAGGGTCAGGTGCTACTCCTCCCACTACTCCAAATGCAGATCGGCCTATTCAGCCTAGCGCTGACTCACTCAGCACCTCTGGAGCCACTGCACCTCCCCAGTCTCTGTCACTCCAGAGCCAGACATGCAAATACACAACAGGCAGGCACAAAGATACATAGCACACAGAAATGCCCACTTCTAAAAGTGGCATTTCTAAAATAGTGATAATAAATCTGCAAACACCATTACGCAGCATTTGTTACCACTATTCCAAACATACCAAACTTGAAAACGCACTCCTCTCATGTCAGGAACTACCACTGAAACACATATCAGGGAATCCCCAATGCCTTCCTATGAGAGGGCAGCCTCACAGTAATGAGAAACCAAAATGGCTGTTTGTCACTACCAGGACATGCCACACAGTTAAGGCACATGTCCTACCTTTTACCTATAGCGCACCCTTCCCATAGGGCTAGCTAGGGCCTACCTTAGGGGTGACTGATATGTAGTAAAAGGGGAGTCACACACGTGGCAACCACTTTATGTGCCAAGTCACAGCGGCAGTAAACTGCGCACGCAGGCCCTGCAATGGCAGAGGCCTGAGACAGGTTTGAAAAGCTACTTTGGTGGGTGGCGCAAGCAGCGCTGCAAGCCCTCCAGTAGCATTTAATTTACTGGCCCCGGGTATATAAGATACCACTTTACAAGAGACTGATAGGTAAATTAAATACGCCAAACAGGTGTAGACCAATCTTGCCAAGTTTACCATAGAGAGCACATGCACTTTAACACAGAACAGCAGTGATAAAGTGCCCAGAGTCCCAAAACCACCAACAAGCAGGTCAGAAAAAATACCAGGAGGAAGGCAAAAAGTTCTGGGATGACCCTGCAAAAAGGGCCAAGTCCAACAGCACTTAAAATGATTTACCACTTAATCATCAATACATATCATGAGAAAGCAATAGTTTTGTCCTAAAACATCAGTTTGAGAGTTTGAGAAAATACACCCATTTTTGTTTCAAAATAACAGTGCTTAAAGCTAAAAACGCAATTTACTGATACCCCCTCTACCAAAAATATTGTCATTAAAAAACAAAAACACTTCCGATGCAACAGATTTTTTGTTCAACAATTCATGACATCAAACGCCACCTTGTACATTTTATCAAGTGCTCACATACCCTAATGCCCCACATAGAAAGGATGAAATTCACATGCCCATGTCATAATCATATCATGAAATACACCCCATATGCATGGGGTAGCCAGCAAATGTAAGGGATGGCCACCTTAATCCAGTATAGCAGTGAGAAGCCATAGATAGGCACAATATGCTAGGTATAGTACAAAGCTTTGGACTAAAACACCCACAGAAAGTGAAATACATACCACGGCAGACTAATGAGACTGTCCTGGATGCCAGTGCCACCAGCAAATGCAAGGAGAGGGAGAGAGAGAACACACACACACATGCACACACACGCACACACACGCACAGACACGCAAATGCACCTGGTCTGACCTCCTGGACACCGCCATAGTTAACAACCAGAAGAAATTCTGTGCTTTGGCCAGTAAGAATGATGGGAGGTTAGGAAGTCCCACTGAAACATCCATCGTACCTTGTGACTGGGTTGCCCACTTTGGGGATCTGTACTCTTTCACCCTCACCCTTGAGCCCGGCCTAAATGTAGGGGCCACCAGGTTGGAAAGCCAAAACTTCCATCTCCCAGTTGTCTTCACTATGGCGGAAACTGAGCGAGCTGTGGTCTCACTCAAACCCAGTAAAGCCCCGGACCTTTCTAAAATCCCTGCAGATGTGTTTAAATCAGACCCTTGGGTATGGGTCCCCTACATTAATGTGGTCGCCATCGCGATGGAGGGGGTGATCCACCCATCATGGCCATCTTTAAAAAGAGGGATCCCAGTGAGCCCTCCAACTTCCGTCCTACCACTCTGATTGAAAATTTGCTAAACATTTTCTGCAAGAAGGTGCTAGGGCAGATGTTGGGTGGTGTGAGGAAAATCACATACTTTCAGGATTACAAGCAAGGTTTAGGCATAAGACCAGTGTGGTTGACCAGGCCTTCTGCTTCCTCTTAGTAAAATGGAAGATGATGGACTTGATCAAGGGTGACCTCTACGTGGCATTTATTGACCTTCGCACCGCTTTTGACCTTGTGCCTAGTGGGAGACTATGTGATGTGCTCCGGAGGATGGAAATCCCCCCAGATCTTCTGCATCTGATCCAATTGCTCCATGAGGGGAACTTTTCAAAAGTAAGATGCAGTGTGAAGGGAGAATTAACCGAGACCTTTCCTGTAAACCAAGGCATGTGCCAGGGGCGTGTACTTATCCCAGCCCTCTTTCTTTTATATATTAACAAATGTATTGCCTATCTATTAAGATGCATCAATGATTCCTACACTGGTGGGAGAAAAAATACCAACACTCCTCTTTGCGGACAACAAGTTGTTGCTGTCCAAACCAAGGAGGGGACTGCAAAACTTCAGTGATAGTTTTAACTAATTTTGTGGGGCCTTTGGTCTTGAAATTAATATGTCCAAGACCAAATATATGATTTAGACCAAAAGAGGCAGAACAAGGGAGGTTATTAATGTTGGACCTGAACTACTTGATAGAGTCTGAGAGTTTTACTATTTGGGTATTAGGCTGAACGATACTGGAGTTTGGGACCTGCAGATCACCAAGCACACTTTAATCGAGCAAAACCAAGCTGCAGCTATTTTTAAATATGCCAAAAAAGCTGCTTGGTCTCTTGTCTGCCCAGCAATTGAAATTTACAAAGCCCAAGTGTTGGAAAACGAGGCAGTATTAGTGAGGCCTGCACAAATAACATGACTCCATTTGTCCTTCACTGGGAACCAAACACCCAATTGTAGCGCCTGACTCTCAGAGGGTAGCGTTGCAGAGCAGTCTGAGGCTTTACTCAAGGGAGGTGGTGTGGGCTGGTAATCGCCATTTGCAGGTGCGCAGAAATAACACTCAATAATTGATTGTCCAGCCTGTACTTTGCTTTATAAAAGTAAGAGTACATTTATTAAACACACACACTACTCAATACTATGCACCAATTTACAAATATACATAAGCTGTTGGAATTACTTTGTGACATTGCGTAACATCTCCACCCCTCCCAAAAAGGGGGGGGTGGGGTCTAGTACCACCACTCCCATGTATGCACATCATCTTGCCCCCTGGAGCGAGGGCCCGGCGCACTGGCACCATCCCAGTGGCGACCCACCCCGTTACCTCAGCACGCATTAAAAATAGGTTCACCTGCCCTAGTGACACATAACCCTGACTGAGCATCTTATATTTTTGCATACAGTAGGCACCCCTACATATTCAGGGCTAACAGTCTGGGTTGTTCCTCACTTAAGCGCAGCAGCAAAAATACATGTTTACGCAAACTTTAGAATGACCGTACTCAGCACATTTGTGTATTATTAGAATGCATTGCAATTACAGCCCCTAAAGGCATCACAGATGAAATCACAGGATTACGCATATACAGCCAGACCCCCTAGCAGGAGAGTCTGGCAACATAACCCCCTTTGCTTATGACATCACCTTACACAGGTACCTTCACATTACATATGTGACCTTCAGTCCCTCTAAAAAAGAATAACCATTAGTAAATGCAGTTCTGGTGCAATTACACCTCTTCATCTCCAAGGGATGCCCTTCTCGAGCCATCCCCAACTCAGCATTTCACTCCATGAAGCACATCACAATACACCCTCAGCTGTAGAACAAAAGTTCCAGCCTAGAAGGTGTATAAATGCTGGGTGAGCCCTTGAGGGGTTATCCATTCCAAATCCCTAGGAAACTTAGGGTGGGACTTCACTTCGTGCTGGGGGGAGACTGCGCTTCTCCAGCAGCTCCCCCAGCACCCTTTTTCACTCTTGAGGGTGACCCCCTCCTCTGGGGGCCACCTCGCACCAAAAACGATGATTTCCCCATGCCTGGCAAGGCATTATGGGGCGCTTTGTGCTCCTTTTTGTGAATATTCGATGAGCGGCTCTCCCGCTGTGCCGGGAGAGCCGCGATAGCTAATCGCGGCTTTGCCGCATCTTCTGGCCTCGTTGGGGGGCCTGGTCTCACCCGGACCCCCAGGTAAGTGTAGTCGGCGTGGGGAGCCCACCCCCGGCCGCTCCTCCTCTTTTTCGGGGCCCGGTCCCACCCGGGCCCCTTGCACCGCTTGTGGTCTTCCTTGGGGACCCCGGTCCCACCCGGGACCCCCACATGGCCATGCGTTGGAGGGCAGCCCGAGGAGCCCACCCCCGGCTGCCCCCGCCGGCTCCCCGCGTGCAGCCGCGGGAGCCGGCAACTCCATTCTGGTCTGCCCGCTCGGGCAGACGGCCAGTCTTCGCCGGGCTTCGGGGGAGTGCTACGGCACTCTCCCACCACACGCCAGGGCCCGGAGATGGGGTCCCGGGCCCCCGGAGTCTTCTTCCCGTGGGGGCGCGACGGCGCTCCCCACTGCCTCTTCGCCGCACGGGGCCCGGAGATGGGCTCCCGGGCCCCTTCCCCTGCTTCGCGCGTTGGCAGGGGCCAGGGTAGGCTCCTGGCGCCCTGCTGGGGAACATTTTCATGGGGAGCGCGACGGCGCTCCCCGACTTTGCTTCGGGGCCCGGGGATGGGGTCCCGGGCCCCCTGGGGCTCATTTTCGCAGGGGGGGGCGCGACGGCGCTCCTCCTCCTTCCTCATTACCGGGGGCCAGGGTGGGCTCCTGGCACCCTGGAGGGCACAATCTTCACGGGGAGCGCGACGGCGCTCCCCGGCTTTGCTTCGGGGCCCGGGGATGGGCTCCCGGGCCCCCCGACCTCCTCTTCGTGGGGGTCAAAGGTCGCTCACCTTCTGGGGGCCATATCTCAGCCCCTGGGGGTCCGATCTGCCCCATTTTCACATCCTCTTGCTCCTTGCGGCGGCCCCCAGCCACTGGGAGCACTCGCCTTTGCCCTCCGGGCCTCCAAGAGGGGGCATTCTGCAGGGAGCGGTCTTCACTGGCTCCCTGCGCCAGACTTTCGCCTGGCTCTCCTCCTGGGCCTCTCTTCTCCCTGCGCAGAGGCCCCTGCTTCTGCGCACCGGTCCTGGGCTCTTCTTCTGGCGCTGTTAGGGGCCTGGGGGACAGTCAGGGGGTACCTCCTTCCAACTGCCCATTGCCAGGCTCCAGCACCTTCCGCCTCCGCAGACCACACCCCAGAGAGAGCTTCTCTTCCTGTGCAGACACTTTTAAAAGTTGAGTAGGGGGGCTGGCAGGAAGTCTCTGTTGATCCTATCAAACAGCGACACATCACTTCCCTGCCCCTGCTCCCTCCTTGTCCAGCCTCTGGGTTTGTTCAAAATGGCGTCGTCCAGGGTCTCTGGCCACATGGTCTCTGAAACCAGAGCCCTTCCCTCCTAGGTGCAGCCTGGTGCCTGGCACCCAGTGATAGCTGCTGATGGATGAGCCTGTAGCTCCGCCTATCTTCCCTTCGTGGAAAGGAGGTCTTCGCACTGGGAGGGAAAGGTCATCAATCCAGCCTGCTGAGGTCAACCCCCAGCCAGGCCCTGGTTATGATCTGACTCAGAGAGATGTAACATTTCTGGATGACCCAAAAGCAGTACAAATATGACTCTGGACTCTGCAGTATACTTCTTTTCACATCCGCTACAGTGGACTTTAGTGCGTGTCTGGAATCTGTAGGCCTTATGGAAGTTAATCTAGCACATGGGCTCCACATCCCCATAGGGGAATAATGAAGTGAAAAACACAGTAAAGCACACTGACTTTCCCTGGCATGTTCCTTCCTAGTGTATAAGGCCTATTCCGTGTCACCACCCAATTCTGCATAAGTCCTGCCACACCATTCACTTTGTAGCTGCTCCTGGACTGCGCACGCCAAGAATCTCCCCTGCGCAGCCCCTACACGTGTGCACACGCATGTACACAGGTGTCTGCATGTAACCAGCCCGGTGCCCCTTACTCCAGCTGCTGCGGCCCATAGTGTCAGAACCACCTTCTAACACCAAGCCAGAGGGGCATCATTGTATGGGGCAAAATGATGTGGCCATTGTAATACCAGCGCCTTGAGAACAGCTGAAACCAATTTTCTTAGGGGCTTTTTGGGCTTATGGAAAGGCATGCCATTGGTTCCTCTCCGCCTTGACTTGGGGATTAATGCGGTATCAACATTGTCTAACAGTTCTGGATCCGCATCTGGAGTAATGAATTGTATCATCTTAGGGAGGGCTTGCAGGAAGGTATTAGGGCCAATGCGGTGGGGAGAGTCAGATTGCTGGGGTTGCTCAAAAATGCCTGGATTGAGCTGGGGCTATGGAAATTCTGGATGGAGCCCCAGTCCATTTATCGAGGAGATGCTCTTAAAGTAAAAAAACTGGTCCAGGCGAAAGCTAGTAGTAGCAGGGATCGCTCTCCTACAATAGGTAGCCTAAGAAGTGCTTTCCTTCTCCATAAATCTGCCATCAAGGTGGAGAAATTCTTAGATTTCATCCACACCATGAATCTCCGGTCTCTCTTTCTTCAATTCAGGTATGGGACACTCTCAGTAGCAGCTTTCACTACTAACTGGGGGAAGTAGAACAATGAATCTGATTGATGCTTTTACAGTTAAATTGTACAAGAAAGCAATGATCACTTGTTGTTTTTTTGCCCTCTCTACACCAATCCTAAGAGCAAATGGATTGTCCATTAGCTTACGAATTCGAGTTGAGGCTTATAGAATATGAAAAAGCGATACCTCCTTGGTTGTGGCTGTAGCTGTCTCCAAATTCCTTAACATAGCCTGGACAAAGACCTAGGCCCAGTACAAACAGTTATGCCTAAATGATCCTTGCAAAATTTCGACCTCCAGGTAATTCTGTCTGATGATGTACAGCACATGATTTTATTCTAGATTATTTATTTATTGATGTTTTAATTGTTTTAAAATGCTTTTAATATGTTGTAAATGGTTATCTATGATTTGTTGATAATGAGACCGATGTGTCGAACTATCAATAAAATGGAATGGATTTACACTCTTGTCTTTCAGTACCCCATAACTAATTCTAGTTAGGAAAAACGTACTGGATCAGTCACATTGTTCTTTGATAAAATGTCTGCTTCCACATCCTCCACTCTACCAGTACCTCAATCCAATGACTATCAGGGATACATTAGTTTCCCATCAGCTGCATCAAACTTCTCAAAACTCTACATAGACCAAAAAGAGAACGGGGTCAGATGTGTACATGTGTTCCATCCACTCCATATATATTTCAGTAGGAAACAATTGGTCTCCATAGAGACTTTGAGGCCTTATGGGTTAGATAAGGAGTAACGTCCCCAGTCAGTACCCAGCGTAGCTGAAGAGCCAACTAGGCACCAGGCATGTGTTTTATTATGTATACTAAAATATATTGTGAATGGGTTGGCCCCTCTTGGCATGGCTCCACACCCATCAACTTCTTGGGCTAGCATCCCTTTCAGCCCCAGGAGCAGGGGGATTTTAAGGTTTACTCTCAATCTGAATCACAGGGGCTGAAAGGATCATTATTTATCAAAAACTAAAATATGTGAATTGGAAGATTGGACCGTGTTGCATGGGGGCATATGGAAATAGTGGCATCGGCCCTCATGCCAGAACGTTTCAACTCCTCACTTCATCTGCACTCCATTTATTTTTACATACTTATGTTCTGCTCTTCCTCAGTCCATCTTATTAATAATAAAAAATATATATAAATAAATGCATTTTAATGAGATGTTTTTAAATAAATAAATAGAACAGAGTAGTGCGGTAGTCTCTTATCCGCAGTACAAGTGATGAGTACTTTAGAGTCAATTTATTTCGAGGGAGTCAAGAGGCAGGATTTTTACTGGAATTGTTTTCTCGAAGGGGAACTAATCCAATTCCATATGTTATTCTGATTAAAAAGGCGATTGTAATATAAAGAAAAAAGAGAACTAATTAAGAATTGAGAACTGTGACCAGAAATGTCAAGGCACAAGTCATTGTCAACTAATCATGATAGCACTTTCTTTATGATTGCTCTGTCAGATGTGAAGGCATTGACGACTGTTCTTGGGTAAAAGTTCAAAACGATGTAACTTGCACAGGGGAAATAGTCGAGTTACTACAAAATATATTTCTATATATATTAAGTGACATCAGACATATCAATAGAGACCTAATACTGTCACTTGAACTCAAAAGGGACATTATATGAAAGTAATTCACTATATGTTCTTATTTTTCTATGTGACATTGATGTGCATATCAACATTTTGTTTCCAAATGAAATATGCACATCTAAAAGTAAGTGACAGCGACAACGTGAATTCGTTTGCACTTTGTAGCAAAAGTGCAGAAATAATATATTTTAATTATGTGTTTTGCAAAGGTTTAAATGTCTTTTTTAGTTTGTTGGTCATGCTTAACTAAATGATTTATTGAAATCACTATATGATACTATAACTTAGCGGAGAGAACGTTTTTTTTTTTTTTTTAAATGTACGTTTATTTTTAGATGTGCACTTCCAGGGCCTCATTTACAAGAAACTGATGCATCGGCATTGATGCATCAGTTTCCGTGTGCCTGTGCTTAATGTCCTTGCAACATCATGGATGCGCTGTATTTACAATAAAGGGCACCATGGTGCAAGGATTTAACAGATGCGTCAGAAATTATGACACATCTGTTGGCGCAAATGTGACGCATTGCTGGAGTTGGTCGTAAAACTGACGCACCTCCAGCAATGCCTCGTAGGCGACATAGGCAAGTCCCATTGTAAAATTCAGTTGTTGATGCGTGTGCCTGATCTGAACAGTCGTAAGTATTTTGACGCAGTCAAGTCTTTGAGTGACGAAGTGAAATGTTGTAAATTTCACTGCGCCACCTCTACGCGGCTTTTTTGCGTGGGAACGCCTACCCTGCATGCATAATACCTGGCACAGGTATAATTTGAAGCAGGGCTCTACAAACTGACGCATTGGACCCAATATACCCAATATGGAGCAGTATGGCATACTAATTGCACCGCCGCTGCATCAAAAAAAAAAAGTGACACAGCGCAAGCCCCTCGTAAATGAGGCCCCCTGTGTTTTTTGTCATTTCCTGCTTACATGAACATATTGGCAAGATGCCTATTGAGGACCAACTAATATGTATGTGTCATTAACAGCATGGTTTAGTTTAGCTGTTGACACAATTTTGTCTTAAATTATAATCGTGGGCAACCTCCAAAGATAAGGCAATCTATCAGCGTAAGTGTGCTGATGGGTTGATTTTATATGGGCAGAGACTGCTGAAAACGTTTTATGGTTTACCTCACAGTAAGACATTTAGATAGCAGCAATAATAATGTACAAGCATATCTGTGGAATGCTGGGACAGAATAATATTTATACATTATTTTTTAATTGATTGGATAGAAAGGTTTGTAAAATAATTGATGTTATGTTGCAGTGGACCAACATTATGTGCCAAGGTAGGCTAAATTATGCAGCACCAAAATACAATTTATGCCGCATTGTGAGGCAAATTTTGTGGCAGTGTTATCTCACCATTTCTTGTTTTAACAAGCATTGTTGCAAAATGGTTCAAAATGGATCTCAAAATTATAAAAAAGTACAGTTTTCTTAAGAAAGAAAAATGGACATATGACACAAATTTTGAGCAATTACCACCATGTGACACGCTTGTTGGGTACCATGTGTGTCTACATGTGAACTATGTATTTTGCTTGTTGGGAGCTTTCTTTGGAAGTTGCTTGCTCACACTAAAAATTGAACTGATTTTCAATAAACTGTTTCAAGCACTGAGTTTTCTCCCACTAATAAACTGGTTAATTCCCGGAGTGTTGTTTAATCGAGCGACATTGGGTTAACCAAGGGGAGTGTTTTCTCTTTCCTTTGTTTTGATACATCAATCTCTTTCCTCTTGTTCATGGAAAAATGTGCAATATCTGACAGTAGACTGTTCTGTCTATTCATTTATAGCTACCCCTGATGAAGGGTTCATGCACTCGAAATGCATTGGGTTTCTACATAAAACTGTTATTGTATTCATCCACGCCTGGCCACAGATTGACAGTGCATCGAATGTGAAGCAACATTTGTATGACACGTCAACTTAATGAAAGATGTACTACAATTTTGCATCATGACATTAATAAACAATGCATGGTAGCTTGTTGAACTTTGCTTAATTTACTGATTTTGGAATATAGTGTGTTGAACTTTAGCCTAATGGCTCTCTTGTTGTGCGCCCTGGTTCTAGTCAACCTAAGGGTTTTCTAGTTTAATTCAAAAGTTTTTTTTGCCAGGTTGAAATGGCAGTTTAAAACTGCACACACAGGCTACAATGGCAGGCCTGAGTTATGCTGAAAAGGCTATTTAAGTGGGTGGTACAATGAGTGCTGCAGGCCCAGTTGTAGCGATTAATTTACAGGACCTGGGCACAGGTAGTGCCACTTTACTGGAGACTTACAAGTAAATTAAGTATGCCAATTGGGGGTGAGTCAATTTAATCATGTTTAAAGGAAAGAACACAAGCACTTTAGCACTGGTTAGCAGTGGTAAAGTATGCAGAGACCTAAGGCCAACAAAAACAATATTAGCAAAAATGGATGAGTAAGGCAAAATGTTTGGGGGAAGACCATCCGATGGATGACAGGTCTAGCAGTGCCTATCCATCTATTTCACTTCTCCATAAAACACATCTCTCTCTACCTCACCTCCCTAGCTTTCTCTTTCAATCTCTTCTATATCTCACCTCTCAATACTTTTTACTCACTCATACCCCACACCTATCTTCCTCCCTTCTCTCTATGCCATTCCTATATCTTCCTCATAACTTATGACTTCTTCAACTCTCTCTACCCCATCCCTGTCTCTCACAACCAAACCTCATACTTTACTTCGTCAGTCATTCACAACCTCAACTCTCTTACTGCCATACACCATGTTTTTTTCTTTATATCATATACATCTATTTTTCTATCACTGCCTCCTTTCTTTCTCATCTCTCTATGTACTTCCTTCTCTGTTTCATCTTATGCTCTCGACCTCACTTCTCTTTGTACCTCGCTTTCTATATATATAAATCGACCTGACATCTCTGTCTCTGCCTTGCCACTATCTCTACCTTCGTATCAACTCTCCCTCCTTTCCTCCTTTCCTCCCTCATCTCTCATCACCTACCCTTCTATACTCCACTTCTCATTTTGCCCCTCTCTAAACTCCACACTCTCTCTCTACCTTGTATCACTCTACACAGATCTACTTTCTTTTCACTTCTGCACCTCTCTGTCTGGCAACACCTCTCTAGCTCGATCTGTTTCTGGCTACGTCACCTTTCTTTCTTTACATTACGTCTCGCCCTACCTCTCCTTTCTCTTCACTTCCTCTCTCTGCCTTCCTTCTCCCTCTTCTTCACTTCTCTCGCTATATCATTCTCATTCTCTATCTGTCCTTCGCCTGTCTTCCACCCCATTCCTCTTATTCGGCATAGTCACAGGCTGCAGCATATCCAGAGACGAATATACATGGAAAAGGAGCGAAAATACGTTGCAGGAGAAAAGAATAAGGGAGAAAATTATCAGATTTCGCCTACTGAATGGCGAAAATCTTTACGACAGTGCTTTAACTTTTACTGTTGCAGCGAGACGGTCAGCTATGAAGGGGTATTTATCTGTGATTGTTAATATTCTGCAATTAAAACTATAATTTCAAGCACAAGTGCATATGTCTCATTTTGATATTTAGCAGTAGTCCTATCAATACCCACAAAGTCACCCATACTGTGTTCTTCCTGCAATGAGAGGAGCAGGCTGGTTATATTCTGAATTCTACATAATAATATTTGCCAAACGAAGAAATCTAGGTATAAGGCAAACAGAAATGGCTTATTCAATGCTTTTTCAAGCGTTTCGCTTACTTGTAGCATGGATGGCGCACACCAGTCAGCTTTAGCTTTAGACTGCTTTTGTGTGCCTTGTCTCTGAACGTTTCATTTATAATAGAATATCGTTTGGCACCATGACGGTTTGAATTAGGTGAACATGGGTAAAACAAATTCAGAGTTATACTGAAGAGAGGTGCCCAAAATCTGCCGCCCACCGCTTGTATTGTGCAGATATTTGCAAAGTGATAGGATTAAACAACATTTGCATTCATTTGGGTTGTTTTGTGTTTTTCACTCATTCCACAACAAGATTTAGTGTCCCTACATTATTTTCTCCATCCCTTGTCTGGCTGTTCTACAGTTACTGATTGGGTTAACTATTTTTATATGGTACTTATTGAATCATAAAACGTGTGCTTGTGCAAAGGCTACAGGAGTTAAAAAATAAACCTAGGAAACAAGGACTTATGTCCTTGTCTCCATTGTGTTTTTAAATGACACAGCGACGCAAATAATTCTTAATCAGCTGCAGGCGACGGGTACATTTGATTTTAAAGCAGGATCTGCAGCTGGTAGCTGTAGTTCGTGGAAAAAATATATTCAAAGCAATTTCATAAAAGTTGAATAAACTAGCCAGCTGCTGTCCCATTTTCTCTCAGAATGAGTGTTGTGATTGGAACCTGAATAGTATTACAGTTTTACAGCCAGTGTGGACGTGCTTGTTATGGCTCAGATAGTTTAGGGACTCGGAGGAGTTCTTTGTGTAATGCGGTTTGCTGTTTGGTAGCTGAGCCTGACAAATTTGGCCAGAGTGGATATTCAGCCTCAACAAACAGAATCTTAAGTATGTCACACATCATGAAAGACTTTGATTTCTTACTGCAGATTTGGAGATGGTCTGCTCTTAAACCTTCCCTATTTGATATTGCTAAAAATGTATCTGCATTGCACATGCGACTGTAATTTCAGATAAGGGCATTGTGGTCTACCTTATTTCAAACATAGAGCAAATTTAGTGATTACTCGAAGGATTACATGATACTAATACCAATATTGATGATAATATAGCAATAATAATAATGATAAGAAGACAAAGAAAACAGTAGAAACAAGATGAAGAAGACAAAGAAAGAGGTGGGAGAAAAAAGAAACACAAGAGTTGGGAAAGCCAATAGGTCTTGCTATATTGAACGCAATTAATAGGCCTGACGTGTTCACATGCTTGCTCAGTTCCACTAATTACTATGGGGCCGATTCACAAAGGTAATCTGAGACAAAAGTCTAACTTTACGAATTTTGGTATTCACAGAGATCATTTACGAGTCATATCTTTATGTCCGCAGTCCGGCCGGAATCTCCGCACCTGGGCCGTACTCTCCGCACCCGGGCCGTACTCTCCGGCTCAAGCCGTACTCTCCGGCTCGGGCCAGATGAAGTGTAATCAATGGGCCAGAATACTATTTTTACAAAAGGGAACATTAGGAATGTGTGATAAATGGTAGAGGAGGTCATGAAAATCAGTTTAGGCAGGGAAAATGGTGTGGCCAGACACTGCATCATATTCCAGAAAAGTTTGCTCCTTTGCATCATGGTACAATTTGCACTCCCCTCAGTGTTACAGTCAACACTAAGGGTGCTCCTCTTAGTGTTGACTGTAGTGTTGACACTACAGTCAACACTGAGGGGAGCGCAAATTGTGCCATGATGCAAAGGAGCAAACCTTTCTGGGATATGAGGAAGTGTCTGGCCACACTCTTGAGTCAGTGGCTGTGTGAATTGCTGTATGGATGTGTGAGTGGCTGCATGGGTGAGTGAGTGGGTGTCTGAATTGCTGTATGAGTGAGTGACTGGGTATGTAAGTGTGTGTATGAGTAAGTGAGAGGCTGTTTGAATGGGTGTTTGGCTAAGTAAGTTGGTGTGTGAGTGGCTGTATTGGGGAGTGAGTATCTGTGTGAATGAATGTATAGGTGAGTGAGCAGATATGAGAGTGCTTGTATGGACATGTGAATGAGTATGTAAGTGGTTGAGTGTGTGAGTGCTTGTATGGTTGTGTGAGTGGCTATGTTAAGAGGCTGTATGGATGAGTGAATGTTTGTGTTAGTGGCTTCTATTTCCTAACTTTAACATCCCTGTGACCTTTGGCTTTTTCAGTGAATTTCTAAGGTTTTTTGAATTCTATTTCCTAACTTTCACATCCCTATAGCATTGGACCCGATTCACAGAACTAACTTAAGACAAAATCCTAAACTTACTACCATTTTGTATTCACAGAAGGCACTTACTCATTTTGGTATTCACAGAAGGCACTTACTCATCAATGAGTAAGTGCCTTATGTGAATACCAAAATGAGTAAGTGCCTTCTGTGAATACCAAAATGAGTAAGTGCCTTCTGTGAATACCAAAATGGTAGTAAGTTTAGGATTTTGTCTTAAATTAGTTCTGTGAATCGGGCCCTTTGTTTTTTTAGTGAATTTCAACTTTTTTAATGTAATTTCCTAACTATAACATCCTGTAAACTTTGTTTTTTTAAGTAAATTTCTCAGGTTTTTAAAATGTTATTTCCTAACTGTAACCTGTAACCTTTAGAGTGAGTGTGTGAGTGAATGCATGAGTGTCTGAGTGGGTCTACTAGTGGGTGTGAGAGTGTCTGAGTGGATCCGTCAGTGGGTGTATGAGTGGGTCTGGGAGTGGCTGTATAAGTGTTGCAATGGGTGTGAGTGGGTGCATGAGTAGGTCTGTGAGTGGGTATGAGAGTGTCTGAGTGGGCCTGTGAGTAGGTGTCAGAGTATCTGAGTGGGGTTGTTATTGCCTCCACGAGTGTGTGAGTCAGTCTGTGATTCAGTGCATGAGTGTCTGAGTGGGTCTGTGAGTGGGTGTATGAGTGTCTGAATGGGTTTGTGAGTGTCTTTGATAGTGTCTGAGTGGTTCTGTGAGTGGGTGCATAAGTGTCTGTGTGGGTTTGTGAGTGGGTGTGAGAGTGTCTGAGTGCATTGTTGAGTGGGTGCATGAGTGTCTAAGTGGGTCTATGAGTGCATGTGAGAGTGTTTGAATAGGTATGCGAGTGGTTGTGTGAGTGAGTTTGTGAGTGGATATGTGAGAGTCTGAGTGGGTCTGTGAGTGGGTGTATTAGTATCTGAGTGAATCTATTAGTGGTTGTGTGAGTGCCTGAGTGTGTGAGTAGGTGTCTGTATGGGTGTGTCAGTAGCTGTGTGAGTGACTTGGCCACAAATGAACCCCTCCTGCAACTTAATCCAACAAGACTCCACAGGTTTACACAAAATATCTACCCAAATGGAGTACTTTCTTCTGGGTTATTACTAAGTCCTACCTCCTTGGGTAAATTTCCAGTACATATTGTACACGACAGCCGTGTAATGAAGCAAAAGGAAATGTCACCAGTGACCTTGTATGTGTTTTGACAATGTGATGGTTCCTGGTGCGTCTTTATCCAGACATATGTCATAAAATAAGTCCTCCTATAGAGAAGACAACAAGACTACAAAGTGGTAACTCTCCACCAAACAAGGGTCTTTCATCTTAACTATATGAAGAAAGTTCTTCTTTGTTTGGTGGTGATATCCTCATATTCCTCGGCAGGAACAATGCCTCACCGAAATCGGCTGGAAATGCGCTGGGGGGCCACTTGTTAAGCTGTCCATAATCCTGGCAAAAGGCAGAAATACCTTTGCATACTACTAAGGTGGGCAGGGCCAAATGGTGAAGCGTCCAAGTGATTTGCACATTTGAATACATGTAGCAACTTAAAGAGAGAACCATGAACTCTGCTCTCACCAGGTAAGGACAAGAAAGAACCCACTCATCACTGGTGCTAGAGATTTCGCTCCAATAGCTCAATGAGCATTCACCTCCAGGAAGCATTTCAGATCATCTTTCAATATGGAATTGCAGAGAAAACACACTTGCTTTGCCTTTGCCAACCCTGGATTTGGAATAATTTGTCTTTTACAGAATTGGAGCTTCAGCAGGGACACCTGCTATGTTTATGTTTGCAAGTGCCTCCTATTGAGGTTTAATTTCTGTGAAATGAGTATCAGGGTCGGAATCGCCTCAGGGGCCCCATCCCCTGGGGCCCAGCCACAACTTAAATGGGCAAAGGGGTGCACAGCCCCCCTCTCCAAGCTGATTTTGGCCACGGGGATCCCATCTCCAGAGGCCCGACTGAAATTTAATGGGAAATGGAGGCCACGATGCCCCCCTTCTCGGGATGATTTTGGCCCTGTAGACCCCATCTCCTGGGGCCCGGCCACATTTGAATGGGGGAGAGGGGCTGCATGGCCCCCTCCCTTGGCCGATTTCAGCCCCCTGGGGCCCAGCCACAAATCAATGGGGGCCCTGGTCCCACTCAGGACACCCAGTTTTCATGTTGTGTACCGCAGGGGGAGCCTCAAGGCCCCCGCAGTGCCAGCCGGCTTTCCACCTCCTGCGGGAGCCAGCATTGCTGCCGCACATAGGAAGCTGCTGGAAATGCAGCTTCTTGCTTGCAAGAGCAATAGTTTCATCTCTTTCCCTGCCTGCTAGTCTGTGGGCAGGGAAAGAGATGAAAACTCTACTTCCATCAAGCGAGAGCTGTTTGACGACTCCTGTTTGCTGGGATTGGAGTGTTTGCTTTAGCTTGGTGGGAGCTGACAGAGCTCCTGCTAAGCTAAAGTAAACAGTTGTGTCCCGGGGGTGGGCATCCCGGGAAATAGCAGAAGCCGGCTCTGGGGGGTGGCAGTCCCCAGAGCCATATATGGCTCCAGGAGGGTGGGTTGTGGGGCCCAATCCTTTCTTTGTACACAGGCCGGTCCCAGGGAGGTGGTGTTTCACGGGGCCATATATGGCCCAGGAGGAGTGCGCGCGGCCCACCTCCTTTATTTTTAAAAAGTATTAGGCCCTGTGAAGGTGGGGGTCCTCTGGGCCCAGCGGGTCCAAGTGGCACCACCATCTATTTTCAAATTTAAAGTCCCAGGAAGGTAGTGGCCCTGGGGCTTGGAGGGGTCCGTGCGCCCACGCATTAATATAAACATAAGCTCTGGGGAGGTGGTGGTCCCCGGGGAATAAATAAACCCTAGAAGGGGGGCCCATGTGCCCCCCTCCTTAATAATTAAACTACACAAGCCCCCGGGGAAATATTAAAAGCAAGCACTGGAGACCATGCCTTTTTTTAAATTCACAGTGATATTCATGAATTTCACCATTAATTAAATAGAAAATAGCTTTTTTGCCCTGCTGGGGTCCCTCTGGGACCTCAGAAACAAGGCTAGGGGGTTAGGGTATTCATACCCTGCCCCCTTTTAATTTTTTTTTGCAGTTTTGTTTTTGGGACTCAACTGAAGCCGAGTTCCAAGATGGCTGCCAACTCTTCCTTGCTGAAATGTTGGCAGTCAATCAGAGCCCTGCAGATCTCTGCACGAGCTTGTTATTATTTCAAATGCTTTGTGACCCTAGATTTGCAAATTTGGATTTCCTTTAATTTCTCACAATCTACTGAACAGATATACACCACAAAAAAACGTAATCTGTGAACCAAAAGCTACCTTTCTGCCAAATTTGGTGTAATTCCGTCCAGTAGTTCAGACTGAAGACGTGTCTAAAGACTCTATGGGAATTAGAATGGGAAACACACTTTTATGGACCCCCTCTTTTTCTCAGCCCCCGCTTGACGGATCAGCCTGAAATTGTCCATGCACAACTAGAATCACCAAAGCTGAGTCCCAGAAAAAACTCTTTTTTTTAAAAAACAAAAAGGGGCAGGGTAGAAATAATCTGATGCCCTAGGTCTCTTGTGGGGTTTCCACAGGACCCTGCCAGGTCAATAAAGCATTTAGGGGGATATGTACAAGGAAGTGGCGGAGCGTGTCGTTAGCCTCCTTGGCTTAACGACACGCTCCGCCACTTCTGAAATGTTAGGCTGCACTATATTTACAAGAATGTGATGCAACCTTGTTGTTACCCCTGCGATGGCGCTACGTTTAGAAACTTAGCGCCAATGCAGGCACCCTTGCACCATAGTGCAAGGGTGTCTGCGTGCAGGGGAGGATTGTTTATGTGTAGGAAGGTGTCCCTTCCTGCACATCAACAATCCTAAAATGCCATTCTATCACTTTCATGTGTGCTGCTTCATGCAGCACACATGAAAGTGACAAAATTGCATTTTTTTTAAACGTTTATTTATGTACAGGAAGGGACACCTTCCTGTACATAAACAAACTATGGCATTTTGCTTTTTCTATGTGTGCTACACAAGGCAGCACACATGGAAAAACCAAAAACGAGGAGAAATAATGCATTTCTCCTCGCTTCGCCATCTTGAGACCAGTTTTTACCTGGTCTTAATTTTGGCGCTGACTCCTATGTAAACCACCCCTGTACAGAGGGGGCAGCGTCAAAATGAATGGGTGTTGTGGTGGAACGCCCACCGCAACACCCACTGCTCACCCCTTTCACGCTAACCATTGCATGAAAGCGGGCCTTATGTACAAAGCAGCGTTAAGCCACGTTAAGTGGCTTAATGCTGCCTTGTACATAAGGCGCAGCCCCTATCGCCACCACAATGTTGGTAAAAGTGGCATTGTAGTGGCGATAGGGGCTTGTACATATGCCCCTTATTTTTTATTTTTTGGTGGAAGTCGCGCTGGATCTGTGGCTCCCGCAGCAAGTTTGCAAAAAAACAAAACACAGGCTCCCACATTTTGTTAGTAATTGGCCCCCATGTGCGCCAGGTCCCGGGGGCATATTGCTAATAAAAAAGGGGGGGCATGGACCCTCCATCCTGGGGCTTATTAATGCCACAGGGAACACCACCTCCCTGGGAGTTATTCATTTTAATACGGGGGGCCACTCAGATCCCCAGGCCTGGGGAACACCACCTCCATGGGTCCACTTGCCAAAATGAAATTGGGGGGCTGCCTGGACTCCCCTGTGCTCCTGGGACCACCTCCTCCCCGGGGCTAATGTATTTTTATGGGGGGCCTCTCAGACCCCCCCAGACCCGGGGACCACCACCAACTGAGGCCATCTTCTTTTTAAATAATTGGGAGGGGACCACGCGGCCCCCTCTTGGGCTGTTCTCAGCTCCAGGGACCACCACCTCCCAGGGGCAGGCCCTACACAAAAGAAAGGAGGGGGGATGCACAGCCCCCCTGCTGGAGCAATTGATGGCCCTGGGGACTGCCACCCCCCGGGGCTGGCTCCTGCTATGTCCTGGGGTGCCTTCCCCTGGGACATAGCTGTTTGCTGTGGCTTGGTGGGAGCTTTACCACTCCTACCAAGCCACAACAAACGCTCTGCTTCCAGGAAGTGAGAGCAATAAAAATGCTCTTGTTTGCTGGAAGCAGAGCAGAATTGCTTTCAGACACAGGGAGCTGCCTTTCCAGCAGCTTCCTATGTCTGAATGCAATGCTGGCTCTTGCTGGAGGCAGAAAGCCAACAGGGATGGCAAGGCATTGAGGCTCCCCCCAGTCCCAGTGGAGACTGGGTACCCTAGGGCACCCAGCAGACATGGCCAGGCCCTGGGGATGGGGACCCCGGGGCTGAAATTGGCCCTTGGAGTGGGGCCGCATGATCCCCCTCACCATTTGAGAAAGCCGGGCTTTGAGGGATGGAGTCCACAGATCTAAAATGGGTCCAGCAAGGGGGGGTCTGTGCTGCCCCCCTCCCCTATTAGAAGTAGGCCAGGCCCCAGGGTTGGGGTCCCTGGGGCTGAAATCAGCCCCGGGAGGGGGTTCACATGCCCCTCCTCCCCTGTATAAAAAAAGAAATAAAAAAGGCGGTGCTCCGGGGGATGGAGTCCCTGGGGCCAAAATCAGCCCAGGGAATGGGGGCCATGCTTCTCCGTTTCAAAGCAAAACAAATTTTTTTAAAAAAAAGGCCTATTTCCTAACTATGACGTCCCTGTAACCTTCGTTTTTTTCAGTGAATTGCTAAGGTTTTTTAAATGTTAAATAAGATGCCCATCGCAATGCAGTGTGGGGGGATTGAACGCAGGGCCTCACCTGGCATTTTGCTGTCCCTTGCAAACACAAGGAGATGATGGACGGAGAGCTGAAACTTTTCAGACACTCACCCCCACTCACAGATCTGGGTTGAATCCATCATCGTTCTTTAGCTCACTTCGCCATCCCAGTTCAGACACAGCTATATGCAAATCAGTCTTGACCCTGTGCCTCATGGGAACAGTCCAGCCCGAACTGCTAAGCCATGTCTTCCCTGGACAGGAAACAAGCATCCTGGTACCGGTTTTGGGCTAACAGCCCTCATCAGCCAGGCTAGCTTGAATCCAGTGGCAAAGTGAGCAAGGGACCCACGTCTGGGCATACCCTGCCAACTTAGGGCGAACAAAGCAAACACAAGGAGATGATGGACGGAGCGCTGAAACTTTTCAGACACTCACCCCCAGTCACAGATCTGGGTTGAATCCATCATCGTTCTTTAGCTCACTTCGCCACCCCAGTTCAGACACAGCTATATGCAAATCAGTCTTGACCATGTGCCTCATGGGAACAGTCCAGACTGAACTTCTAAGCAATGTCTTCCCTGGACAGGAAACAAGCATCCTGGGACCGGTTTCGGGCTATCAGCCCTCATCAGCCAGGCTAGCTTGAATCCAGTGGCAAAGTGAGCAAGGGACCCACGTCTAGGCATACCCTGCCAACTCAGGGCGAACAAAGCAAACACAAGGAGATGATGGACGGAGCGCTGAAACTTTTCAGACACTCACCCCCAGTCACAGATCTGGGTTGAATCCATCATCGTTCTTTAGCTCACTTCGCCACCCCAGTTCAGACACAGCTATATGCAAATCAGTCTTGACCATGTGCCTCATGGGAACAGTCCAGACCGAACTGCTAAGCCATGTCTTCCCTGGACAGGAAACAAGCATCCTGGGACCAGTTTCGGGCTAACAGCCCTCATCAGCCAGGCTAGCTTGAATCCAGTGGCAAAGTGAGCAAGGGACCAACGTCTGGGCATACCCTGCCAACTTAGGGCGAACAAAGCAAACACAAGGAGATGATGGACGGAGCGCTGAAACTTTTCAGACACTCCCCCCCAGTCACAGATCTGGGTTGTATCCATCATCGTTCTTTAGCTCACTTCGCCACCCCAGTTCAGACACAGCTATGTGCAAATCAGTCTTGACCCTGTGCCTCATGGGAACAGTCCAGACCAAACTGCTAAGCCATGTCTTCCCTGGACAGGAAACAAGCATCCTGGGACCGGTTTCGGGCTAAGAGCCCTCATCAGCCAGGCTAGCTTGAATCCAGTGGCAAAGTGAGCAAGGGACCCACGTTTGTCCACTGGCAAAGTGAGCAAGGGACCCACGTCTGCCACTGGATTCAAGCTAGTCTGGCTGATGAGGGCTGTTAGCCCGAAACCGGTCCCTTGATGCTTGTTTCCGGTCCAGGGAAGATATGGCTGGGCAGTTCGGGCTGGACTGTTCCCATGAGGCACAGGGTCAAGACTGATTTGCATATAGCTGTGTCTGAACTGGGGTGGCAAAGTGAGCTAAAGAATGATGATGGATTCAACCCAGATCTGTGACTGGGGGTGAGTGTTTGAAATGTTTCAGCACTCCGTCCATCATCTCCTTGTGTTTGATTTTGCTGTCCCTTCCCAAGCTTGCTGCTCCTGCCTTCCTCTTCCTTGCCATCCATTGTCCAAGTCTATGACCCTGCTCCCTCATTACAGCTGTGTGTGGCCGTTGTTCTGCCACTGCCCTTCCTGCCTTCCCTAAACAGTTAGCTTGCTGCCCCAGCCACCTCCTCCCTACCCTCTGTTGTCCGAGTTCATGCACCAGTCCGTTCCCTCCTGCCCTGCATGGTCTGATGTGCTGCCACTGCCCTTCATTTAGCTTGAGGTCCCTATCCACTCCTCCTGCCCTCCATTGCCCAATTCTATGCCCCATCATTACCCTCCTGCTTAGCCTCTGTGCTTAGCTTGCTGCCCCTACTCTCCTTTTACCTGCCCTCCAATGTCTGTGTGCATGTCCCTGCCCCCTCCTTTCTGCCCACCATATTCCATGGACCTGCCACCCTCCTATCCATTCTGAGTCTTCTGCTGAGCTGCTACTCCCCTCCCACCTGCCTATCATGGTCAGATGGCTGACACCTGTCCCTGCCACCCCCAACCTGCCTGTCCAAGTTCCATGCCCCTATGCCCTCCCTCCTGTCCTCCATGGTCCATTTTGCTGCCACTCCCTTCTGCCCTCCATGCTCTGTTGTGCTGCATCTGCTCCTCCTGCCTGCCCTGTTTGGTCTGTTGTGAAGCCCCTTCCCCTGCTCTCTTTTGTCTGTGTCCAACCCCTACCCCTCCCTTCTGTCCTCCATGGTCCGTTGTGCATGCCTCTGTCCCCTCCCTCTGGCCCACCATGGCGGCGGTTGTGTTGCCTATAACCCTCCTGCTTGCCATGCCTGGTCTTCTGTGCTGCCACAACCCCTCCCACCTGTCCAGTGTGGTCAGCTTGCTGCCCCTAACCCCCTCCCAATTTCCCTCCCTTGTCTGTGTGTATGCCATTATAGATGCACTGATGCCCTCCATGGTGGGCTGTGCTTCCAGTTCCCATCCCGCCTGCCCACCATGGTCAGCTTGCTGCTCCTGCCCTACCTCCTTCCCCCTGTCCTCCGTTTTCCATGTGTATACCACTATCCCCTCCCTCCTGCCTTGTCTGGTCCTTTGTCGTGCTCCTGCCCCCTCCCTCCTGCCCTTCATGGTCCTTTATGCTGCAACTGTCCCTCCTGTCTGTCCGGTATGGTCAGCTTGCTGCCCTTGCCTCTTCCCCTCTGCTCTCTGTTGTCCATGTGCATGGCCCTGTACCCTCCCTATTGCTTTCCATGGTCCATGTGCTGCACTGCTGTTCCTGCTTGCCCTGTGGGTTGTAATGTGTTGCTGCAACCCCTTGATGCTTGCCCTGTAAGGTCAGTTTGGTGCCCCTGCCCATCTCCCTCCTGCCCTCTCTTATCCATGTACCTACACCTCCTGCCCTCATGATCCAATGTATCTTACTTTCCAACATTTTGAACTTGGTAAGATGGAGATTTTGAAAAACAATCCTGGGGAATTGATTTTCCCCATTGACTTACATTGAAAAAGAGGAGATTTTAGGCAGGAGAGAGATAAAATAAAGCCTTTTTGGATTAAAAACATTGCGAGTCTCCTGCCTGAATCGGGTCTGTTGGCATGTATGGTTGTACTGCCACTGCCTCTTACTTCTACCCTCAATGGTCTTTTATATTGCCACAGCCTCTCTTGCCTGTACTGCCTAGTTGATTTGTTGCCCCTGCCTCCCTTTCCCCTGCCCTCCATGGTCAGCTGTGCTGCCACTGCCCCTCCCGCCTGCCCAGCATGGTCAACTTGTTGCCTCTGCACCCTCCTCCATGAGAGGGTCTTATTCCTATAGAAATTATGGTTAGTGCTCTAAACAACTAAAATGAGGACATATTTTCTCAGTTCTCAAATAGCGACAAAGCACTTCTAAATAATTTATCTTTATTTATTTTTATCCGTTGATCACTTGATTATATTTTATACTTAAGGGAGAGGATATGGCATTCAGGCCAGAGCTGCAGACTTTGCAACTGTGGAACCAGGTTCCAGTTTCGGCATCAGTTCAACATTCTGTGATTCTGGGCAAATCCCTTACTCTCCCCATGCTTAAAACCAAAATGCATGTGTCCTTGTGTAACATAACTGATGCTCATGTAAAGTACTCCAATACCTTCAAGTCGAGTCTGTGCTATAAAAAAACTGCAAAAATAAAAATAAGTGTTTTGCACACTCCTGTCATTGGGCTATACTTGGGCTACATTTGGGCTTAATTTGCACTCTTTTCTCTGATTGCCATCTCGGGAGACTCATTTGTTATGAAGCTCCCTAATTTCTTCCTTTACTGCAATATTCTCAGTAGAAAATGCTTTCAGTTTTCAACTTCAATTCCATCAAGATGGCGTTCAGACTTTTGGCATAAATTTACCATGCACAGTGTTCTCGCTAATAATACAATTTCTCTTGTCATAAGTGTTTTATTTATTGTAATACATTCACAGCCTATTACTTAGGTGATATCTAAGGGTATATGTAGTGCATGGAAAAGGGGCGAGGTATAGGGAATGTACTGTGGCGAGTGAGGTGACAAGGATGTGTACGGATGATATTTATTGAAAGGTGGTTTGTAAGTATAAATGTGAGTGATAAGTCTGACTTACAGTAATATGAAAGCGGTGCATGAACGATAAATCAACAGATAAGTCTATGTTATGAATTTGATTTGGTAAGATGTGTTTGGCAGAAATACGTTACAAATAAGTGCATAAGTGGCACATAAATAATAAACTTAAGAGATAACTATAACTGTAGGATTTCTAATCTTTGTGGATCTTAATTTGTGTTTGTATATGAAACCTAAAGCAAGTTTCACTAACTATAACTCACATCTAACCTTACTTTTTTGTGTGTATTTCAATGGTTTTTACAATGTTAGTAACAATTTTGTAATATTTGTCCACTTCAGTTTAGTGGAGTAGGGTATTATTAAGTGGAATGTGGTACAATATTGTGGTAGATAGTGATGTAAAGTGTACTGCAGTACAGTATATTGTTGTATAGTGAGGTGGAGTAAAGTGGAATGAGGTATACTGAAGTACTGTATAGTGGAATGCCATATAGCTGAATGGCAGAGAGTACAGTTGCATACAGTGAAGTGGCATAGAGGGAAGTCGGATACAATAGAGTGGCATTTATTGGAGTGGCATAGAGGGTAGTGCTGTACAGTGCACTGAAATGCAGTGGGAGAGCATAAAGTGGAGTGTGGAAAAGTGGATTGATGTCCTGTAAATATTGTGCAGTGTACTCACGTATACTGTAGTAGCATAGGGTGTAGCGCTATACCTTGGAGTGTTGTATAGCTTAGATGCCTATATTGGGATATTGAATACTGAAATAGCATACACGAGAATGGTGTACAGTGGAGTGGTGTAAACTGAAATATAGTACACTGGAGTGGGATATACTGGTGTGCTATAGGGTGGAATGGTGTAAAGTTCAGTGGTGTACAGTGGGATTGCGTAAAGTGGAGTTTGGCACAGTGTAGTGTTGTAAAGTCAAATTGAATACAATGGAGTAGCGTATTTTGGAGTGCCGTATAGTGCAGTGGTGCAGAGTGATATACTGTAGACTACTGTTGGGTAGAGTGTAATACAGTGCAGTGCAAAGTTGAGTTTAGTGACATTAACTGTTTAGCTGTAGAGTGGAGTGCTATATAGAGGAGTAGCGTACAGTACAGTGCCGTCCAACTCAATAGGGTTAATTATACAAACATACAGTGTAGTCATGTACAGTGAAGTGTGGTTTAGTGGAGTGGCGCAGAATGTACCCTTGTAAAGTGAAATAGCATACAGTTGATTGTGGTACAGAGCAATGATGTATAGTGTATTTCCGTACAATGCAGTGGTGTAGAGTGTAGTAGTGAAGACTGGAATAGCGTACACTCCAGTAGTGTACCATGAAGGCAGCCATACGGGAATAGCATGTAGTGGAATAGCTTAAATTGGAGTACAGTACAGTGGAATAGCATTGAGGTATGAGCACTACAGTTTAGGGGCATCCAATAAAGTGGCATACACAAAAGTGTAATAGAGTACAGCAGTGAACAGCATAATAGTGTAGGGTATAGTGGTGTACATTACAATGGTGTGCAGTCCATTTGGGTTGAGTAGAGTTGAGTAACATACAGTGGATTAGCGGAGAATGTAGTGACGTAAACTGTAGTGATGTGAAGTGGAGTAGCATACTGTAAATTCCACACAATGCAGTGATGTAAAGTAAACAGTTAGACAGTGGAGTGGTGTAAAGTGGAATGTGTAAATTACAAGAAATGTAGCTTTAAAGTGCAAAGATGGAAATGATTTTTCACCAAAATATATACTATAATATGCAGATTTTGTGGGGTCCCAAGAAGTGGTTGAATTCAATGCATGTTGCTTAATTTATTTCAATGTGTGTATTGCAAACTTTTTCATTTGGATTTGGTAAAAACTTGTCTGGATTAGATATTATGGTGCGCAGATGCTTATTTTGGGTTGTGCAGATGAGTAGAGTAACTGTCTTATAACTTATAATTTATTTAAAGGTTGTGATATCAGTTTGCGCAGTATGTTTGCAAAATATGGGTGTATTTGGCTATACTACCATGGTCCAAAGTGATGTTGAATCAGTAGCTGATTGGCTAATGACTGCCTTTACAAAAGTTGAAGGCAAGCATGTTGTGTTTAGTTACACTTTTCCCGTGTTCTTTGTTACGCCGTTGGATATAGGTAAGTAATTGTTTTGGTATGTTTGCCATACCTATTAACATTTTACTAAAGTGGTAATGGGGTTTGCAAAATATTTATATATTTTTTAATTTTTTGGGGATACATAGGGAGTTCTACAGCGGTACCACATAATTATTTTCCGAAGTTACCATTGTTATTTCAAAATTTCTTTATATTTTTGTAGTATTGTACAGGCAACAACATTTTATTAATTAACATGATACTCTGTACCCTTTTTTCAGCATATTTAAATATGTTCATATTGGAAAATAGCAAAACCAAAGGGGATGATGGACGGAGTGTTGACATTGCAAGCACTCACCCCCAGTCAACTGATCTGGGTTTAATCCATCATCATTCTTTAGCTCACTCTGCCACCCCAGTTCAGACATGGCCATATGCAAATCAGTCTGACCCTGTGCCTCATGGGAACAGTCCAGCCCGAACTGCCAGATAGCCTGGCTGATGACGGCTGTAAGCCAGAAACCGGTCCCAGGATGCTTGTTTCCGGTCCAGGGAAGATATGGCTTGGCAGTTCGGGCTGGACTGTTCCCATGAGGCACAGGGTCAGACTGATTTGCATATGGCCATGTCTGAACTGGGGTGGCGGAGTGAGCTAAAGAATGATGATGGATTAAACCCAGATCAGTTGACAGGGGTGAGTGCTTGCAATGTTCAACACTCCGTCCATCATCCCCTTTGGTTTTGCTATGTTCGCCCTAAGTTGGCAGGGTATGCCCAGACGTGGGTCCCTTGCTCACTTTGCCACTGGATTCAAGATAGCCTGGCTGATGACGGCTGTAAGCCCGAAACCGGTCCCAGGATGCTTGTTTCCTGTCCAGGGAAGACATGGCTTGGCAGTTCGGGCTGGACTGTTCCCATGAGGCACAGGGTCAGACTGATTTGCATATGGCCTTGTCTGAACTGGGGTGACGGAGTGAGCTAAAGAATGATGATGGATTAAACCCAGATCAGTTGACTGGGGGTGAGTGCTTGCAATGTTCAACACTCCGTCCATCATCCCCTTTGGTTTTGCCATATTGGAAAATATACTTTAGCACACTATGGCTCATATGTACGAAATTCCGAATTTGCAATTCCCAAATAGCGAATCCATAGAAATCACTATTTGGGAATCACAAAACGGAATCTATGTAAACTGTAATTTTCTAATAGTGATTTCTTTCGATATGCAAAATCCATTCATACAGATAGGACTAAGTTCGGATGTTTTTTGTGACTCTTTAAAACTTCACTTGATCTCTGCCCGCCTTAATTCCGGAGTTTGGAAAATGAACGTTAATCAGTTTTCACACCTTTCAATTTGTGTTCATTGACTGGAACTTACTGGAACCTCCTGTGACAAAACTATCCATTGTCTACGGGATTTTATACTGGATTTATGCCTTTCCCTTGGAAAATATTCCACTCTTATTTCCACAACAGGACCTGGTGTTTTAGCAAAATATTCAAGTAGCATGATTGTGTCTTTCTAGCTATGTACCTTGCAGAACCCTTCCACTTGTCTATTGGTGCCAATCCTGGTATCAAGAATACATGGCTTGTTTGTTTATGGGTGGTAGTGAAAATTCACACAAAAAGTTGAAGGCAATATACCTTTAGAACGTATATAATGTATGAGATTCACCACGGGACCTTGAAAGTAGCTTTAGAATTGTACATACCTTACCCCTGATAGTGGGAGCGCTGCAGGCCAACAGGGCCCTAGGCTGAAAGGGGTAGGTAAGGGTGGCAAGCAGTTCTAATATAGGTCTGGCAAATCAAACAGTGGCTTCAATTCTATGAATGATAACCTATAACAATGCTCTCCTGCTCATTCAGCTTTCATCCGGACTGAGGGGCATATTACCAAGGATGTGCGATAATTATCGCAAAGCGCACTTAGCGCTGTTTTTTTTATCGCCGTCTATCGCTGGATTACATCGTGGAGATAGCGCGTTATTATCAATGCTTATCTCCAAGGCGATAGAAAATCCAGTGATAGCGGCGAAACCCAGCAATAGCGCGCGAAATCCAGCGCTAAATTCCACGTGCTAATGAAAAGCTTGCTAATAGGCAGGTGAGGACTTAACCTTACAGTCCACCTCCCATTGACTAGAATGGTTAAGTCAAGTTTTAAAGAGGTGTTAGATTCCAGCGATAATCGCGGTTAGCGCAAATTATTTTATCACTTCGCGGGCATTGCTAATAGGGGGAAGTTGTGTTTGCGACTGTTTTCAGTCGCTTTTAGTTGGGAACGCCTACTTTGCATGTCATTAGCGATAATTATCGTTGACATGCAAAGCGGCAAGAAAACGTCCGCTTTCGCCATAAAGCTGTCGCTAACAGCTGTTAGCGACAGCTTGCTAATAGGGCGATAAAAATATCGGCGCTTTAGCGGCAAAAAGTGCCGCAAAAGTGGCGATGCTGCCCTTGATAATATGCCCCCGAATGTTTAGGAAACAATGTTATTAAGCACTTATTCCACCCCTTTGCTTTGCTCACATACTCTAATTACTCATCAGACTCTCGAACTCTCCGCTGACGCTGGGCAATGAAACAAAAAACATTTGCCCAATTGTCTTCTAAAAGTAGAGGTTAGGTCCAAAATCTCCATTATACATATCTTAGTGCTCCAGGCTGCTAATAGCTCCTCTCAACAGCTTGCAAGTAAGTACACTGTCAGGCAGAACTTGATGCCAGAGGCTGCCTGATCCCTGTACAGAACTGCCTGCACGCATCAGCCCAACCTACCCCAGACATCCCATTCCAGCCCTACTCTGAAACAGTATAAACTCTCTCTGATCCCATGAAGATTCACAAAATGTTCCTGGGCCTGTTTAGGACCCCTGAGCTTTCACTCATAATCAGGATTTCTGAGACCCCTGAGCTTTCATTCATAATAAAGATAACAACAGATAATTTTGATGTTGAATCTGTAGCAAAACGTTACAAAATCATCTTGCTGGTGTGAATGCTCCTAAAGAGGCGTGAAGTGTTTCTTAAACTACATCATGACCCAAAATCCTGAAATCCTTATCGTAGACTGATAATGCAACATGCTTACAGGCAGATCCAAATCTCATTTTCTCTTAAACATCTCTAAAGCTACATTACGAACAGTCTTTTAAAAGTGCTTCCAACATCACAGGAGTTTTGAAGATTGCACAATGTTTACACTCTTAGAGATTGCCCACCATTAAACACTAACCGTAAACATCTACAACAACACAAATATGCTAATATAAGGAAACCAAAAGAAATTGAATACATTAACCTATTCAACAATCCCACAGTCCCTTAAAGACCTCAGCCTTTCCTCATCACCCTCCAACAGCCATCTTGCAGCAAGTGACTGTTGCCCTGTTTGCGAAACTATCATGGGCTCAAAAGGTCATTTATTGTTTTTTACCTAGCATATGGTACTTCATCACATTGTTGTTTCTGTGCACAAATCACACATCTGACATGCCGCTTCTGAATGTTTAGACAGCGGGTGACCTTATTTAATGCATTCTGGGTGACTTTTTAATGTTTGCACCTGGTTACCATCAGATCTGATTCAATGGTAATTACATTTCCTAAATGCCCATTTTGCGACTAGTGTAAATTAGGAAATACTATGTGCATGCAGTTACAGAGTTGTAAATAGGAAATTGCTATTTGTGATTTCTTATTTTGCGATTTCTAAAATGCAATTTCTACAACGTAGAAATCGCATTTTGCACCACTGCGAATTCATTTCGGACATAGGAAAATGGCATTTTGCATTTCCTAAAAGCCCGTAATAGCGATTCAGACCATTAAGAAATGCAAAATGCCTTCATACATCTGGGCCTATATTTACAAACTATAGCGTGTTATAGAGTGTTTCTAAATTTAAATTCTTTTTCATTTTTAATTTTTTTTGGGTATCTCTGTAGTACCGCGGTCCTCCTTAATTTTTTTCAAAATCCAAATAAACTTCTAAATATTTTTTCCTACCTATTACCACTGTAATAAAATGGTAATAGGTACTAAAAAAATATCAAACCTAGGGGCCTATTTATGACCTGGTTTGCGTCGCTCTTGCACCACACAACGTGGTTTAAGAGTGACGCAAACCTTAAGTCAGATTTTTGATGCCTCACAAAGCAACTTGGCATGGCTGAGTGGCTTAAAAAATCTGAAGTAACACAACACAGTGCAAATCGCTGCATTGCGTTACTATGCCCTGGAATGCATTCCATGGGCATTGCTTGGGTGTTCCCATGCAACTCCCATGGATTTTGACGCATCCCCAGATTTACAAGAACTTGTAAACCTGGGGATATGCCAAATTCTTACACCTTCCCAGGGGAGGCATAACTAGGAGAAATATCTCTATTTCTTCTTGTTTCTTCCTTTTTAGGTCGAGCATTTGAGACCTCTTGTATATACTTTAGTATATACTTATATATACTTATATGTATATGTACTTTGTGGGCTCTGGAGATCAGCCCTAGGACTTGTCTGCTTCCGCTTAGGGACTTTTTTCTGTTCAGCTGCCTCTATTTAACTGTCTTAATAGAAAACAACCAGCAGAGGTCAGTAAAATACCAGAATCACTTTAGCATTCTCTAGATTCCGGTCCATAGAAATTGTCTTCCACAAGCACCCGTAGACAATAATATTTTTTTCAAATCTTGTATTTTCAGTGATATGACCACCGAAAGCCCTGATTTTATATTAAAAACAGAGCTTTGAACTATGCCATTTCCCGCTGAAAGGCAATATTACTCTCTATGCATTCACATACCTGGCGTGTCACACAGTTTGGTGCTTACTTTCCCTCCATGTTAAAGAACAGTAGATGGTTCAGCACCCAGGCTAATGTGCTGCATAGCTAAATACATATAAGGTCCCAAAGCGAGACCGATTGCATTGCAATTGCTTGTTCTATGTGTGCTGCATTCTGCAGCACACATAGAAAGAGGAATATACCTCTCAGAAATGTTTTTGTGCAGGAAGGTGTCCCTTCTTGCACAAAAATAATCCTGCATGCAATGCAGGCACTCTTGCGCCATGGTGCAAGGGAGCCTGCATTGGAGCTATGCAGCCCATTGTGCACCAGCGCATGGGAAAGAACAGGAATGTGCCACATTCCTTTGAATAAGGTGCATTCCTGCCTTTTCCCAGTCATGCAGTACAGCGCAGCAAGGTGACTTGCTGCACTGCACTGTGTCACAAAGCTCAAAAATTAGCCCCCCCAATACTTAACTACATTACAAGGCATAACACAGAACACAGGGAAACTCCAGGTGAAAAAAACATGGCTGCCTTTAACTGTTGTAAATATATCAAGAAAACAATGGTTCTTGTGGACAATGCAAGGACAATTAATAAACACAGAGCATAATAGCATTCAATTACTGGAAACAGAATCATCTTTTTTCTTTTATCTTTCCTTCAGGCGTCCCATATCTTTAGGTCCTGATGAGACCTCTCATTTCTGCTTCTGTGGTCGAAACGTCGTTGGCTTACATTTGAAACAAACCTTTACCGGCCCTTTGTCAAAAAATAATATAGAGGCTAATGTGTAGACATTGTTACAAGGTCATTTTCATTTACCAAGAAACCTTGTTAGTTATCATAATTGTTCACAAGTTGTCTGTGTCTTCTGTTTAGTCACTTGGGACACGGAGCACTGATAATATCTCACTTGTATTAATACAAAATTATTCTGTGAACACAGTATCTGGCTTCTGGAGTATGCTTTCATACAACATCCTATTTCCAGTAAATGAATGCTATTATGCTCTGCGTTAATAAATTATCCATACATTGTCCGCAAGAACCATTGTTTTCTTGATATATTGCATACCCTAGTTCAGTGTGAGTAGGGTGGCCCTTGTTTTCCTGATTTAATTGTTGTAAAGGCAGTGATCAGCTAATGACGTCATCACTATGTACCTCAGAATTATGCAGTACTACCATGCCCACAGATATAGCTAAAAAATTCTTAAAGCATATGAAATACTTGCCTGCTGTACCCCAAAGAATCCTCTGCGCATCATAATATTTAATCCTTCCAAATTTCATCAAAATCCGACTGACGGTTTTCGCTTAATGTGAA
This sequence comes from Calotriton arnoldi, assembly GCA_963921515.1. Taxonomy (NCBI): domain Eukaryota; kingdom Metazoa; phylum Chordata; class Amphibia; order Caudata; family Salamandridae; genus Calotriton; species Calotriton arnoldi. The sequence continues at coordinate 248,425 of CAWUFW010013566.1, forward strand.
ATACAAAGGACTATGGAAAAATGCATTAGATTTGAAGCCTGTTTTAAGACCACCCCTTTTTTTTGCACCCCTTCAAGAAACCCTGCAAAACTTTCAGGACTCTGACAATCAAACAGGGGCAACAGGTCTGCAAAGTTTTATGAATATTCGTCAAATGGTTGCAAAGTTATTAAGGGACAAAAATCACAAAATTCCCTATCTCTGGTCACCCTAACTATAACTAGGCCTGGGCGGAACTCGTGGAGTTTTGCTCCGCGGAATTCTGCTGAGTTACATAACAACTCTGCAAAATTCCACGGAACTCTGTGAACGGGTGGATAAATACTCACACAGCTCTTTGCGCTGCTTTTTCATGCCAGTGGAGCATTTTATGCTAAAAAGCAGAACAAACGGCACCATGTGGTGCACATGGGCATGGCCAATTTGTTTTACCTGCTTTCTACTGTTCTGTGCATGCTGCTGGGCCTTTCTAAATCTGTCTCAATCCTCTCCCATCTGATCTTTATTAAGTGTGGATGGAGCTTGCGGAGTTTTACTCAGCGGAATTACATATAAACTCAGTTCGATTCTGTGAGTTCCGTGAGTGGGTGGAATTTGCACGTTTCGCAGCTTGTACTGATTTTTAGCGATGAGATCTTGTTCCATGCTATAAAATTAGTGTGAACACCACGTGTAATGCACCAGAGGGTGCTCCTTCTTTCTGCCACTCGAGTAGATTTTCTACTTGAGAGGCAGCTTTCTTAACACGAACGGTTGCGACTTGCTTCGACTGCTCGCATTGAATAAATCTTGCTGAGAGGCATTCTAGCAGTCAAAAATCTCAGTAGGGGATGCAAATTCTTGCTTGTGCTCACTAACAACGTTGGGGAGCTGCATGAGAGAAAAAACTCTGCCACGTTGCGCTTGGCGGAGTTTTGCTAGAACTACACAATACTCCTGTTGGCCGAAGTGGGCAAAAAACTGTGCATTTGTTGGACAACATAAACATCAAGATTGTGCATGAGTGATTCCATGCACACCCTCAGAATATGTTGGCCTATAGTCCTGCTAGCTCACAATGTGCCATCTGCCCCCTAACCTTACAGGGTAACAAATGTAAGTGTAACCTCAGAACATGAGAACCCTGATCTCCCAAAGAAATTGTGGTAACAGATCTAGAACCCTTTTGTTTGGTTACTCATGCATACCCAAAGAAATACACAAGAAATACTTAGCAAAGCGTTTCAATATTTATTGAAGCATTGTGATTCTTGTATTAAAATGCGTGCGCTGCGATAATCTGTAGAATGAAACAGCATAGCGTAATTAACATTATGAGAATAGTGAAAAAGATTAACAATTCCACCATTGTGCTATAACAGTGAATATATGCTGGCATATAAGTACTGTGTGATAGGGTACGCCTACCTAGCGCTTCCTAACCTAGTTTTCCTAGTTTGGGTGATGTGCCAAATCCCTGTCGGGTGGTCTTATTCCCCATTACCTGTGGGTAAGTGTCATCAGGCTGCCTGTCTTGGTCGTAAGTTGGACATCCCTCTTCGCAGGGGTAAACAGGAATCGGCTGGGCTGGAATTCCATCATGCAAAAACCTCACAGTGTCAGCAAAATGCTCCTCTCCCTTAAAGAAGGAAGCAATTCTGTATATATAATAACAACACCCATGCTGCCATGTTGAAGCCCCAGTCAGGCCGCTATTGTTATCCGATTGTGATAACTTTGTCGCCTAAAAGACAACAATAAGCAACAACATTTGTGTAATGAACATTATCCCTTGATTGGAATGTTCAAGGTGTCATGAGAGTGTGCCTACAAAGTAAGTAACCTAAGTAATCTTTATTGCTTGATTATAAAAAAACGTTGCAATACAGTACACAGTAAATACATTAAAAATATATTAAAAGAAATACATAAAACAGACACATAGTGCCATCAATGTTGTCCTTTTAAAAAATCAAGACCCATCTGGAGGAATGTTTTGTGAAAAGATTTAAAAGGACTCACTTCCTACCCTGTAAATTTAGGTGAGTCGGCACCAAGCCTATTAATGCCAGTTATCTTGGCAAGAGTGTATATAATTAAGGCGTGCCAGTAGAGTGTAGCCAATTTTCTAGGGGCGCTCCCCCAATGCGATACGGATTTGTGTAAAAAGCAAATTTTGTAATCAATAAAACTGTGAAAGTGTGGTTGCGGCAGATAAAGTGCAATATGCCTAGAATAAGATTAAAACTGCATCCGAGCACTGGGTTGTTTAGGTGCTTAGCTGTTAACAATAGAAAGTGTGTGTGCAAGGGTCTAGGTGTCTAAAAGCCTTAGCCTACGTGCACCTAATGAGTCATGTAGGGCAGAGGTATTGTTGGTGTTCCAAGTAATGAACGGTAGGGGAAGACGAAGGTTAAAAAACCATGACCAAGGTCCCAGGTCTGTAGGGTGCTAGGGGCGTTATCATGAGAGGTGCGCGTGCAACAGGCTTGGCATTTAAATATTTTACCCGGTTTACATAAAAGCATAAAGAGTCAAGGACAGGAGTTTGGGTTGAAACCAGAGCAGTTAATTATCTAGTCACACCCCTTTCCTTCATCTGCTGGAGCAGTGGCCTCCACCTTTTTTGTGAATCGCTAAAAGAATTTCACCAGTGCACAGTTTAACCTATTGTCCGATGGTTCAAAGCAGGCCAACACTGCCTCCCTGAAGGACCTTAGACCCTGGTCATTCCACCTTATTCGTAGAAGTTCCTGCCGGTCCTCCATAAGGGTGGGGCACAAGAACAGTATATGGATAATGTCTTCCAGATTCTGGTCACATAGCCGACAATTCACCTGCACCTCTCGTCTTTTCTATATGGGATAATAAATTGGGGCCAATATTATCCCCATTCTGTGTTTCATGAACAGTACCTTGGTCCAATCATTATAGAGTTCACTTAGGTAGCTCTGTGGTTTAAGCCGCCTATAGGTAAGGAGCTTCATTCAGCCGTGTTTGCATCTAGACAGGCAAGCATTGTTCTCTACGAGTGAGAGCAGTTGTGTGCTTGCTTTTGCCAGCCTTTTGAACGCCAGATGGCTAGGGGGTCAGTCCCAAGTGCTCGTTAGATCAAGGGTGCTCAAGGCTTGCGACAGGTAGGACCTTGCCGGGGAGCTTTGCTTTGTTTCCAGTTCATTCCAAAGGTAATGGCCCAGTGAATCTTCTTTTGCTGACCTGAGTTCATGAGAATGCATCATGAAGGCCCCCTTCCTAGCTAATGTCTGCTTAACAATGCCAAACTCCAGCCTTATCTGGGCTGAGGATGAGTGGGAAGGAAGCTGAATAATGTATCTGTAGATCTCGAGTAGCATTTTGTGCAGTATTGCACTATCCCGCCCGTTAAGAGCCTCGCTTCCGTATGCTAAGGTAGGAAGAAACTTTGCTTGGGCCATCTGGAGAATCAGCGTAAGCATGGGACCTTTAGTTTTGGGTCAAGACAGAGACCTAAGGCCGAAGGTCAATGCATTGCCGTTCTTCCTGATTTCATCTAATTGATTGTTGATTTACCCTTTCTTGTTGAAGTAGACTCAGAGGTACTTAAAACTTTTATTTGACCCTAACTTTTCATGGTATATAAACCGCATTGGTTTTTGTGATCTAGTAACTTTTTTTAAAATTTTTATTTTAAAACTTTATTCAGGTAAAAAAAACTTTACAAGTAATGCATTTGAGTACACAGTTATTATCAAGGCACCTCAGTCATGGATAAGCAAGTATCAACAGATGGCAAGATACACATTTCTACATGTACAAATTCTGAGCGTAGGAACGACATTTAGGATGAATCTATCCCAAAGTTCACTGTGTCACACTTACATAGGGGTTCAGATCATCACTTTCCATGTCAGCTAGATCATTTGTGAAGGTGTGAGCTGCAGTATTGTCGGGGTTTTATTGTCCCCGTCGGTTCACTGTAGATAAGTCACCAGGAGAGCCCATATGTTGTATGGTCTACTCACGAGGGGCATTAGGCTCCAGTATTCACTTAAGTGGGTCTGGCAGTATGCTGCGTCCGCAAGCCAGGCTTTGGAGGATGGTGCCGGTTTCTGGCCCCAGTGGATGCTACCCTGCGCCGAGCAAGAATCAACAGCTTTGCGACTAGCCGTCGGCTAGCATCAGGTACTTCTTTGACATATCCTAAGAGACAAATCATGGGATCTAGTGCAAGAGTATCAGAGGTAATGTCACCTATAATGCGGCATATGTCGCACCAGAAGGTCGCGATTCTAGGGCACATCCATGCTAGGTGCACGAATGTTGCGTTAGGAGTGGAGCATCGTATGCAGTTGGTGTCCTCAGTCAATCCCATTTTATAGAGAGCTGCAGGCGTATGGTACAATCTAGGTAAGTATTTGAAATGTATAAGGCGTAAACGATAGTTGGGGGAATGTTTTGGAGATTGGTTGCAGCAATATTGCCACTGTTCAGGCGTGGGCTTGTCTACTAAGTCAGTTGTCCAGGCAAGGCGTGCCCGTTCAGTTTCGACTGGTGAGGCTGCGAGAGCCAGTGCGTATAACCTAGTTACCAATTTGCGCGGAGAGGTGGCAGTGTGAATATATTCTAGTGCAACGCTAGGGGGTGGGGGTTGGGAAAGGAGTCATTCATGTTCTTGCAAGTAGCTCTGATAATATAGTAATTTATCTAGTGGAGTTGCGTTGTCTGGAAGGGAGACAAATTGGCCATTGGGATATAAATCGGCATTGGTGCAAATACCTAGCAGGACCGCACGACGTGCCATGCCAGTCGTCTGCAGTAGGGGGAATGAGGGATTGTTTGCCAGTGGCATCACCGGAGCATATAGAGTCTTAGCTCCTGTGTGTCTACGAATCCCTTCCCAGGCCCAACTCACACATTCTACAGTGTCTATTTCACCCCCTGGGGCTGTGTAAGGTAGGAATAAAGCCGTCTGCAATGGTTACGGTGAGGCGAGATCCGTCTCAACCGCGACATGTTGTTGGAAAGGTGTGGGATGTAGCCAAACGTGGAGAAAGCTGGCCTGAGCAGAGTATGCGTAGAGTTTGAAGTTAGGGGCGCCCATCCCGCCACGTGAAAAAGACAATGTAAGTGTTTCATATGAAATGCGTGGTTGGCGGCCTGCCCAAAAGAATATGATCATATTGGAGCGCAGTCTCTGAAAAAACTGAGATGTTAGCGGCATCGGAATGTTTAAAAACAAGTAAAGAAATTTGGGAGGATCACCATTTTGGCGATTGCGATTCTACTTGCTAGGGAGAGTGGGAGGGTTTTCCAAGTAAGAATTTAGGATTCTAGCCATTCCATGGCTTTGCCATAGTTTGCTCTGCACAGCTCTTCTGTGTCCCTCGTGAGCCAGATGCCCAAGTATTTGGTCGGGCCAGCTGCCCACTGTATCGGGTATTCCGTAGGGAAGGGATGGGTTGCGTCCGTTAAGGGAAACAGGATTGATTTCGCCCAGTTAATCTGTACCCCGGAGTAGCCTCCGAACCTGATAACCTCTCTGGTCATGGGGTCCAAGTTTTCTTGAGGCTCGCGAATAAAGAGTGCCACATCGTCTGCATACATAGACGTAACCAAGCCGCGGGATGAAAACCCGATGTCCCGCTGCATGTGATGTTGCTGCAGCCGTGCCGCGGGCGGCTCCATAGCGATGGCAAAAAGCATAGGAGACAAAGGGCAACCCTGCCTGGTGCCTCTGGTGATGCGTACAGGTTCCGTAAGTTGACCATTAACGTGGATGCGTGCCACTGGCAGCATGTATAATAGCTTGATTTTGCTAATGAAGGAGGGACTGAGCCCCAGGCGGCGTAGCAGGTCAAAGAGAAAAGGCCATTCTAAAGAGTCGAATGCCTTAGTGGCATCCAGCAAGGCGGCAACTGCTGACAGGTCGGGATTGATCCGATGTATAACAGAGAAAATGGTACACCAATTGTGCGAAGTTTCATGGCCGGGGATAAAACCGGATTGATCCGGGCGAGCGATAAGAGACATGAGGGGAAGAAGGTGGTTTGCAAGTATTTTTGCAAAAATCTTGTTATCGGTATTGATTAATGAGAGTGGGCGATATGAATCGCATGACTCTGGAGGTTTACCAGGCTTAAGCAGGAGAGTGATTAACGCCTTGCGAAGAGTGGTCGGGAATTGGCCAACTGTGACAGACTCATTGTACATATTGGCAAGATGGGGGATGAAGATGGGCGTGTATTCTTTATAGAAGGCGGCCATCAGCCCGTCTGCTCCAGGCAATTTGTCTCCGGGGAGGCTAGAGATCACCTGTGCAATCTCCTCGGAAGTGAGGGGTTCATCTAAGTATTCATGATGTGCATTGCTGAGCCATAGCAGCTCAATAGTGTCGAAATATTGTGTGAGGACGTCTGAGGGCCTCTCGCCACCGGCGGTGTATAAGTTGGAATAAAATGTAAAGATCTTGTTGAGTATGCCTTGAGGGGAAATGATTCTGCCCCCAGTATCGTCATGTAGTTCTGTTATGTAGGAGATGGCATGTGGCTTGCTTAGTAAATGTGCGAGGGTCCTGCCCGGACGGTCTCCCTCGCCATATCAGCACGCCTGCGTTTCGTGGGCAAGGTGTGTGACCTCGCGTTCGGCTTCCGACTGGTATTCAGTCATTTTTAGGCGTATGTCAGCCAGTAGAGCAGGAGAAGGGTTACTGATGTAGCTTAGGTCTAATTGTTTGAGTTCAACCTCCAGTCTTTCCAGAGTGCCCCTGATGGATCTAAGGACCCCTGATTGCCTCACTATAGATTCACCTCTGATCACGACTTTAAAAGTTTCACAAAGGGTAGAGGGGGAGTCCATTGAGCCAGTATTCAACTCAAAAAATTCAACCACGGCTCCACGGAGCTCCTCTCGAAACACAGCATCGTGGAGCGCATGGGGGGGAAGGCGCCATGCAAACATATGTTTAGGCGTGTGTGGGTGCCGGATAGCCAGGCGCACCAGTGAGTGGTCCGATAGTGTGCATGCTAGGTGTGAAGTAGAGGTGATCCAGCCCAGTACATCTCGGGTGACCAACCACAGGTCGATGCGGGACCAGGAGTTGTGAGTGTTGGAAATACAAGTGCCCTTGCGCTTCTCAGGGTGGTGGTGTCTCCAGCCGTCGGTCAAGCAGTTATCCTGTACTATACTGCGCAATGTGGTGGTGGCCTGCGGATGAAGTGTGCGTGGGCCCGAGCGATCTAAAATGTTGTGTGGGGCAATGTTGAAGTCTCCACCCCATAGCAATGGGAGCGGGCCAAAGGAGGAGATGAGTTTCCAGATATGGGTGTAAAATTCAGGACTGTCCGTGTTTGGGCCTAGACAGCTGCTAGGATCACGGGTTGAGCATATAGGGTGCCCATAATAATCACATATCGTCCTTTGGAATCTATAATGGTGTGCGCGGGGCGCCATGGTAGACCTTTCCTAATCAAAATCGCAACACCCCTAGCAAAGTTTGAGTAAAAGGAGGAGTAAGTGTCACCCCACTGTCTCGATCTGAGCCTAGTAGCGTTCTGGGCAGTCAAGTGGGTATCTTGGAGAAAGCAGATATCAGCTTTGTGTCTGGTAAGATATGTGTATGAGATGAGCTTTCCGGAAGTCGTTCATTCCTCTAATGTTCCACGTCATGAGAGTAAGCTCAGTCATTGGGTCGATACAAGACTTGCATGCATACGTAACCATGGAAGTGCATCCTGGTGACGAATTTAGGTACAAGAAAGAATGTGGTGTATGTGCAGTCAAATGCTTTCACAATGAGGAGTATAAGGAAACAAGTGCAATTATGAAACATGTCCCTGAAGTGCAGTTTGGTGGCAGCACCAGGTTCCAAGAACAGCCCCCTACCCCCCCCCACCCACTCCAACCCCCAACACGGTTGAGACATAGACCTCCCCCCACCCAGGGAACCCCAACTTTGTAAACACGAACATGTGGCAGGAATTATCCCAATGGGGTACGTGGGCTCAGCCAGACATCCCCAAACTGTGAGGCAGGGTGGCCGAGCTCCGCTTATCCGAGCAAGGGGAAAGGGTGAGAATAATTGAAGTATAAAGATAGAAGTGGGCCAAGGCACAGTAATGATTCTGCACTTGAGCATGAAGCATAGTCAATTATAGCTATAAAGAACCAGGCACAATCAGTTACAGGCATAAACAGATTCAGTCATTGTCGCTTGTATGGCCTTCCTTGGTAGGTGACCAGCGATCACTGGGGCGCTGCTTTTGTAATTGCTTAGCGAATGCCAGGGCAGCTTTTGGATCAGTGAAGTAGTGGGGTTTATTTCCAGAGTCTATACGCAGCTTGGCGGGGTACAAGAGCGCATATGAGACATGAATTTGCTGGAGGATGCGCTTGGCTGGGAGAAAGTCTCTGCGGGCAGCCTCCACGGATATGGTGAAATCAGGATAAAAGGATAGTGTGTTACCCTGATGACGGACTTCCCCAACTCTCTCGCCTTCCGGAGTATCGAGTCGCGGTCGCAGTACTTAAAAATCGAGCCACTATTGGCCTAGCTGGGGCTCCCGGGGGCCGAGGGCCCAACGATCTGTGCGCACGTTCAACAATAAATAAGTCGGACAAGGCCTCCTCGAACAGTTCTCGCAGTAGTGCTTCCAGGTAAGTCTCCATTTTGTCGATGGCAGTAGATTCAGGGAGGCCAACAATACGTATGTTGTTCCTGCGGGAGCCGGATTCAAGGTCTTCATTTTTTGTTTGGATAAGTTCAAGTACCTTGTCCATTTTCAGGGGTTGCTGTTTGTTTGCCGCCCCAGCATCGTCCAGGTCCGAGACCCTTGCCTGATGCGGGTGTCGTGGGTTTCTACCCGCTGTTTACCTGGTCTAGGCGGGAGGTGAGGTTATCAATCTTGGTGTCGATGGTTTTTAAACTAGATTTTACCTCGAGGAGCAAGGAGCGGATGCTGTTGTCTTGGACCTCTGCAGCCTCCGTCTGTGTGGCCCGCTCACCAACGTCTTGAGACGGCTCTTCGGTCCTGCCCGCCTTGCGACCCTCAAAGGTGAGCCTGGATTGTTTTGCATCGGCCTTCCCCATGATTAATGTCAGGCTTAGGGACCGAGACCCACACTAACAGTGTCGCCGAGAAACAGGAGACGCCTGTATTTTTAGCAGCACAGGAGCAGCACGTTTGCAGCTGTTTGGGTCCCAGCATGGCCAGCAGCAATCAAATAAGAGAAGGCAAGCGGGGGGTGTAGAGGCTGTGTTCAGGCTGGGGGGGCAAGTATCAAGAGTCACCAGGCAAAAGAGGGGGGCAGGGTTTGTTCTTCTTCCACCCCTCAAATACCACAAACACCACAAGTGGGTGGCCCCATGTTGAGTGGGCGAGTGTCACAGCTAGGGAGTTAGAGCCAGGCGCTAGACGCGCGGTAAGCACGGGGGCCCCCTCAGGCTCAACAGTAGTGTGTTCCAGTAGGCAATGAATGCGAGTGTTGTCAGCCGTACTGGAGGCACGGCAATCCTCCAACCGGTCCAGTGAAGGGGGGGCTGTGTTAGTGGAGGAACACGGGAGGGGGGCCGGGTCGGAGGGGATCCGGAGGATAGACCTATCCGGCTGTCGAACGCCTAGGGGCGCGCTCCTCCCGGCAGTCCACCCCACACCAAGCCACCAGCAATTCCTGGGAATGTGACTGGATCGGGCCGCAGGTAATTCTAGCGCTTACACTCGCCCGCCTCCACTCCTTACCAGGCGAAGAGTTGCAGTGCCAGGTCAGGCTCAGGCCCCCCGCAGGCCTGAGGGCAGCACTGTGACGATCAGGCTCCTCAGGATTGGGGCTGGGGCCGGGCTTGTGGGACCACGCTCCTCGCACAGGCCTCCACATAACAGGGGGTCAGAACCCAGCCGGGCCCCAAGCCGCACGTCGCAGTGTCCTCGCGGCAGTCGCGCCGTCGATCAGGCTGGGCAGTCACCCCGGGGAGACCAGGCAGAGGCCAGAGTCTGGCTATACAGCACTTGTCACAGGAGCGCAGTCCGCTCGAGCCAGGCAGGCCGGTGCGCGGTCCCGGGCAAGAAGGCGACCTGCGGGGCTCGAATTGTAGCAGTTGCGATGCCGCTGGTCGCCTGTGTCCAAAAAATGCGGCGATATCGATGCCAAGGGTGTTATGCTGAAAGGGCGCACTTGTTTCGCGAGTCGAGCCCCCTCACTCCTGCTGGATGATGTAGGATTCTTCGCTCGGCCGTCAGAGCTCGCCTAAGGCCCAGCCATCTTGCCGCTGGCAAAACCACGCCCCAAATGTGATCTAGTCACTTGAATGACCAGGATCTTAGTTTGCTGTTTGTTGATTGTCAAGCCATTCCTAGTTGAAAAGGCTGAGGTTGAGTCAAGCAGGCGCTGCAGGCTAACCATGGTTCTACTAATCAGGACTAGATCCTCTGCATTCAACAGATTTAAGCCCTAAAAGCCCCCCAGTTTGGGCAGATGGGAATTGACTGAGTTTAATGTGGGAGTCAGATCTGATAAGTACAAGTTGGATAATGTTGGTGCAAGGACGCAGTGCTGCTTGAGACCTTGTGTGGTTTTAATTGGCCTGCACAAGTGAGAGCCGTCTTCGATTTTTATTCTAACCCACGTGTCAATGTGCAGTGATTTAAGGGCCCTTAGTAGGCCACCCAGGATATTAAGGAGGGCCATTTTCTGCCAAAGCTTTCCCTGGTCGACCCTATCAAATGCAGACTTGTGTTCGATGAAGCCCAAGTAGACTGGTTGGCTGTTGGATTTTGCCTGGTCAGATAATAGGGAGAGTGATATAAGGTTGACTGAGGTCACTGTATGCTTAGTTAGCCCAGTTTGGTTGAGCGGAATTATGTTATTAGTCTCAAACCAGAGCTGTAGCCTTTCTAATAACACCCCTGCAAAATATTTGGCGTCATTTTCAATTAGAGCTACCAAGCGATAGTTCCCAGGGACCCCCTTGTCTACGCCCTTGAATATTGGTGCGAGAATCGAGCCACGCCATGAAGGAGGAATGCGATACAGCTGCAAAATGGTAGAGAAAAGGGTGTTAGTTGTGCAGCCCAGAATGTTGGGTCTTCCTTTTAAATGGCTGGTGGGATTCTGCCTGTGCCTGGCACCCCATCTCTGCGGCCCTTTGCAATTTGTTTCTGGACCAGACTTGCAGTGAGAAAGTATCAGGATGTTTTGTGATCACTGCTCCAGGGCTGAGGTGACAGGAATTTAATAGCGTCCGAGTTATCTCCCTGTGCGTGACACTGGTTCAGCTGTGCCAGTGGATTGAAGTGGTCGAGCAGGAAGTGGTACCAGATTGGCTCTGAGATGTTGGAGGATGCACCATTTGGGAGATTTCTGCCCACTCTGTTTACAGTCCGCCAAAGGTTCACAGAGTAGGTTGACCGAATGTCATGCAGTCATTTTGAACAGAAGGAGTTCCATCTCCCCTTTGATTATTCTTTTTCTCCTCCTTTAACTTTCTTCTTGCTTCCCTTAGCTTATATAATAATATTCGGTCCATTGGAGACCTTTTAAGGGCTTTCCACAGAGAGTTTGCCCTCTCTTTCGAGTGGTTTATTCCCCATCCTTGGATTAAGGTCGTGTTTTGTGGTTTGGATTTCTTTTTGGCTTGGACAGGCTTAGCGTGGTGACTTGCACATTTTTCAGTAAACCTTACCTAACAAGACAGAGGGTCTCCCTCGAGTATATGAGTGGATACCAGTAGTTGTTTAGCTTCTGAGGTCAGGGTTGAGCAGGTGTCTGTAGTGCACCTGATGTGTTTGAGATTGATTGTGTGCCCTTTGATCCCTTGATCTGCTGCGCAGTTATAGTCATGCAGATCAATATCGAGGGTTATCTCTTGTGGCAGGTGGTCGCTATCCATTTTTTCTGCAAAGCCAAAGGAGGACTCAGGGGAAGATTTACAAGAAAGTGACGCATCTGTAAAGATGCGTCACTTTCCCTGCGCCATCCCAAGAAACCCTTGCGCCACTATGGATGTGCCGTATTTACAATACGGTGCACCATGGCGCAAGGATTGACAGGTGCGTCAGAAATTCCGACGCATCTGTTGACGCAAAAGTCACGCATTGCTGGAGTCGTGTCGCAAGCACGATGCAACTCCAGCAATGCAGGGGGAGGCCTATCTTCATTGTGCTGCGTCACTCCTTACGCCTGCTTCAAGCAGGCGTAAGAATTTGACGCAGTGGCGCCCTAGAAGTGGCGCAGTGAAATCTTGTAGATTTCACTCCGTCACTTCTACGAGGCTTTTTGCGTTGGAACGCCCACCCTGCATACATTATACCTGACGCAGGTATAATGTGACGCAGGGCTTTACAACGTGATGCATCTCCGTAGATGCGTCACGTTGTAAATGGGCTGCATTTTTACGCTGTTGTTGTGTCTCACTAAGTGACGCAACGGCGGCGCAAAAATGACGCAAGGGGCTTGTAAATCTGCCCCCCAGTGTTCAGCAGGGGGAGACTGACAAAAGTGTAATCAATTAAAGATACCTGAGATGATTTTAAATATAAGAGGCAAGGCAGTTTGTCCGGGAGTATGCATCCGTTTAAAGCTAAAAGGCCAAGGTCATCAAGGTTGCCTTGTAATGACCGTCTTATCTTGTCATCTTTGTGCCACCCAGGAGTATTTTGAGGCAGTGTCATTCAGTGGCTGTCTTGAGCCTCTGTGATCTCATTTGCAGGTAGTGCACTCATTAGCCACATATAGAAGTTGTCTGATATCATGAGATCATTACTGGGCCTCTCTGACCTTACGCCTATTGTGATGTCAATCAGCTTGTCAGAGACCTCTGTCCTTGATATAGCATTTGGGCAGATGTAAACGTTTACCAAGGTGATTTTCTTGGTTTGGCCATTTGGAGGTTTGTGTGATAGTCTTACTACTTGTAGCCCCGCATCATCACTGCCTTGCTCTCAGGACTCAATTGCACTAGTGATGGATACGTAAATGGCAAGACCACCCTTGCTGGGCCCGTGCTTGTGTTGTTTGATTGCAGGGATGAAGTAATTTGTGTAGCCCTCCAAATGGAGAGCCTTCTGTGGCAAATCTCTTGTAGTAGGACAATCTGAAAAGAGCGGAAGTATTGAAGGGCTTCAAGGTCTCCCAGCTTGTTTGCCAATCCATTGATGTTCCAGGAGCATACCTTAAGCACCCAATCTGAGTAATCTGTTCAATTGATGTTTTGTCAATGTAGAAGTCTGGTAGAATTTAAAGGTCCTGACAGCCAACCCAAATTATCTGCTGCTTCAGGGCCAGAGGCAGGCTGATCATGAGGCCTGCTGGCTTGCTGAGTTGCGGGGACTGGGGTTTTACTTAGGGCATTTCTTAGGACTGTGTAGACTGGTCTAGGTCGAATCAGTGTGGTGACCTCTTTCTTCAAGCTCTCCAGAATGTGCGGATATCCAGGTTTCCTTGACGGAGTAATTATAATCCCCCACTGCTTGAAGGTCTCAGTGTTTTTCAGGACCTTCTTGGCAAGCTCGGTGGATCTCCAGGTTACTTAGGTCGTTTCATTACTCTGGCCAGGGCCTGGATTTAAGCATTCAATAGAGGTGATGTCTTGCGACGTGATTTCTCCAAGCATGCCTATTGATCGAACAAGCTTGAGGAAATTGCCCCGGACATGTATTCCGGGGAGGATAACTTGCAGGCTGTTGCAGATGAAGCTTGCAAATTGCCTTGGAGGCCAACACGTGATTCCGAAAGTGGTTGGTCCCCCCAGTCCAGGGAGGCGAGTACTGCAAATCTCTTGTGATGGGGGGTGGTAGAGAATGCCAGTTGTGAGATTCCCCTTCAAGTCCAAGGAACAAGATGTTGCCCCATTCTTATTGCTGTGCACGTTATTAAAAGAGACAAAAGGTCCCCCAGCATGGGTTTTTGAGTCTGAAGTTGACCTGCCCAGGTTAGCTGTCGGTGAAAGGGTTGTATGGGGCTCTAATTTGGCTGTCATGGCTAAGCCTGTGGTGTTATGTGAGGCCCTTGCTTGGGGGTTTCCGTGGTATTGGTCATTTGAGACACAGTGCCCCATTCTTATTGCTGTGCACGTTATTAAGAGAGGCAAAAGTACCCCCAGCATTGGTGTTTGAGCCTGAAGTTGACCTACCCCGGTTAGCTGTCAGTAGAAGTGTTGTATGGGGACCCAATTTGCCTATTCTGGATAGCTCCATGGCATCTTGTGAGGCATTTGCTTGGGAGGTTTCTGTGATATTGGTCATTTGAGACACAGAAACGAACTTAGAGGTTGAGCCCACATTGGGGAGCCTCTTCCAGGGCACTGAGGGATTTTTTTTCCTGGACCAGGGCGGCAAGGGCTGGTCTTTCTCTAGTGTGGACGATTGGGTAGGCCACCAAGTTTTGACTCTGAGTTAGATTTTTGTTGTGGCCATTCCTTTTATTTTGATCTCTTACGTTTTGGCTCCCCTTCTGCTGTCAGATGTCCCTCATGGCCTACTGTGTAGAACCGGCCACATAATCTGGTTTGATGAGATCTATGACACAAATCTCTTATTTTTGCAGCCAGCAATAGGTGGTAAAAGTACATTTCTGGTACCTTTAACAGCCAGGACAGGTACAGGCGCTCTGTAAGATGGCCCAAATTCTTTTTTTGTCCACAATCTTCTCCCAGACTAGTTCGCCAATCTTGGGGCTCAAACCAGGAGTTGCTAGCGCTTTCTTCACTTCACAAGTTGAGGTACCTTTCACTTGGACATTACTCTGTGCATACAGGAAGCTGCTCAGTTCCTGAAAAACATCCAAACGTTCATCAATGTCAAGTGGTGTTTCAGCGTCCACGGTACTGGGACTGCCGAGGTTCGGTACCCACATCTTAACTCCGAACAGGACCTCATAAGGAGTCTGACCACCCAGGGATTTTCTGGGCAGATTGTTGAGGGCTCTATGGACCCCATATAGATGATGGACCCAACTGCGACCTGAACCTAATACCCTAGCTGTTAAAGAATGCTTTAAGTCCTGGGTCTTCCTCTCCACCACCGCGTTGCCCTTTGGATGATAGGAGAAGGAGTACTGCAGTTACAAACAATTTTTCCATGGTGCCTTTGTAAGCTTTAGAGGTGAACACCAAATGCTGGTCAGAACGAAATGTGCCAATTGCGTATGTCCTGATGAAGACCTTTAAAACAGTTCAGATGTCAGCTGATTGCTGTGGCCAAACCCATAAGAACCAAGAGCAGAAATCCACTGCAACCAAGACGTATTTGTAAGCCCCATCTGATTGTAAAGGGCCAAAGTGGTCCAGATAAACACCAGTGAGAGTCTTGATTAAGATCAATGGAGGTGTCTGTGGTGGACGTGCTACAGTGGAACCCTTCATCTGCTTGCAGAAGTTGCATTTAAGGACAAAGCTCCTAGTCTTTTTATGTAGGCCTGGTCACCAATAGCATTGCTGAAATCGTGAAATTGTAACTGCCACTCCTGCATGCGCAGATGCTATGTCCTCATGTGCTGTAAGGATTAAACCTAACCTGCGATCTGAATTTGGTATTACTCTATCCCCCACACTGGGAATACGAGCAAATGGTATGTTTTGCGTACTTAACTGGTAGGAGTACTTTGCTGGAAAGGCTTTCGACAAGTGGGTGTCATTATGGGCAGTGTGGACAGCCTTCATAATGTCTCTATCTATCCTTGTACTGGAATGAGTAATCGCAGTGAAAGCAACAGTTTGCACTGTTGCTTTTGCAGCTTCATCAGCCATGGAATTCCCTGCAACGTGTATTCCTACACATTGATGACTCAAGTATTGAATTGCATGAGTCCATGGCAAGCATTCTTTCAGCCTACCCACCTGTTCCGAAAGCGTTTTGTGCTTTTTGGTATACCCTTTGGAATATCTGAATCCATTCGTGCTCCAGTATTGTAAATCCTCATTGTAAGACTGGACACAATAATACCAATCACACACTAGGGGGTATATTTACAATGAAATGGCGCAGCACGGCGACGCAAGCAAATCTGCTGTGTTGAGCTGCGTTATTTAAAAAAAGCAGGGATGTGCCGTATTAATAAGAATATAGTGCATCCCTGTGCTGACCCCTGCGAAGGTGCTAAAAAAGCTGCCTAGTGCCAATGCAGGCACCCTTGCGCCTGCGATGCAAGAGTGCCTGTGATGCAAGGATGATTGTTTATGTGCCGGAAGGGACACCTTCCTGCACATAAACAGTCATTACTGACAATTTGCCCCTTCTACGTGTGCTGCAAAATGCAGCACACATGGAAAGAACAAAAAACAAGGAGAAATAAAAGTATTTTTCCTTGTTGCGCCTCTCTAAGGCCCCCTATTCAATGGTGTAAGTTTTTGGTGCTGTCTTAGATTTACACATCCTTGTAAACCTGTGGCTGTGTCATAAAGCAATGGGTGTTGCGTGGATACGCCCACAGCAACACCCATTGCATGCCCCTTTGATTCAGAAAACTGCGGCAAAGGGTACAATATTTACAATGCAGCGTTAAGCTACGCAAAGTGGCTTAACGCCACATTGTAAATAAGGAGCAGGGCATTGCGCCAACATAGCATCATAAAAAGAGACGTTCCGGTGGTGCATAGCCCTTGTAAATATGCCCCAATGAGTGTGGGGAATCCGGGATCCATATTCTCTAGTGCCAGAATTTGAGCTCTGAGTTCTATCAGCTGCACTGTGCAATCACCTAGTGACTGCATGTAGGTCTTTCAGGGTGGAATTGCTCATCCTGCATTTTGCTCTTAACAGCAGTGCATGCTACTGAGTATTAGTGATGTGTCCCTACGTCAGGCTGTGCAGAACCATCAGTATAGCTGATGTAATCATACTGATCAAGAGGAATGACTTCATT
Organism: Calotriton arnoldi; assembly: GCA_963921515.1. Classification (NCBI taxonomy): domain Eukaryota; kingdom Metazoa; phylum Chordata; class Amphibia; order Caudata; family Salamandridae; genus Calotriton; species Calotriton arnoldi. The sequence continues at coordinate 265,234 of CAWUFW010013566.1, forward strand.
AGGCAAAGCACATTTATTTTCATATTGCAGGTGTGCTTGTGTTTTTGTAGTGTAGAGTCAAATCTGTAGTCTTCATATGTTCTGGTGAGAGTTGGCCCATTGTATCCATTCTGGATGTAATGCTTTTGCATTGGGAATGCTGGCTTTGTGATAGCCTCTAAGGCCGGCACAGGAGTCAGGACAATTATTCGTTTCGCCTGAGCCAATGCTCTGTCTGTCACCACAGCAGTCTGTACCGTCATCAGTATCTTTTCTGTTGGTACAAAACATATCTCTGCTTTGGTGTATAAATGAGATTTATATGCAATTGGTACAGTGTCACCTTCATTGAATGTAACATAGGTATACCCAGATGAACCCACAATTATACGGATCACCAGGTTTGTTGTGTTTACACGTGTGTGTAAGTGTTTTGAAGCTAGCATATCAGCTTGTACTGAATGTAAGATCTGTGTGTGTTCAGTTGTCTAGTGTGTGCTTGAAAAGTCTCGACGAATCAAGTCGTAGAATGGTTTAACCTGTTCTGCGTAACCTGGAATGTAAGTTGTGCCAAAATGTAGGAATCTCAATGTGGATTGAAGTTTCTTCAATGTGTTTTGGTGGTTGTAAGAGCGTACACTTCTTTAAGAAGTGTGTCACAAGGCTTTTGCCTTCACTTGACAGTTCATATTCCAAGAATAGGACATTGAAGTGGCCTCCTGTTGAAGAGAGCCACCCTGTGTTGCGTGGATACGCCCACAGCAACACCCATTGCATGCCCCTTTGATTCAGAAAACTGCGGCAAAGGGTACAATATTTACAATGCAGCGTTAAGCTACGCAAAGTGGCTTAACGCCACATTGTAAATAAGGAGCAGGGCATTGCGCCAACATAGCATCATAAAAAGAGACGTTCCGGTGGTGCATAGCCCTTGTAAATATGCCCCAATGAGTGTGGGAATCCGGGATCCATATTCTCTAGTGCCAGAATTTGAGCTCTGAGTTCTATCAGCTGCACTGTGCAATCACCTAGTGACTGCATGTAGGTCTTTCAGGGTGGAATTGCTCATCCTGCATTTTGCTCTTAACAGCAGTGCATGCTGCTGAGTATTAGTGATGTGTCCCTACGTCAGGCTGTGCAGAACCATCAGTATAGCTGATGTAATCATACTGATCAAGAGGAATGACTTCATTAGGCAAAGCACATTTATTTTCATATTGCAGGTGTGCTTGTGTTTTTGTAGTGTAGAGTCAAATCTGTAGTCTTCATATGTTCTGGTGAGAGTTGGCCCATTGTATCCATTCTGGATGTAATGCTTTTGCATTGGGAATGCTGGCTTTTGTGATAGCCTCTAAGGCCGGCACAGGAGTCAGGACAATTATTCGTTTCGCCTGAGCCAATGCTCTGTCTGTCACCACAGCAGTCTGTACCGTCATCAGTATCTTTTCTGTTGGTACAAAACATATCTCTGCTTTGGTGTATAAATGAGATTTATATGCAATTGGTACAGTGTCACCTTCATTGAATGTAACATAGGTATACCCAGATGAACCCACAATTATACGGATCACCAGGTTTGTTGTGTTTACACGTGTGTGTAAGTGTTTTGAAGCTAGCATATCAGCTTGTACTGAATGTAAGATCTGTGTGTGTTCAGTTGTCTAGTGTGTGCTTGAAAAGTCTCGACGAATCAAGTCGTAGAATGGTTTAACCTGTTCTGCGTAACCTGGAATGTAAGTTGTGCCAAAATGTAGGAATCTCAATGTGGATTGAAGTTTCTTCAATGTGTTTTGGTGGTTGTAAGAGCGTACACTTCTTTAAGAAGTGTGTCACAAGGCTTTTGCCTTCACTTGACAGTTCATATTCCAAGAATAGGACATTGAAGTGGCCTCCTGTTGAAGAGAGCCACCCTGTGACTTACTCTAATCTTTATTTTTCTTATTATCCCACTTCTTCTTTGAAGATTTGGACGCTTGCTTAGAGTTATCTTTTTCAAAATTACTCTTAGTCTACGGTTTACTAGATCTGGCTCTCAAATTATCCCTACCCACTGTTGCTTAGGTTTCTTCAATAATTTTTGGTAATTTGTGTTCCTGTTCTCCCAGAGCAAAATCTCTCAGGCACTGGTGTATAGCAACCACTGCTGCTCCCCCTTTAATGGTACTTATCACAATGGCGGAGGACAATGTACCTATCGGTTTCATCCCCAAATTCAGAGTAGGGGATGCCCCGTACTCATTTTGGATCTATTTAGGCACCTGTGGCAAAACAGCTAATGACGGTGTACCATGAGTTCTGGCATATACTGCAGCAAAGACTGTACCCCACGTGGTACAGAACTCTACTGGCAGAGCCATCCCCATTAGCAAGCATATTGTAAGAATTGTGTGTTTTTCCTGGGGTCCGGTATGGGGAAGCACTGCTTCAAGCTGACCTGGTTTTTCTGCAATCCAGAACAGAATTTAGTCCCAACTGATGGGAACGTTACCTATGACTGCATTGATCGTTTGTGGGCTTATGCCCAGTGTAGCCCATTGTGGTTGTGCAGCTGGAGCAGCCCTCACAGAATTTACTGTCATTGTTGGCTAAGACTGGCCATGTTGCCCCCTCACAACTAAGGGAACCTAGTCTAACTTCTTCTATAGAGTGTGGCAGGACGCCTTCAAACCAATTTTGATGTTCTTGGTAAGTTAATCGTATTTCTAAAGCGTTGTAAGCTGTATAGTTATTTGGAACTTCACTTGCAGTGTAAGTGTTAAACAATCTTGATCTGTCGTTTGCTGCTGGGAATGTAATCCAAGAACAGAATACCTCTTTCCTAAATGCTCCGTGTACCTCAACCATGAAGGTAACTTCCCCACCATTAATGTGAGGTCATATTGTAGCAGATTCTGAGTAACTGCATGTTTGCAGTTTTCTGATATGTTGAGTTCTGCCAGGTCAGCCGTAAGAGTATGTTGAATTCAGAGAGGGTACCACTACGGGGTAATCCTTTGAAAGGTTCAAGCTTGAACAACATACAGTCAATACATAAGGTTTATCTACTCAGCTGAGATGTATTTTTCCCTAACAACAAGGATGTCTCCTTTTAATAGGTGAGTAGGGGTCTTTGGGTATACAAAAGAAAACTACTTAGGCGATCTATTACATAAGAACCCAAGCTATAACGTTTGCGGCACCATGTCATACGACTTATACCTTCTCTGTAAAATTGTGCGTTTGTTGTAAACTCAGGATTTTGGTAGACTTATGCCGTACACACCCTCAGGATATGTTGGCCTATAGTCCTGCTAGCTCACAGTGCACCATCTGCACCCCTAACTTTACAGGGCAACAAATGTGTGTGCCATCCCAAAACATGACAACCCCATTCCCCCAAGAAAATCATGATAACAGATCTAGAACCCTTTTGTTTGGTTACTGATGCATACCCAAAGAAATACACAAGAAATTCTCAGCAAGGCATTTCAATAGTTATTAAAGCATTGTTATTCTTGTATAAAATACATGTGCTGTGAGACAGTAGAATGAAATGGAATAGTGTAATTAGCATTACGAGAATAGTGAAAAAGATTAAAACTTTCACCATTTATGCTATCACAGTGAATATATGCTGGCATATAAGTCCTGGGTGATAGGTTACATCTACCTAGTACTTTCTAACCTAGTTTATCTAGGTGGGTCTTCTACCAACTCCCTGTAGGGTTGACTAACTCCCCATTACCTGTGGGTAAGTGTCATCAGGCTGCTGTTTTGGTCGTAAGCTCGACATCCCCTTTGCAGGGATAAACAGGAATCAGCTGGGCTGGAATTCCTTGATGCACTAACCTCTCAGTGTCAGAAAATTGCTCCTCTTCCTTAAATAAGGAAGCAATGCTGTTTATATAACATATATATAATATATATAATAACAATAAGCAACAACATTTGCGCAATGAACTTTATCCCTTATACGGAATGTTCAAGGTGTTGTGATAGTGTGCCTATGCTATGAAGTGGAAATGTAAGCAAGACAGTTTCAGAGAAAATTATCATGCACAAACACGTTAGCAAATGTATGTTAAATGTCACTGTGTAAGAAAGAAGGCAACTTAAGAAACATGAGCACGTAAAATGGTGGTGTTTCTAACAGGGCCTATCCTAACCATGTGACACCACTCATTGACCCCCTCATTTACTTATTTTTTATCAGTGTGTGTCTTTCTGTGTGTGTATTTTATGTTTTTGTGTTTTTTTTATTTTACTTTTTCATGACTTTTTGTATTTTTTTTGTTTTCTCTTTCCTTGTGTGACTGCCCTCCTCCTCCTGTTCTACTTCCTTCTTCCTTTCTTGCTACTCCTACTTCTTCTTTCACCTGGCCCCATGGCAGAAGCAGGCAGAAGCAAGCAGCAGCGGCGGCACCAGTGCCACGAGCCAACTGTGTGGGTGCCATTCGGTGGTGCAGCCCATCCCCTTTTTACAGAGGGGGAGGTGGCCGCCCTGATGTTTTGGGATGCGCCACCTACCCTCCATGCTGGGAGCAGGCGGCGGCCCTAGGATAAGGGTGTGCCCTGCAGTAGCATTGGCTGCTGTGGGGTAGAGTGTGTTGGTGCATGTGCAACAGCACAGCTGTGCAGCGCACCACACATTAGCTAACGCACTGCTGGGCGGACATTATTGATAGAGAACCGGACCTGCTCAACCTGCTGGGTGTCGAGGTTGTGGGGCTCAGTGAGCAATAAATATTTTTTGTTTTCTACAAATGATAATTTATTTTTCAAATAGCATGCTGCTCACACTCAGAGGTAAGCTAAGTTTACTTTAAGAATAATATCTGATCCAGCTTGAGCTAGCCAGATGCTCAGTGCTACCTACTCAGAGCTTTCTTGGGCTAATTATTTAAGCTGTGATGCAGACTCCTCTGTCCTATCATTAAAATAGTAGTATATCAGGGAGGTAGCATTTTCTGTGCCTTTCTTTCTTTCTTTATGCAGCTCATACAGTCCAATCTCACAGTGATGTGTAATTTCAATTTATTTTATTTATTTTGTTATGGAACTCCGACGGAGGTCCACAAAAACACACCAAAAGATTAAAAAGACACACTTTACATATAATACAAAATTCTTCCTTTATACATCGCTGCCCCTAAGGGAAATTCTTATATCAAGCGTACTGTGTAATGTGCAAATAGTGCAATAAATACATGAAACAATCGGATATCCAACCAACAAATGTTATGACATAGAAATAAAATTACTATTAAAAATTTCCTAATAAATAGACAAAAATGTTTTAAAAAATTGATAGATCTTATGACAAACCATTTCATTCCGAGGAGACAGAACCAAAGATTGGGCCTCCTGGGCAAAGTGAATATTAAATTTGATAAAAAAATGGTTTTAAGAACACACGCCTAGCACTTTGCAAATTTGTACATACAAATAAAACATGATTTAGATCCTGGATTTGTGACTGGCACATTTCGCAAATTCTCTTCTCTCTTGGTATTTTATCCCAGATACCAGTGACTTCTCTTAGATGCAGCAAATTAAGTCTCAGTAGGAGTATCAGCCTTCTGATCCCGTGAGGGATATTCCAAGATAAATAAGGCTGTGATTTATTCCCCAAGGCACTCCCACTGACCAACTCATTGCTGGACCTAGACTCACTTAAAGCAGCATCTCTCACCAAACTGATGGAGGGTATGGACTTCTTTAACAGCTGTTTCAGTACAGATTTAGGTATAGGAGAGGCGGGGTTCAGACCAAGACCAAAAGTTTCATTTGCATATACAAAGGACCTAAAAAACATTGATTGATCTTTTAGTGTGTCAAAAATGTCTATTCTCAGGGCAGCCCTAAGTGTACCCTCCTCCCCCCAAGAGAGGGAGTTACCCCATCGCAGAGCCGCTGCCAAGGATAAAATAAAAGACGAGACTAAACCAAATTCAAGACATAGTACATGTGGGGCGGCCAAAGAGTTTAAATTGCAAATTTGACGCAGGATTCGTCCTTCCGCCTTATCAAAGGAGAGCCAGTAATTCATATCCAATACCTCAGCAGCATATATTAATGAAGGAGGGATTTTAACCTTAAAAATTGATAAAACATGGCCAAAATGGCGTCTCCCACAGGTTTTGGAGAATCTATTTAATGCACTCGCCTGGGAGACAGCCTTACTAACACAATGTTTAATATGCTCCAAATCTCGGCCTGTTTTAGAAAAAACCTTCCCCAAATATAGGTACGAGTCAACCAATTCCAGCTTTTCAGAACCAAGCATCCATTTTAGACATCTCTTTATTCTGAGCCCCTTCTTGCGGTGATGTGTAGTTTTCATTAGAATGGGAGACTGAGTGGGCCCATCAAAGGAGGTGAAGAAGCAAAGATTATTCTTTGCAGTGCATTAGTAGTTCAAAATGTAGTTTAGTTTTAGGAAATTAGGAATAGGGCAATAGGCTATCTGATTTAGAGAAGCACAATGCTACTGCGTCTGCCTGTCAAAATATTATTTTTTTAGATTAACTGTATCACTAATCTTTTTTTTAATCTTCATTATTTCTTACATCAGAACCCAAGGGCAAGAAGGCATCTGAGCAGGTCAAAGGGGATACCACCACCAGCATCATGGTAGGTGAAACCACCACCACTAGTGCAGCAGCAGATGGTTCTGCTGACTCCAGTAAGTCCTGTTATTATTTCCCTAACCTTTACCTCTCCCCACTAGTAAAATAATTTTTTTATACTGTCTTTTTTCCAACTCTTCCATCTATTGTTTGTTAAATTCTTGTTATCCCTGCATTATAATTTTTTTCTATATTTCCTATTTCTGTAGCTGGCTTCCTACTGTCTGTAGCTTTCTTCTGCTCTTTTAGTAAGCTTTCCCTCTCCCCTTATATGTCTTATGGTACTGTCAGACTAAGAGAACAGATTTCTGGTACTGTGAAAATTGCAGGCTCAAGTAAGCTATTATTCACCATACATGTTTGTTGAGAAGGCTTTCTTGCTCATACTCAAACAATCAAAACAAGAGCGTGGCCATGGGCCCCCAATGTGGTGTTATCATTTATTTATATGGTATACCAGTAGTTTCTATGATAGTGCAGCATGGCAGGAAAGTAATGAGATCCCATTGCATTTGCCAACCAAGAATATATGTCCTTCATTGGCCATTTCATCGCTTCATTGCATTTCAATGACTCATCATAGCTCTGTCCCTCCATTACGAGAAAAATGTTTTTGGTTGGCTTAACTACCTGGCTTTGCTAACATGTCAGCCAACAAACGTCCCAAAGTGATAGTTTTGCTAGAAAATACTGATAACCAAACTGTAGTGAATAATTGCTGTTGTACTTTCTTCAAAATAATAATAATTACATAGGAGGCAAATCTGGTATATAAAATGGATACTTTTTTTTCTAGCCACATAGAACACCAGTGACAGAGCCAGCACCAGCCATGGGGCAGCAAGGAGTATGAAGGAGGAGGCCCAGGAGGCTGTAGGGGGGGAATCCCAGTGATGGTAAGGACAAGTGGTGGTTAGTCACATTGCTTGCTTATTGACAAATTAAGTATACTGTATTTGATAAGCGAGGCAGAGATCTCACCCATCATCACCTCCCTGCCCATGACATTTTACCACCCGTGATCTAACTGCAGCATGATTCAATTCGGTATTGCAGTGTTGGCTGTGCAATGTGCATCTGCTTCAGTTGATGCACCATTACAAAGTTTTCAATGGATTACAAACCAAAAACAAGGTATGTTTCACAGTTCCTACTCAATCACCTTGTACTAGTACTTCACTCTATTATTCTTTCCTAAGTTCTGTCCCAGCCTACCAACACATTGAAACATCCATTCTTGGCATGTGCCACATTTTTCTGGCCACATGATTTATGTATATATATTTCATGGCTTCCATGACTGATTTATGCCTGTTCAAATATTTCCCTTTCATCAATCATCAACTACAGTGAATGGCTAAGCAAAAGCTTAGCACATGATGATCAGTGACACCCTACTATTCTATAGCACAACCTTCACCTAGCTTAATTCCTCTAGCTTGCCTGGCAGTAGAATAACTTTCCTTACTGTCAAGTGAAGGTATGTGTCAAAAATAATGTGTGGTGGAGCGCGAGGCCAGTGAGTAAACTGAGACGAAGTGCCTGATTTAGAGTTTGGCAGATGAGATACTCTGTGACGAATGTGCCAAAAATATATATGCATACCGTTCCCTTCCCTGTGCTGCAGGCATAATTTTTTCCACTGTCTACTTACAGCAGACAGGATATCCGCATCATACTTGACCTGTGTGATGTAGTGTTATTATTATTCTTCTATTTGGAGTCAGGGTAGAATTGAATGGGAGTTGGAGAAGAACAGGGCCACTGGAATTAAAGAAAGTTAATAAATTGTCCATTACAGCTGCCCCAGAAACATAATGCATACTGGAGAGTGTAGCAGACCAGATGCTGGCATGCCTCCATTTATGTTGCACAACAATAATACTATTAATTGTGCTGCATATATACCTTACTCATTAATGAGAGGTATTTGTCTTCTTTTTACACACAAAGTGTCTGTTTAGTTTTTACTATAAAATTCTTTAAACGAAAAATATCATGTTCATTCTGGTAGTATTCTGGCTTGATTCCTTGCAGTTTGTGCAATTTTTATGTGATTAATGTGTGGGAAAAACTTGGCCTTGTGACTAATCACATAAAAATTCCAATGGCCCTAGGGGACCAGCAATGTTCTGCTACTGTGCCCCTATATAAGCAAGTATTTGCACTGAGCATTACAATTTGTATTTTTCTTTTTATTTTCTTGATATAGCTACTCCTGCTGGTCCATCATCATGGCAAAAGATAGCCACCCTGCTGCGGTGCCACCGGATGGAAGCCATCCAGGCCAAATATTGCTAGCTGGTGGCTTTTGAGTAGGCTGAGGCATGTGCCACTGCCCCCAGTCCCCCCTGCCGGTTTGGCCTGCCTCCATCCCAGCCACATCATCGCCAGCACCACTGGCACCCGGGATCCACCACTGCTGCCACCCAGTGGCACACCAGCCCCCCCTTTATCATCCAGAGACACCTCCCCCGCCTCATTCTATGGGAGCTGGCGCAGCTTCACCAAGAGGTGGCCTGCCTTCACGCCATCCTAGATGCCCTCTGAAGCCCTTTTTTATATACTTTCTTTGGTGGGAGGGACTTTTGTTGTAGGTGGAGAGAGTAGGAATCGGGGAAAGCAGTTTTGAGCAACGACTTTGGACATACTGTGGGGCAATTTATTGGTTTGGGGAGAGAGGTGAGCCTGTTGTGGGTGGACTTTTATTGTAAAAAAATAAATGGGTAGTTTGTTTCTTCAAATGATGACAATCTGTCTTTTTTTACACTGCTTTTAGCGCAGCCTGGTTTTTCTAATTGAGAAAAGCTGCCCTCTGAACAGTCACGTACTGTACATCGACTTTTCCCCCTAAACTTTCCCTAGATGATTCTGAAGTCCCTTGACATTTAATTATTTGCTAGGTTACTTACAATACCCCGCTACCTGAGTAGGAACAACACAGGCTAGGTCTGTCTTATTGCTTGAGGATGTTAGCTGTTGTCCCTTTTGCAGCACCCAGCCACTTATCAAAGTGTATACCAGTTAGTTATTCCCTTGTCCTTCTACCCTCAGTAACTATATTGACCACTAGTGGTATGCTAATAGGCCTGGGCAGAGTTTGCAGCGTTTTACTCTGTGGAACTCCGCAATGTGCCAGAAAAACTCCAACGCACTTTGCGGAGGTCCGCCAGCAGCGGAGTCTGTTAAATCGTGCTGCTCACACTTATTTTTAGTGCTGGGAGTTTGGCTAGCACTGTAAAATCAGCGCGAACAGCACTACGCGTCGTGCCAGAGAGTGCTGCTGCTTTCTGCTGCTCGAGTAGCCATTCTACTCGAGCGGCAGCTTCCTCAACGCCATCGGCAGATTTCTCAATGCAAGCGGATGCGACCTGCTGTGACTGCCTGTGTAAAAAAATCTCACTGGGAAGAGGTCTAGCGCACAATTTTTTCTCGTGAGCCTCGCCAACTTAACGTTAGCGAGCCGCTCGAGAGAAAAAACTCTGCCATGCCTATTGCCTACAACATAGATATAAAAATCTTAATCTTCAATAGAAGTTACTAACTAAACTAGTTCACTTCACTTCTTTGTTCTCTTTCCTGAATAGATGAAGTGATGGCTGCTATATTTTTCAATCTTCCAAAACGATATTGCAGAGTTTCCCAAGGTGCCTTCTTAATGGTGGTGGTGATAGTAGCAGGCTAGCACACTAACAGGGAAGACATCACATGCATGGTCCCACTCCCATTTAGGTGAATTCCAGCTCTAGGATTATTCAGAAGAATTGTCCACCACAGGCAACTAGATTGAAAGGAAATGAGTTAGTGGGGTATTTATATCATAACTTATCAAAAGGAAATGAGAGTTACTGGGTTATTTATATCATAACTTATCAAAGACTGAGACCAGACTACTACCATGGCACAAAGACCTGGTATTATTGCAAGAACAAGCAGTAGTAACTTCTGAGCAATGGGGAGCTAGTATTTAATTGATTTATTAAAGCAATTAAAATTAAACTTATGAAATCCCCGAGTCAGGAGGAGTGGACTCAGGAGAAGGTTAAGCATTTAAGCAACACAAGACCTGAATGATGATGTTGACAAATTATGGAGCAGTGAACCCACGCAGTTCTAAAAATTATGATTGCAGAAAAAAGAAAATGTATAATGTATATAAATGCCAAGTTGGGTGGTGCATCTGCATTCTTATCAGAATGTCCGTCTTGGCTGCCTGGCTGAACCGGTCTGATAAGATAAGCAGGGCTGTTATGGAGCTTTCACCTCTGTGCAAGAGAAGAGAAGACCTGTGGATTGTAAAACAGTAATGATATTGTAGAGTCAAGGATAAGGATAGAAGTTAGGCTTCATGAGTAGTGGACAAAGAGGCAGAGCCGGAGCATTGGCTGCTGCAATCATTCATGATGACTCATATGTGATTAACTGAGAAGTGAGAGCAATTTTACAACCGATCCCAGACAAGTAGCTGAATGTACCTTGCTGATGAATCTCACAACTGTCATAACATTTAGTCGAGAGCGTCCATCATGTGATGATGTGACATCACAAGTCTGTTTCCAGTTACAGCTCCCCCGACCACAACTACATAATTGAGCAGTGTGACATTTGAGCGAGTACACTACTCAGCATTTCCTGAATCAACGCACTGCTCTACAGTCTACAGGGCTGAATTGGCCTCTCAGAGTCATCATCATGTTGGTTTCCCTTTAAGTAGATAACTTCCTTCTTCTGGCTGCTGAGTTAGTCCTGCCCTGAGTCCTGACTCTGAGTAACAAATCAGTCCAACTCCCAACCCAAATGTTATTGAGAGAGATAGACCTGTAATGCACTGCTGTTGATGAACAAGAAGAGCAAAAGAATTTGAGCATTTTGTGTAGATTTGCATTTGTTAACTAAATTGACTGGTCTGGTCTCTAAAGAACCAGAAAAAAGTACAGCAAGGTGTGGACCATGCAAGTAAATCTAGCTAAGTGTGAAAGGGACAATCACCTTCAGGCAAAATCACCCATCAACTCCCAAACATTGCAAATCTTCGAAATCAAGTTTACAAATGAGTTGAACACCCTCACTGTCTGCCACCACATGAATCACTCACACTCCCTCAATAATGTATCACTCATTGGTGCAATAGTTACCTATTCCAATCCAAGCATGGTGGTACACAATTGTTGTATTGCATGTCTTGGTTTCCCATGGAAGCAACACATTGGCTGTCTTGTAAATCAATGGTCTTTGCTGGGGCAGCCCTGCTAGGGAATGAAAAAAGAACGGAGGGCATGGGATGGAGGCAGGCATTGTCTCTAATGTCCTTGAAGGGAATGGGGAAGCTTCTCTACTGCACAGTGGTCCAACTCCAATCAGCCCTACATGTGAATAAATGGTGGGGCTGCATAAGTCAGACACAAAATATATAATGTTCTCCTCTAGTTATATCCATTTTTTTTCTTTGCTTTTGACAAAGCAGTTTGACAATAATCTGAAAGTTCTACGGTGGCCTACTCAGTCAGGGAAGTAGAGTTCATCTTCAAAAGTTGCTCAGCTAACACGCTTGAGTCTGACCAATCACCCTCATCCTCCTCCTGTGGTGTTTCAGGAACAATGTAATCGTGAGGTATTAAGCGCTGGTTCATTTTAATCATGGTCAATCTTGCCACGTTTTGAAGAGAGAGACTGGTCCTTCTGACAGTGACAACTGAGCCAGCTTCACCAAACACATGCTCAACAGACACACTGGCTACTAGACAAGCCAAATGCTCTATTGTCAGCCTGCTGTGCATGGCCATTGGTGCATCGTCCCATTCCAATAGACCAATGGGTTTTGGTCCATGCAGACCTCTTTTGGGTCATCCAGATAGTCTTGGAGAATCCTTTGAATGGTCATTGGTGGTGGCACTTGCTCCACCTCGGTTGCCTTCCCCTCTGTACCCGACTGAAGCCCTGCCACTTGAAACCAAGCCATTTCAGGGGCTGGGTCCGCTTCTTCTGTTGCTGGTGTTGTTGCTGGTGCTCTTGCTGGCTGCTGTGAGACTACTTTACTGCCCTCTCTGGACATTGAAGGCTGCACACCAGAACTTCTGCCTGTGACTCTAATGTCCAACCGTTCTTCCTGTTCTCTCACTTGCTCAACAATCGACGTCTTGTAGATTGAAACATCTGCTTCTAAAAAAGGAATGAAATTGGCCAGTAGTATTTTGCACTGTGGACCAAGTGTTGTGGCACAGGTGTACTCTTTGGAGGACACAGTGTCTCTTTGCAGCCTTGGATTAACAACCAAAGGAAAGGCTTCAGCTCTCAACCAACTCATACACCTCTTCGTTCACACCAGTGAACCTTTGGGACACCTTTTTTAACTGCTCCTGTAGCAGATGCAACAACGGGATAGCTTGGCCCATTGTACTGCCCTCCTTGCTGACTTCCCATGTGAAAACCTCAAAAAGAAGTAGAATTTGTGTCAGGCATTTGACTAGCCCCCATTTGTCCACCTCCATGGTCATGCTTTTCCCAGTTGCATCCCCACCTCGTTGAAGGACATAGTCGGTGACCAGTCTGTACTGCTCAAACAGACGTTGAAACATGTAGTAGGTCGAGTTCCAATGTGCTGGCACCTCCTGTATGAGGGCCTTAATCAGTACTCTATTAGCACGCTGAATGATCCTCAACTGCTTCCGGTCTTTAAAAGAATGACTGAAATGAGTGCAGATATTTTTGCAGATGACCAGGATATTTCTGACTATGTCTTCTCTTTTTGAGGAAGTCCTGCACAATCAGATTGATGCAATGCGCCAAACACAGGACCCTGAAATATCCACCATCTGCCATGGCCTTGACTATATTACTGAAATTGTCCGTGGCAACAAATCCAAATCTGAGGCCTCTGGGTCACAGCCATTCAAGCACCTTGCTGTAAAGTCTTCCAAAATGTTTGCAGCTGATTTGACCATGGCGAACATTGCTCCTGTTGCATGTCGCTGAATGCCCTTAAAAGTTTCTTTAGGGCTGAGACCTGCAAATAGGTGTTGCTAACTCCCACAAAATAGATCAAGTATGCAGTAATACACATGTAATCAGTTGCTTGACAACCGGTCCACGAGTCTGTTGTCAGGTGGATAGCGTGAACAGTACTCTGCTGCAAAGCTTGTCCAACTCATTGCAGCACATCGTAATGGAGTGCTGGAACAGCAACTCTGGCAAAATAGGTCTGACTGTGAACTCTCCATTTTGGGCAGTTAGCAGCCACAAATTCTAAAATCCAACTCCTTCCACAAAAGAAAAAAGGAGGCAGTTCAGGTCTAATATTTTAGCAAGCTTACCGCTGTATAAACGTGCCACTGAGTGGTTGCATTCATAGGGCCCCTCCTGCCTAAAAATGCCCGTAATAGTAGCTTGGATGTTTGCTTTTGTGGTGCCACTGATGCAGGCGACTTCCGGAGAGAACCAAGAGGTGGTAGACCAAATGTGCATCTTGGGGAAATCATGATTGTATGCGATGGTGTCAGCATCTGAGTATTGTGCCATATGGAGGTTGCTGATGTGGGTGATGGTGGCACACTGCTAGAACAGGCCTGCTTGGTGTAAAGCTGTCATGAACTTCTTCCTCATCACCTCCTCTCACCGTGATCAGAGTTGAATCTCCTCTCTCATCACCACCAGCAATTTTTTTAAGGTGCTCCTCCCACCGGATTGCATGATGTTTTTTCACATGGGTCGTGACTCGTTTGGCCTCCACTACGATAGTGTGAACCAGGTTTAGCTCAGCGCACACAAGGATGGCAAATGAAGCATATTGCAATGTTATCCTCTTGCTTGCTAATCATAAAGAAGTCCCAAACTGGGGAGGAGCACTATTTTAGTGTGCCACTGCCCATGCCTGAAGAAGAGCTGAAGGCAGGTGGCAGTGTTGTTGCTTGCCTCTCTGCAGTGCATACTTCGACTGAGGTAGTGGTGGATGCAGTTTTTCAGCGGGGGCCTTACTAATATGGAAGCTGATGGTGGTAGTACTGGTGGAACCAGTGCCACATCCCTCTGAGTAGGTTGAATTGGGGGTATATCGGTGTCCTCTGAGCTGGCTTCCATACTGACAATCACTGGGTCATTCTCATCACTGTCCCATTCCATAATTGTACGGCTTTCAGGAACTTTCCTTTACCCTTGCCCCTCGTGGTCGGTCTCGGACTCAGCTGGGGTCCAGCCCATGTCCAGATCATCAGAAGGGGGGCTTGAAGAAGATGGTGGAGTACCCTTGCTTTTTCTTCCTGGAGATTGAGAAGCCAATGGTTCAGCTACATCTTGACCAGCAGGAAGCTCAACCTCCTGTTCTGCATCTACTTCAGGAAGAACTGTTGCTGGCTGTGGCTTTGTTGTCCACTTTGCTCAGTTTCCTGAAATGATTGGGTACTTTGCAGCTGAGACAAATCCAATTCAGACTCGCTGCTCTTCTCCATGATTGCAGTGGCTGCCTCGCTGAGAGACATGGCCTTGGGCTTAGGTAGGGATGGGACCATCGATACGGGGAGTGTTGCTCCCAGCTTGCTGCCCAGAGGACAGTGCAGCTGGCACAAGAAGTCTCCTGAAAAAGGAGGATGGGGCAAGTCAGTGGTGACAATCTGCTTCTTCTTCTCCTCCACACTGGCCAATTTCTTGGCAGCACCTTTCTTTGGGGCCATCTTCAAACTTGGTCAGTTGGCAGAGCAGAGAAGGACTCACGTGTTGTGCTCACCTGACATCACTTTGTGCTGGCCTTCTGGCTAGTAGTACTGTGGGTGATGTCTCTCGCCTACTTAAAAGCAAAAAAAAAGAAAAACATTCAGTGAAATGTGGCATTTATTTTTTCAGTTTCAATTATTCATGCAAACAATATAATTTTGTGAGGTTATTTATCCCAGTCCCAAATAATTAACAATTAGTGTATCCGTTGACCATTCCAATCCAAACCATAACATAATATTTAAATGAGGATAACAAGAACATACAGATTTAAAACTTAGCTTTATGCGCCTCTAAGGTGAGACACTTGTGGCAGGCAGGGGGGTGCAGAATTGAATAATCCTTAAACAGGTGAATGCTGGTGTGCGCCTTTCGCCTGGGACCTATGGCAGGCAGGGGGTGCAGGGTAAGGGTGGGTGGCAAACTCCTCTCTGCCAGCAGAGGTCGCAGAGCTTTTGCTACTCCACGCTCTGCTTGGAGCTTAGAGTCCAGCAAAAACTCCGCCTCCACTGCATGGCGGAGCGGAGTTACTACCAACTTGGCACTGTTGTCAGCCCTGGGCTCTCTGCCAACTCCTGCATCTGAAAACTGCACAGGAAATGTGCACAGAGCTTTCTGCACTGCACACAAAGTTTGAATAGCCAGGAGGCATGGAGGAAGTCACAGCAGCAGTACCAAGACAGTGACAGGCCAGGCAGCCAAGGGAAATATGAATTGCACGAGCAACATAGAAAGAGAAAAAAGACAAAAGCTGCACTGCGCTCCGCTTCACTATGGCAGGCGGGTCTCATCCTAGTCTGTCTCCAAGTGGATATGGGCTTTGCAGGACGAGTGCTGATAGCTCGTATATCTGTGCAGTAAAGTGGTGCTTTTGGAATAGCACTTTAGCATTATCATTTGATAAAAAAAAGTCTTGCAGCCACTGAAAGTTTTGATACCTTTAAAAAACATTGCAAATTCGCCAACTTGTCTACTCCATAGCAATTATGCAGGAGGCATTTGCTGTTATATTTTGAGTACATTATGTAACTATGGGTTTGTATTGCTGTTGATTACATGCCCACAAATGAGTGTGAGAAACAAAGTAGGTGCGCCTAGATTTCTCAACATACATTTCACTTCTCCATGATGGCATACCAATACTCATAGGTGCCACGTTGGCACGCAATCAAATTAATCAAGTTGTACTCCAAGTTTTTGTCCTTCCCATTAACTTTGTCAATAAATTCCTTTGCAGACAGATTTTGAAGATTAACTCCTGTTTCAGTATATGGTTTACAGCATATAAGAGTCCAGACAAGTCACTCTCAAACAGAAGACGGAATATGTAGGGAATACACTGTTGTTATCATGGATCGTCTGAGTATAATGTGGTTGACCAGTATTTAGCTGCTGGTATGTGAACAGGGTGGTCATCAAACTGGCCACCTTTGCCAGTGGGAAACAGCTGTGGAAAACAGTGGGCTTCTGAACTTTTCTCTCACACACTCATGGGTGCTCCTTTTGATTGCTTCCTTTGAAAGAGATCAATAGCATCACCAATTAGTTCTTTACAATGCAGAGGATGGATGGTGTAGTTCATGAATATCCTCTGATCTGGATTGATCCACTTTTTTAATCTGTCCACTTGATGGTAATCTTTCATCCTCTACATATGTCAGATCTCGAACAACATCAACATTTTTATAATAAACATTATTTTGTACAAGGTAAAATGTAAGTTTTTTTTACTTTACTAATATCCACTAACTCTCGCCAGATTTTATTATTCTTCATAGGCACACCATTTACTAGAATGACAATCGGTGCATGATCCTCTCTGTGTACATCAACAGGTTCAATATTCTGTTTAGAATTTAAAGGTAAGTAGACAACTTTTCCTTTAAGGCCTTTCTGAAGGTCAGTCGGTGGCAGCTTCCTGTCTTTGGCTCCATACGAACTATAGCCTGAAATGGGTGTACACATTGTATGAGAATGGATTCATAAACATTTACATTTTGTAGTGGGAGGGATACTGATTCTAACTTGTTATGTACTGCTCTAGCTGGCATTTGTTATTCTCTAACTTATCGTAGCAGTACTAATATATAACATGCTGTGTGTACAGCACAAACCATTCTTCAACAAATAAGTAAACAGCAAATTCTTGCCACTTATCTCTATTCTACTGTTCAGTTTTTGAGAATACAACTACATTGCGAGTTTGGCTTTTGTAGTGAGTGTGTCGACAACAAATGTAAACACAGTTTCATTTCTCTGAAGAAACTGTGTTAAACTTCTTAATCTCTTCTGTAAAGTTATCAAAAGTAATACCTGTGTCTTGATCCTCTATTTTCTTCACACACAGTAGGTAAGGGGTAGGAGGAAAAGCCCCACACCGACCTCCTAGTAAACAGCTTTACGCACGTAGGTATGGGGCGGAACAAAAATTGTCGCTATTGTTTAGAGGTAGATTGACAAGACACACGCGTTATTAATACTGCCCTCACCCACAGAAATCTGTGGCAGGCTTCATCATTGGGGTGCTAACACACCTCCACGCAAGCCAACGTCAGAGGTAGAGCAATAGGGAGGGGGTGACAAAACAAACAAAAAGAACGACTGTGTGGGATCAAGAAAAGGAAAGTCAGAGAATAATATTAAAACTAACAAAGGGGTCTCCAAACTACCCTTTATTGGTGGATACCCTGCTCAGATTAAAAAGGTTTTTGAAAACCCAATGGATGGTTGTATACCGGGCTGTGATGAACCCTCTACCCCTCCAATCTGCAAAATTGCTAAATGTTTCAGCTGGCTAATGCATTGTCCCCGGCTTTCATCAGGACTATGAAAATAGATCCCTTGAGCCCTCTCCCTACCTCCTTCCTTGTGGAGTAGTGCGGAGTCTCAGTCTGAGTAAGTGCTCAGGCCAAATGTGTAGTGTAACTCACTCCCAGAGCAATACCTGTAAGCAATGAGAAAGGTACACAACGTCAACACTCCTAAAACAGTGCCCTTGTGTAGTGAGTGTTATTTAAAAAGAACCACATATAAGAAAAAAGTGCGTGAAATGGTCTTGTCCCTCCAGACTAGAAGTGCGACATGGTGAGTGCTATGGTTGGATTTTGGCACCCCCGGTATCTAGGACCGATTGTCCCCTTTGGGCGTCTAAGTTTCGCTCCCATTAAAAGAATTTATAAAATATAATAGCAGGGCCATCACTCCTCAGTCAAACACCACAACCATACACTCGGAATATCTTACCGAGTTTCATCAATCGTTACGCTTGAACTGGCGGGGGAACGAGAACGGCTCCCTGTAGTCACACTCTGTATTGGTAGAGAAAAGAATAGGTAATCATGTCCTTAATACGTTTGTATAATTGTTTACTCTGGCGTATAGTTAAAGCCCCTGGTACTACGCCCAACTTCATGGTTGTAGATTGGAGGGCGTGCCTGGCTCTTTAATTGCCCTTGTCAGTATTCCAGTTCCAATGCACCTCAAATAGTGTACGGCATGAGCAGTCCACTCAGGGGCTAGCTCGGCCCTCGTCTTAAAAGCCCCCGGTCCCCCATACTCACTTTGTCAAGGTGAGCGCGTCTCGGACTATTCGTCCTTCCTGGCGCCGCGTAGGTACAGCTGAACCTCCAGCACGGGCCGGATATCATCGTCTCCCCGCGTTCCATGTGACCTGACTCGTGGTACGTGTGGAGGGCGGTGTGACGGGAGTCAGTTTGAAGGCTAGACCGCCCACCTCTACCTCCATCTTAAAGTGTGTTGGTGGTGCGGCTGCAGCTACGTATCCCCGCTCCATCCTAAGTGCCGGGGACAATGCATTAGCCGGCTGAAACATGTAGACATTTTGCAGATTGGAGGGGTAGAGGGTTTATCACAGCCCGGTATACCACCATCCATTGTGTTTTCAAAAACCTTTTTAATCTGACCAGGGGATCCACCAATAAAGGGTAGTTTGGAGACCCCTGTGTTAGTTTTAATATTATTCTCTGCACTTTCCTTTTCTTGATCCCACACAGTCGTTCTTTATGTTTGTCTTGTTCCTCTACACCTTCACATACCAACTCCTCATTTTCTCTACACACCTCTTCTGGACCAAAGAACCGAAACTGAACATGTTCACAAACATTTTCTACCTCTGCTACTGTACCATGCAAAAGAGCTCTATACATTTCTCCTAATTACAGTGCAGGAGTTTTAACATAGTAAAGCCTCCTTACTTGGGAGCATATCATCAAGGCCCCGCGATAAAATTATCGCCGCTTTAGCGTCCGTTTTCGGGCGAAAAGCGGCGATAATTTTATCGCATTATCAGCAAGGTCACGCTATCGCGTGAATCCTTGCCTTAGAGCCCTTTCCCTCAATGCCCACTTTGCATTTCTAGTGATATGCAAAGTGGGCGTTCCGCACTAAAATAACGTGAGAAATGTCGCTAAGTGACATTTCTCCTATCAACAAACTTCCCGCTAACATGCATGGCGATAAGAAAAGTAGCGATAACCGCGCTTATCGCTACTTTTCTTACGCCTGCTCTCAATCTGACTTAGCCATTGTATCCAAAGGAAGGTGGATACTATGGCTGAGTCCACCCTGCCCTATCAGCAAGGTATCGCCTGTCGCTGTGCGATTATCGCTGGTTTTCCAGCGATAATCGCACATTTTGTAGCTATCGCTGGTATTTTTATCGCTTTTGAGATAAGCGTCGCTGATAGCGCGCTATCTCAGCGATAACATCCAGCGATAGCCGGCGATAATTATCCTAGCGCTAAGTGCGCTTAGCGATAATTATCGCCGGTTGTTGCTGATATGCCCCTAAGTTTTGCATTTTGGAGTGGTGAACAGCTAACATTCTAAAGTGATGAAAGCTACTTTGACACACTTTCTTTGACAAATATGCTAGTGAATGTCCCTGTAAATATGTACACTTCCTTACTTCGCATGGATCTAATCCTTGCAAAATTCCTTTTTTTTTTGTTTTAGACATGTGCATGGAAAAATACGTAGACAATGTATCAATATATCAATTGATTCTTCGGACCACTGCAAATACTGCTACAGTTCAATATGTCTTCCCTGTACCTTTTCAGCTATCACTTCCTCAACAATCCTAGGAACCATCTCCTCATTTGGAATGGGAGTTTCATCATTCACCTCATAACAATGACCATTTGTTTCAACTGCATGCACTAATGTGTTCTCTTGCAAGCAGCTTTCTTCATTAAAGAAATTCTCAGCACTAGATGCAAGCTTCCAATCACCGCGGAAAATTGTACAGAAATTACTACTTTTAACTAGTTTTTTTTTCAGGCTTTCTCCTCATTGACAACACTGTTTTATCCAGTGTTCTCATTCTGCTCAGAATCAAATTAAATAGCTTCCTCTTCAGGGCAAACGCCTTTTCAACTACAGCTTCAACATGTTCCTTTTATTTCACTGCTTCTCTTCTCCTTTTATACTGTTTCATAGTTTGTATGAGATTCTGAGTTACCCTAGTATGGAATATTATGACTCTATTTTCTTTAAACTGCTTCTGTCTCCTTGTTAAAGTATCTCCTTCCTTATACAATTTATTACTTTTGCTGTCATTTATTATTACCTTTCTTATCTGATTTGAGACTCCTCATTTTATTAACTTGGTTTTGCTTACTTTGCAATTTTCTGCATAATATTTTAAGAAACTTCTTAGTTTTCTTACCAGCAGCTCTTTTCTTTTCCACCACATTGTCTGCATTTTGCCCCTTTTGTTTCTCTGTTGTACAGAGATTGTATCCCTTCTTCTGTTTCTTTCTTATTTCTGTTTTTTGGCATTGTAACTCTCTGTTTGTAAGTATGAGTAGATGTCTGGAAAGAAAAAACAAATCAATACTAAGCCCGGGTGGGTAACTATGCTCCGCCAGCATAGTTCACATAGTTTTGCCTACACTGCGTTCGGTTACGAATGCGGAGTTCATGCAAAACTACGACTCTGTGGCGGCGCATAGTAAGCCGGCCCCTCCACCCTCTCAAAGTAATTAAAAGTAAGTAAAAAGGCACTTACCTGCCGTGGCTGCCTCCTCCTCTCCATGGCTGCTCTCCTGCCTCCTCCTCGCCGTCCTTCTTCAGTGATAACCCCTACGTTGTACGTCTTGCGAATGCGCATGAGCCTTTTTAATTACTTTTAATTACTTTGGGAGGGCGCGGAGCAAAGTTCCACGGAGTTGTTTTCCAACTCCGTGGAACTTTGCGTAGAGGCACTACGCCTGCTTCGCCCGGGCTTAATCAATACATTCAACATTTCAAACTAAACTATTACATATTCTAAGCATTTATACCTTTAAAAACAGCTTAGTCACTATGTTATTGCCTCTCTAAGTCTGTTACTTTTCATGTTTAAATAAGTGTATACCTGCCCATGTCAGCGTATGCATCATTGTGCGACTGGGTATATCACTGTCTGCATCAGTGTGTGCCTGGATGTATCACTGTGTGGATCAGTGTGTGCCTTTGTGTCTCAGCTTATGTGTCAGTGTTTGCAGAGTATATTATTGTATGCATAATTGTATGCTTGGGTGTGGTAGTGTGACGATTAGTGTGTGAGTGGATGTGTCAGTGTATGCATAAATGTGTTGTTTTGTGTGTTAGTGTATACATAAATGTATCCCTGATCCCTGGATATATCAATGTACACATCCCTGTATGCTTGGGTATGTACACATATATATCAGTGTCTACCTGGGTATACTGCTATGTGCATCACTGTCTACCTGGGTGTGTCAATATATTGATCAGTGTGTGCCTTAGTGTCTTACTGTATGGGTCAGTGTGGACTGTGTGTGTGAGTGTGTGCATCAGGTTGTACCTGGGTGTGTCAGTCTATGCATTAGAGTATATGTGGTTGTGTCAGGATATGCATTAGAAGCACATACATCCCTCTGCTATAGCCTACCATAGGGATGACTTTTATGAGGTAGAAGAGGAGTTTAAGGCTTATAAATACTGTGAGGTCTAGTATGGGTTGGAGACTGGATCTATAACTGGCCTTATGGGCCTGGTAGTGTGCATGTAACTGAATCAAACTTGGAACAACGTCTTATCTTTAAAGCTCATAGCTCCCTGCAATGTGGCATCCCTACAGCCTATCTCAGGAGTGAATCATATGTAGTAGAAGAGGAGTTTAAGGTTTAGCAACATGTTTTGAATGGCAACTCTGCCTAGCAGGAAAACTGCATATACAAGTTCTTCTGTACCAGCCCCGAAACATGTTTAAAGGCCTACTTGTCTGGACGGATGAATTGTTACTGCCAGTTCGTCAGCACATGCCTGAGTGGCTCAGTGCATATATGGGTGTGATAGGATATGTAAATAAATATGTAGTTATGTCTGTGTCTCTTAGTTAGTCAATGGGACTGTAAAGCTCTATGTAAGAAGCTCAATGGATTGCTTGCTCGCTGTGTTAGTGCGTATTTGGGTATTTAACTCTGTGTGCAACTGCCTCCATTACTGCTGCATACATAAGAGCTGTGTGTGTTGAGTTAATGTTTAAGTGCCCCTGTCACTGTGTGAGTAGGTGTATTAGTGGCTCTATCCTTTTACACATAGATACATGAGTTCTAGTATGGGTAGGAGACTGAATCTATAACTGAAAATATGGATCTAGTAAAAAGCTGCATGGATTTCTTGCAGGCTGAGTTAGTGAGTATTACAGTATTTAACTGTGTGTGCAGCTGCCTCTTTTTATTGCTGGATACATAAGACCTCCATGTCTTGCGGTGGCGGCCTGCGCAGGTAAGCATGGTGTGGCAGGGCAGGGGTTAGGGGTGGAAGTGACAAATGACGGAATAGGGAAAATAAAATAAACAAATAAATAAAACAATTACCTTGCACCCGTCTCATCTTAACGCTGCTTTGTATATATGGTACCCTTTCATACAGGTATCTGTGTGAAGGGTCCGTGCAATGGGTGTTGCTGTGGGCATTACACCACAGCACCCATTGCTTTTTGACGTTGCCCCGGAATTACAAGGATCTGTAAATCTGAGGCAGCACCAAAAACGAACGCCATGCAAAAGCAGGTATTAGATTGCAGCAACAAGGAGAAATACTTTTATTTCTCCTTGTTTTTGCTCTTTCTATGTGTGCTGCATTCTGCAGCACACATAGAAAGAGCAAAACGCCATTAATTATTGTTTTTGTGTATGAAGGTGTCCTTTCATGCCCAAAAACAATCATTAAATAAGAGTGATTTGCTACTTTTATGTGTGGTGCAGAATGCAACACACATAGAAGTAGCAAATTGCCAATATTGAATGTTTATGTGGAGAAATGGACACTTTCCTGCACATAAACAATCATCCCTGCAATGTAGGTACCCTTGCACTATGGCGGAAGGGTGTCTGTGTTGGTGCTAGGAAGCTATTTTTAGTGCCAGTGCTAGGGAAAACACAGGGATGCTATGTATTCTTGTAAATACGGCGCATCACTGCATTTTGGAAATGATGCTGCACTGCAAAATGTACCGCAGCACTGCGCCATCTCCTTGTACATATGCCCCAACATGTCTTATCATTTCATCTTCTAGCTCCCTGCACTATGGCCTACCTACAGTCTATCTCAGAAGTGACTTATATGTACTAGAAGAACAGTTTAAGGGTTAGCAACATGCATTGAATGTCACCTCAGCCTACAGCAAAACTGAGAATACATGTTCTCCTGTTGCAGGCTCGAGATATGTTAAAGGCCTGCTTCTCTGTGTGAATGACTTGGTAGTGTCAGTTCTTCAGTACATACCTATATACCTCAGTGCGTATGTGGGTATGTCATTAGATATGTAAGTAAGTAGGTTGATATATGTCTGGGTCTCTAAATTACTATATGGGACTCTCAATGTTTATGTAAGGAGCACTAAGGATTGCTTGCTGGTTGGTGAGTTTTGGGGTATTTAACTATGCAACTGCCTCCATTTCTGCTGGATACATAAGAGCTGTATGTGTTGAGGGAATGTTTAAGTGCCTCTGTCTTTGTGTGAGTAGGTCTGGTAAGGAGCTGTATGGATTGCTTGCTGGCTGTGTTAGTGTTGGAGTATTTAACTGTGTGTGTAACTGCCTCCATTACAGATAGATACATAAGAGCTTTATATCTTGAGTGAATGTTTAGGTGACTGTCACTGTCTGAATGGATATATTAGTGGCCCCATCCTTTTACACATAGGTACATGAGTTCTAGTATGGGTAGGAGACTGGATACTTAACTGGACATATGGGCCTGATAGTGTGCATGTAACTCAATCAAACTTGGAACAACATGTCTTATCTTTTAAGCTCATAGCTCCTTGCTCTATAGCCTCCCTACAGCATATCTCAGGAGTGACTAATATGTAGTAGAAGAGGAGTATAAGGCTTAGCAACATGTTTCGAATGTCAACTCAGCCTAGCAGGGAAACTGCACACACAGATTCTACAATAAAAGCCCTGCGATATGTTTAAAGGCCTAGTAGTGTGGATGGATGACTTGTTAGTGTGAGTTCTTCACTACATACCTAAATGAGTGTCTCAGTGCCTATGTGAATTTGATTGGATATGTAAGTAGGTATGTTGGTATATGTCTGCCTCTCTTAGTTTCTCTTTATATCTCTAAGTGTGTATGTAAGAGGCTGCGTGGATTGCTTACTGGCTATGTGAGTGAGTTTTGGGGTATTTATTTGTGTGTGCAACTGACTGCATTACTGCTGAATAAAAAAAGAGCTGCATGTGTGTGTGAGTGAATGTTTAAGTGCCCCTGCCACTGTGTGAGTGGGTGTATTCGTGGATCTATCTTTTACACATAGGTATGTGAGTTTTAGAATGAGCAAGAGAGTGTGTCTTAACTGGACATATGCATCTGCAAGTGCGCACATAACTCAATCAGACTTGACACAACATGTCTTATCTTTTAAGCCAATAGCTCCCTGCTCTATGGCCTACCTATCTCAGGAGTGAATCATATGTAGTAAAAGAAGATTTTAAGACGTTGCAACATGTTTTGAATGTCAACTGAGCCGGACTAGCAGGGAAACCACACACACAGGTTCTGCACTAGCAGCCCCGAGATATGTTTAAAGACCTAGGGGCATATTAACAACGGACGGGGATAAATAACGCAAAGCGCGCTTAGCGCTTTGTTATTTATCGCCGTCTATCTCTGGAATTCATCGCCCTGGTAGCGCGTTATTAACAACGCGTTTCTCCAGGGCGATGAAAATTCCAAAGATAGCGGGGAAATCGCCGTTTTGCAGGGAACATCGCTGGTTTTCCAGCGATGTTCCCTGCAAAATGGCGATAACCTTGCTGATACGACCCTGTGGTCGTATCAGCATAATCCACCCCCTATGTTAAGCATAGGTAAGTCAGGATTTTAGCAGACGTTAGTTTTTGGCGAAAACCGCCGTTTTCGCCAAAATCTAAAGTGTGCTAAAATCCTGTGGGCTGCCTTGTAAATATCGCGATGTGAACATCAGCGATATTTTACAAGGTAGTCAATCCGGGGTACGCCCAGTGACGCCCACTTTGCATCTCATTAGAGATGCAAAGGGAGGCGTCGGGAAAAAGGGTGCTAACATGCAATTATGCATGTTAGCACCCTCTTGGAAATAGGGCGATAGTTTTATCTCCGCTTTTTTGGCTTTTTAAGTCAAAAAAGCGGAGATAAAGCCCTTGTTGATATGCCCTAAAGTGGTGTGGATGGATGACTTGTTACTGTCAGTTCTTCAGTACATAACTACTGAATGTCTCAGTGCCTATGTGGGTGTGTTATTGGATATGTAAGTAAGTATGTTGGTATATGTCTGCCTCTCAAAGTTACTCTATGGATCTCTAAATGTGTATGTAAGAGCTGGATGGACTCCTAACTGGCTGTGTGAGTGAGTTTTGCGATATTTAACTGTGTGTGCAACTGCCTGCATTACTGCTGAATACATAAGATATATATTTGTGTGTGAGTGAGTGTTTAAGTGCCTCTGTCTCACTGGGTGTATTAGTGACTCTGTGGTTTTCTAAGTGAGAGCAAAGATGGAAGAGTAGATGTATAACTGGGTATATTGTTTTTGCCCTTTAACCACATACTTTCCTCCCCTTTTAGCTACCTATAGCTTACATTGAGGGTGATTTATATTTTATTAAGGGAAAGCTTAAGAGCCTGCAAGGCATTCTAAATGTCAATTCAACATAACAGTGTAACCAAGATTAAATGAATAAAAGCAACCCCTGACAAGTGTTTTGCTCTCATTAGAGCCTTTTAGAGAGGTATAGCTTTGTCCATA
Organism: Calotriton arnoldi; assembly: GCA_963921515.1. Classification (NCBI taxonomy): domain Eukaryota; kingdom Metazoa; phylum Chordata; class Amphibia; order Caudata; family Salamandridae; genus Calotriton; species Calotriton arnoldi. The sequence continues at coordinate 291,790 of CAWUFW010013566.1, forward strand.
CACAAGGGAGAACCCAGTATAAGTCAAAACAATATCCTTTCAGGCATAGAGTGACGCATAAATTATGCAAAAAGAAACAGAGTACTCTGGGTAGTTTAGGTGGAAAGCAGCTCCTGTATAGAGCACCCTCAACACCAGCGATACTCTAAATCTGCTCACCTCAAATGTCTGCTTTTCTATCAAAGTCTTTAAGCATAGGTTTAGCACAGTGCCATCCATGCCAAGATAGAAAGGGACAAAGTATTTTGTCATTTCTACAGCAAAGTCTTTAAGCGTAGGACTAGCACCGTGTTGTTCATGCTGAGCTGTAAGATGACAAAAGCCTTTTATCACTCCAGGCACAGAAATACAGCTTTGAATTGGTAAATTACCAACCAAGCCAATCTTAAATGAATAAAAGCAACCCCTGACATGTGTTTCACTCTCATTAGAGCTCTTCAGAGAGGCATGCTGGTGCTGTCCATGTGCCACGGCTCATCCAACTGAAATATTTACATAGAATTCACAAGCTGAAGCCTGGTTTGGATCCTCAATGCCTAAAATGTGGGGTTGCCCAGGTTACCTTTTACCACACCACCTGGGAATCCTCGATTTTCCAGAGATACTGGCCATGCACACATGACATGATATCTCAGATAGTGGGTAGACCAGTCATGTTCAAAGTAGAGCCTGGCGGCTGCATGCGGCCCTCCTAACCTTTACATACAGCCCCCTGGGCAACAGGAGCACTGGGCTACTGTTTACATGACTCAGTACTAACATAACACATTTTTAAATATAAAGAATGCATTTATTTAAAGGTTAATTGCAGTTAAAGAAAGGAAGTAACTAGGGTGTACTGCACCCGCTGAACTTTAAGAACACTTTCATTTTTAAAGACAGCAAATGTGTAAAAATATGATAGTCTCTTCAAAATTCAAAAAGTGTATTTCATTAACCTGCAGAACCATTTCATCTTATTAAATCAGATTACAGCAGTGCATTCAGAAGTATTTTTTTTAAAGTGATAGTTTTCATACATGAATTTAGAAACGTCCATGCTCCCCCTGACAACAGTGCCATTAGTGATTAAATCCAAACACAGGAGAAGGTTTTGTACAGCACGCGTCCTGATGTCAATTATTTTGAGGTCCTCTTATATATGATAATAAAGAAAAAGGAGGGAAATTGAAATAAAATAATTGCCCAGGATCACAGAATTTGGTCTAGTAGGGAAGCTGGAATTCATTTCAGGTTTTCTGGTTCCACATTGTGTAATGCATTTCAGCCGCTAGATGTATATGATTTGCTTCCTCTACACCCACTTTACACCCACCAACCACAACCCTGATGGCAATAGTGTGACCCTCGGTCACACCAAAGACCAAACTTTTTGGCCCCTGGGAAAACGTTTGCGAGAAACCCTTGGGGTGGACAGATAGAACTGGATACCAAGAAAACACTGCTGGGGCTGATTGGTAGGTGGGGAGGGCCCTGGACTACCAAGATCTGCATCGCTTTGGGTTCTCTGGTGGCAAAATGGGACATTGACAGGCACTGGTAATCTGAACGGCTCTTCCCTCTTTAGCACAATAATCCATCCCCTGAAACCATTGTTTAAAGTGTAGGAATATGAGTACAGATCACAAGGCTGTACCAAAACTACTATTAGATATGGGAAATACAACCAATAGAGAATTTGAATATACATATGCGACCTGTAATAAGATCATCAAACTAATGCTATCACTGACTTTGCCTGATGGGGAATGTGTGTTCTAAACTCTATTACATTTTCTGATATAAATTCAATAAACACACTTGATAAGAAAATAAAAAAGTAAAAAAGTAAAAAGAAAAAAAAAGTCACAATTTTAATTTTTTTTTCAATTCAGTGTATTATTACATTCATAAAAACGAAACTGAATTTAGAATTATTCAATTTAATTAATTTACCATTAATTCCTATGGGGTGTTCATTTTTCCCTGCCTCTATTGTTTTTTATGGGAGTGTGTTGCAGTGCCCTGTGGTGCTTGACCTACTCAAAAGCAGAGCCGGAGTACATTTTAGCTTGTTTCCACATTATTAGGACTGTAGTAAATGTAGAAGTGTATTTTTTTAAATGCAATGGTCTTATTCTTTTGTGGCTGTGTGTTTTGTGTTAGCATGTCCATGAAGGGAGCTTTGTTTGTTGATTGCCTCCCTAAACCCCTCCTTAAAATTCCTGCTTTCCCATACATTTAGTAGTAATTCGTATCCACATTCCCACTGCCCACTTGTCCTGCCCACATTTAATACTAAAACATGTATCTGCAAGTGTTGAGATCTACACCACTGGGATGGAAATATCAACTCAGAAAATGAAGAAAAGGCAGAGGTGGAGATCTCCATCCATAGGTTGTGAATTGCATTTTGCAGAATGTTAAGTAGTTCTTCTACATTACATATTACAAAATGCTGTTTGTGCCCATGAAGTAGACAGTTTATGAATACAAACAGCAGCTTGAAAAATATGTTGTTTATGTATCACACAATAGACACAATTCAATTCAATATTTATTAAAGATTTGGATCTCCAATGAGGTCCACATAAAAATGTACATACAAATATTATGTAAAATATAATAAAACATATGGACAATTCATTTCTCAGTCCATTATTGCTTATCGAAAGCCTTCATTGCAGGTCTTAGATTTTCCCTTACATAAGATAAGTGGATATTGTCAATTACCCTAATGAGCGAGACGAATAAGGTTCTCAGCATTAAAACCAATTGGCTCATAGGCAGCAACAAAACCTAAAAGACCTCTACCAAAACAAGTGGCATAAGTTTAGGTCCACACTAAACAATAGCAGCTTCGTGAAATAATCAGTATAGGATAATGTACATCACATCAGTTGCTTGGTAAAAGACAGAAAAGTATTCTAAAACAGTCAGCGTAATTGGATAAACAATACATTTTCCTTTTACAACAAATCCTAAAAAACTAAGGGGCATGTTCACAAGGAGCCATCGCCGAATTAACGGCACTTCATCGCAGCCAAAGTCGTGATAAATTTACCCCCCCATTCACAAGCCGTTGTTAACAGCCCACAGCATCAGTTTACCAGCGATAGCAGCCACAAAAAACATCGCCACAGAGGACCCTCGCAAAAATATCGCTAATGAGATGCAGAGTAGGCGTTCCCGTGACAAAAGCAGAGACAACAGCACACCTCAACATTCACAATGACCAGCCACATCCGCGATAAAAACACAAAACAGGCGATAAGGCGCGTTAGCACCAGGAAATCTACACCAGCTCTGACCTGGTGTAAAGTCGGACGGCAGCCAGCACCACAAAAGGGAGCACAGCCCAGGGCCACATCCAAAGGGCAACAGATGGCATGGAGCCACCCATCATGCGGCCCGGACACCCAAGAGGGCCACAACACCCACCGCCACCACCCCCAGGACCCCATCCCACACCCGGAACACCCCCCGACCAACACAGACGCAGCGCAGACAAAGACAGCGGAACCCCAGGAAACGTACCAGCCGCACAGACCCAACACCTGACAATGTCACCTTCCACTACAGGCTGAAAGGGACAACCAACCTACGCATCCTGACCATCATCGCCTAACAGGCCTACGGCAGCAACACAGCGGACAACCAACATCCCACCCCACACAAAGCTGATGGCGTGGCTGCACCTGTTGGCCCCTGGGACCCCCCATCCAACACCCGCCAGAGTCAGAGGAGTCTCACAGCCAGCCACATACAAGTCCCCGACACCTGCCCTGGACATCACAATCGCCCTGGTACCCCAGTCCCCATGTGTACAACACAAGGCGCAGGATCTGCTGGAGACCAAGCAAGGGCCATACACCACAGCAGGATGCACACATGTGTTGGGGGCAACACACAGCACATATGTACTACCTGTGCCCCCTGGTGACACAGCACACAATCCCCGCAACCGGAAGCACACGTCTCACGCCAATGTGCAGGCAACAACAGAACACCGTGGAACACCCAACAATGTCGCCTCCAAATACACAGCCAGTGTGCATGATACCTTCATCCTCCAACAGTCCATCATCAACCAGCATTCCCAGGATGGCAACAAGGGAAATGCACACCCCCTTGGCAAGTCCGAAATGAACACCTCACACACCTCAACACCACAACCATGCAACTCACAACTCTGGCAATCACATACAACAGGCACAACAATATGCCCACCCACCAGACACGACAGAACAAATTGCAATGTCCACATGGGCAAGCGCTGAACATGAGCCAGCAACGGCATGGCACCTCAGCCACACAATAGCCAAATGTGGGGAGAGGTGGCAACCAGGCATGTGTGAAGGATGCAGTAGAACCATGATTGGGAAAGTACACAATGCCAACAGTGCCGGAGATGTGCTGGACACCTCGCAGTATGCAGAACACACCCATATCCATGGCGACATACACCGCTTGCGTATGGAGTGTAGTGGACAGTGGACGCCACCATGTCACCACAGCCAGTGGGGGACATCGTGGAAATGTTGCCTGTTACGCCCCCTAAGCATCAGCGGAGTGGGATGGCCCGGCGTACGCCACGCCAGCGTAGGGGTGTGAATAAAAAGCACTTAGGCCTAGGCGTGGTCCTCTTCCGGAAAGACCAATGTCTTTGCGAGGGCGGCGCCTCCCACCCCGCCACGAGGCCGACGCCGTCCTCCTGAGCCGAGTTGCCTGCGATGCAGTGCGCCTGCCAGGCCTGCCCCTGCGCAGCCAGGCCACACTGATCACCTTCCGACACCGGCGTGTGTCAAGGAGGGCCCACCACGTGCCGGCGCAAGCTCCAAGCCCGGGGCCCGCGAACTTGGCAGTCAGCTCAAACCACCAGGCCTCCACGACACAGGCCTGCTTTATTCCCTTTTCGTTGACGTACTCCACTGCCGCCCCCGGACTACTCTTCGGACCAGTAGGTCCCACATGTGGAACTGTGTCTTGAGTCATGAATGGCAGTGACCCCATATCCCGGCCAGCGGCCACAGCATCAGACCCCCCCAGTTCAGTGAGGCATAGTTCCATATGGGCATCTTGCGACACGTGGTGCCACTAACCCCATTCAACGCCAGCCTGCTGCACGTGGTGCCACTGAACCTTAACTACGCAGGCCGGTGGGGCCATCCAACCTATGCCGGGGACACAAGGTGAATGGGCCGTGCTGACCGCTGCCTCAGGCCTACACCATGGTCAGGTAGGTCACACATTTGGAACTGAGTCTTGATTACACCATGGCAGTGAACATTAGTTAAGGCAGAGAACTATTTACCATACACCCTTCGATGTGGTGGCAACAAGTCTGTGCATGGCATCACAACCACACGTGTCTGTGGGCCTACGCGGACCACTGCCCTGGGCCTATGCTGCGCTCGAGTGGGATCACAGAATTGGAACTGAACATCGGTAATTCAAAAGGCTGAATACATGTCTACGCACGCACGGAGGGGCGTAAGAGGATGACGCGTTGCAGGCCGGAGGGAACAGGATCATCGTCACGGAGGTGATTGAACACTACCGACAACTGCCACTGTGTCACTAACTCTGTGCCCCGCGAGCCAACGACAGGTGGCTGTGGGCCCATGCTGACCGCTGCCTCCGGCCTACACTGCGGTCCAGTAGGTCACAGAGACTTGATTTGGCAATGTTGGAGTTCACATCTGTGTACCGGCATCATCGCAGACTGCATCCCCTCTGAGCACCTGTGCCACTAAGTGTGTTCCCCGACATTCATGGACACTCACTTGTCGTACATTGTTGGCGTTTGTGTCAATGGAATAGGGGCAAGTTTTCATCCTCATGTAGCTGATCCCGAATTGTTGGTGACAACGAGGGTTGCGCTTTCCACTCCTCAATTTGCTGCTTCCGGATAACATCAGACCTTCCGCATCATGCCCTGGAGGACACCTTCCACTGTCCCCCGCAACACTCCGCAACATACACCTCGGACATTGATGGTGACCCGCTCAGGTTGCATGGCCCATCTGACTGCACCGCAAGTCACCGTCCCGTGTCTGGGTGCCTGTGCCGGCCGCAGTGCATCCGGGGCCACTAACTCTGTGCTGCTCAGGCCTGGGAACCCTTCTTCTGAGACATTGAATGGCCTCTGTAGCGATGGTCTTGGGGTCATCAACGCCATGTGTCTGTGGCCCTGCGCTGTCTGCCTCCTCCGGCCCCAGCTGCGGGCCACAAGGGCCCACACATGGCATTGAGTCTTGACTGGCCCGGATGTCGCATCACCGCAGGAGGCACATGCCACCACGGCAAGGACCACCTCCAACCGCCATCTGCCAGAGTCGAAAGGGTGGTCCTGACAGACCTACGGAGTTGCCCAGACCTGTCGTGGATGCCATCATCGGCCTGCTGCCCTGCTCAGCACTCCAGGTGCCAGTGACTCAGTGCACCGCAAGCCATTGTCCGTTACTGATTGACTTTTGTGCTGTTGTTAGGTTGCGCAGCAATGTCACCTCATGCAATGTGGAGGACCTGGGACCATGAGGAGGAGGATGTGTCAAGTGTGCGGACAGGAGAAGGCACAAACAATGGGAGGGCAGGTGGAAGCAGCCCCAGGGTAGGAATGCAGACTGGTGTCAGTAGTCAAGCTACACACCCGGATCTGATACTGGGTATTGTGCTGTGGACTGCAGACTCAACTGTCACCTCAGGCAGTGTGGGAGACCTGGGACGTTGATGAGGAAGTTGATGCAGGTGTACCACACCCCACTGCATCTGCATCAGGACTAACCCGAAGGGACGCAATCCTAGCAATTCCTTCGCATGAGCGTGCTCTTCTCCAGTGCCCCTACCTCAGTGCACTGCAACTCACGGAACGTCCAGACTGAATATTGGGTGACCTCTGTCCTTACTCCGGATCCCTCCATGTTGCTCTGCAATTGACTCTGTTATGCTGGTGTTTTCTGTTTCCATTGCACTGGTGTCCATTGTTCAGGTTGTTGCCAGCACCAAGCACTACGTGCGGGCTGGATTATACTCACCCCACACACATCCAGCACAGGCGTCACTGTACATGTGGCCCTGCCAATAAAGGGGCCGGGAGCACGTGCCCTTAGCCAGTTCATCATGATATGTGCATGTGTCTCTGTGGAGGTGTGGGTCTCCTTTGTGGGGTGTAGGTGGTCCCTGAAGGGTATTGGACACCCACGTATGTGTTCTAGTTCGCATTCCATGGGTTAGGCAACACCCTCACCTGTTGGGCCCCCTCCTTTTGGCGTTCGGCCACCTGGCATTGGGGAGTTATGTGTGGGTGGGTGACGTGTTGTGAGGCAGCCGTGATTGCGGGTGCTTCATGCTGTGTGGTCTGTTGCAGAGTCTGGGTTCTCCTCTGAGTAGCTTGTCTGCCCTGGTCCTGGTGGTGGGTTGTGTGGGATGTCCATGGGCTGTTGTGGGTGTCGGGGTCCGGGGTGTGGTGTTCGTGTCGGGCATCACTGATGGGTTGTCTGTTCAGACCTGCTGGAGGTGTTATTTGTCCCTCAGCATTGTGAAGGGGAGGTGCATGTTGGCATTGTGTTGGCGCCTTGTTCTTGTCGACATGCAGACTGTGTGACAATGTACATTGTGACTGTTTGGGCGGTGGTGGCTATTTGAGTTGGGGCAGTGTACATTTGACCTACATGGCTGATGTGGGGTTGTAGGGGTAGATGTGTGTGTAGGAGAGTAGGATCTGCTTCACAGGGGTACCCCCACTTTTTGCTGATACTTCACTGGTTTTCGACATTAGTCTGGCTGGGGCCCTGCTATTCAGAACCCCAGCCTAGCTGTTTCCTCTTTAAAAGGGTCTCCATGTGCCTTAGGCACATCACTGATTGGGATCTGGAGTGCCCTTGTAAGTCCCTAGTATATGGTATACTATGGACCAAGGGCATAGGTACCTCAGAGGCCTGCCAGGGGCTGCAGCATATATTATGCCACCCCTGGTAGGCCATCCAAACTGACACCACAGGTCTGCTACAGCAGCCTGGGTAAGGTGGTGCATGCACCCCTTGCTGTGGTATAGGTTACCTATATCACTAAATGCATACACACATATAAACCTATAAGTCACTCCTAAGGCAGGCCTTATCAATCCTAAAGGCAGAGTGCATGGTTCCTATGTGAGAGGGTGCCCCTGCATGAGCAGGGCCCCTCTGCAGCGTTCGGAGACCATCTCTGATGCTGTTTGTAGTGCAGCCTGACCATATACTCTTAAACGCATTATATCCTCGCGGTAAAATGCTAACTATGGAATGGCTGCACCGAAACATGTCGTGTTTGGTGTCAAACATCTTGGAATACTACCCCCCGCCAATTCTGGCGGCGGGGGTAGCATTCCACCCTTCTAGAGGGAAAGGCATGTTAACTCTGACGAGTCCGGTAACTTCTTTCCAGAGCCCTGGCATCACAAAATGGATGCTGCTGCCACAGACACGAGTCTGGCCTCCTGCTGCTGGACGAAACTCCGGCAGGGGAGGCCTGGACAATAGGTTTCCTGTCCCAGGGAGGTGTGACCACCTCCCCAGACAGGACAATGTGTATTGGGGCTGGGCGGGAGCACTTTCGGGTGCTTTGAAGTCCTGCACTGGGGGCACATTTGGTGTCCCTGTGCATACCCCAGTTCAAACCGGATCAGGGGCTTGCAGCCCCTGCTTTGGCGCGAACTGGACAAAGGGAAAGGGGTGTAGCCACCCCTCTGCCCTGACCCACCCATAGGTGGGGCCACAGAGTAGTCCATCCCCTATTTTTAGAATAAAGGTAGGAACCCAGTCCTTAGGACTTTAGATTATACCTGGATGAAACTCTGACACGGAATCCTGGACCTTCGACGCTCTACGACAAGATTAGAGGACTGAAGAATCTCCCTTGGGGTCAAGGAGTGACTCCCCTGCTTGGCAGGCACCAAAGAAGCATCTGTCCAGTTCGCATCACTGAAGCTCCCGTCGGACGCCGAAGTCATCGCATCACCAGAGGTGGATTCTCAGACTTCCCCGAGGCTACCCTGAGTCCCCAGCAAAGCTGAGGCCCGTGGCTATCGTGGGTGACTTGAGACCGTGACCCCTGGACACCGAGCACATTTGCAAGTGCACCATCTTCTGGGTCTCCCAAGAAGTCGTGCTTTGGGCTCCGAGTAGCCCTAGCCTCCAGTACCACCTGCACCGAAGATCACTGGCCCCCACTCCACGAGTGTCCTGTAAGCCAGCTCCACGTGCGGCGTCACGAGGCTCCTTCGCGGTCGCTAGCCCGTTGGCTAGTAGCCCTTACCGAAGGCCAATCTTTTCTTTACTTGGCAGTCTGGTTGCTCAAGGCCTGCCCTCACTTACCCTTGCTGGGTGAGTTCCCCAGACCTTGCTGGTCTGCACCATCGACGATCTTCAGCTACATCGAGACTTGCCGTTGCCAAGGCTTGTTGGGTCCAATCTGGTCGCCGACACCGCAGCACTCGACAGACATCGTGTACCAGCCCGAATCCTGCTCCTGGTCGCCGACAACACCTCCTGGACCTCGTGGCTGCAGAAACGAGACGACCGTCAACGCACCTGAAGCACTCGACAGCGGTGGGCATCTGTCCATCGCCTCCCTGGTCACTGGCTAGTGACCCAGACTCTGTCCCCTCTGCTTTCAGGTTCTTCAGAACTCCGATCCACTCTTGGATCCACCCGGACACTTTTCTCCTGGTCGCCAGCAGCACTTTGCAGCAGATCGCCATAAGAACCGACGACGAAACCCGACCCCGAAAGGCACCTATGCACCCGGCTTCCCTGGGTGAGGTAACACGAGTACTCCGGTGCTCCCGTGGGTAGAGACTCTTCAAAGTCCTAGATCTCAAAGGGTTTTGTCCTAGTCCTCTTTAAAGTGTCCCTTTCCTCTATTTTCCCGATCCCGACTTTCTCCATAGAAGTTAACGGCGTATCGCGGTTGTGTATTTACACTGCACGCGTCTCCCGTGGGTCCCCTGTGTCACTACCTTGGGTGGTTCCTTGTGGTCCAAGCACTTCTAGAGGCTCTAGGCCTAGTGTCTAGTTCAGTCGTGGTTCGCATACCACTTTATTGGTATATGGTTTGGTACGCCCCTAGGGCCCAAACGTGTATTTGTGCTATTACTGTGATTTAAGATCTTATAACCTATGTATTTCGAACTCTAGCCTCATAAAGAGACTAGAGGGGTGTGTTTAGTAATAAATACATATATTTTGAATATATACCTGGTGTGGTGCTCTTTCATTTGGTCACTCAAGAGATTATAGACTGGTAAAACAAGCTGCTTTACATTCCTTCAAGACTTAGCCTGAAGGCTGCTCTCCATAGCTACCACTAGGATAGCTTTCAATAAGGTTGTCTTTAACCTACCTACCATAAGAGTCGATTTGGACTGGTGCAAGGTGCCCACTATAATTAGTGGACAGCATATGCCAGGCCAACTTCTCACATTGGTGTGCAGCGTGTGGGATTCCAGCTTGCTATTGTTTTACCAGATAATCTCAATTGAATTGATCAACTGAAAACCACTAAAGGTACCTAAGGAACATATAATTTAAGCTTAGAATATCAGTAAGTTCTACTGAACTTAGAGTTGTGTGTTAAGGGATAGCACAACCCTTTCTACAACTCAAGAGAGTTTAGTAGGCCACACTAGAGTAGGTAGTGCATACACCACACCACACTAGTAATGTCTTTAAAAGCAGGATCTAGAGATGCCCTGCAGGAAGCCATTGAGCTTCCCCCTCCAAGTATGACACACTCCCATTCTTGGAACTGAGAGCTTTGTGTAACGTGAGGAAATTAAGGACAGGCCAAAGTCCCACCACCCAACACCTCCAGGAGATGTTGGTGGCTTATGATCTTAGTAAGTCCTCAGAGACTGAAGGGGTAGGAGCAGAGGGTGGGCCAGCAGATGAGGAAGGGGCCAGGGGTACTACTACCCCCAGCCCCCCTCTGAAACTGACCAGGAGGGTGACAATGACCCTGACCTGGAAAACCCAATCCCTTCTGGGGAAGATGAAGATGAGGATCTGGAGAACCACACCTTTGTCCCCCCAGGAAGGATTATGAGTGTGCTCAGAAAGTCTAGGTCTCCTTCTCAGGAGTCTAACCACTCTGGCACCTCAATAGGGAGCTCTGTTTCTTCTCACAGGAGGGAATCCTCTCATGAGAGAAGAAAGAGACTGGTCCAGTATGAGGAAACTCAACTGGAGATCAGGAAGAAGCAATTGGCTTTAGATAGAGAATCCCTAGATCTCCTTAGGGAGAGAAGAAAGTTGGGACTAGAGTCCCATGGTGGCAGCCATGTCCCTAGAGATAGGGAAAGGTCCTATGACCATAGGAACCTGAGCAAGATTGTCCCTCCCTACCAGAGTGGGGATGATATCCACAAATGGATAACTGCTTTAGAGAGGGCCTGTAAAGTACAGAAGGTCCCTCAGGAGCAGTGGGCAGCAATCTTGTGGCTCTCCTTTGCTGACAAAGGTAGAGACAAGCTCCTCACTGTTAGAGAGGAGGATGCTGACAATTACAAGGTCTTGAAGAGTGCTCTTATTGATGGGTTTGGCCTAACCACTGAACAGTACAGGTTGAAGTTCAGAGACACCCAAAAAGCACAGACTCAAGACTGGGTAGACTATGTGGATTGTTCTGCCAAGGCTCTGGAAGGCTGGTTGATGGGCAGTAAGGTGTGTGACTTCTCAGGATTGTATAATCTGATAATGAGGGAGCAGATTCTTAATAACTGTCAAAACCAGCTGTTGCATCAGTACCTGGTTGACTCTGATCTGACCTCTCCCCAAGAATTGGGAAAGAAGGCAGACAAATGGGTCAGAACCAGGGTGAAGCAGAAGGTACAGAACCAAGGTGGGGAAACCAAGAAGCAAGATGCTAAGAACTCTGACAAGGGTGGGGAGAAGGGTAAAGATCAAAAGTCTTCATCAGGCCCCCAAAAATCTTCTTCTGGTGGGGATTCCCAGTCTACCAAGGGTAAAGGCCAAAGAAAACCATGGTGCAAGGTCTGTAAGCAAAAGACCCACTGGACCAGTGATTGCACCAAGTCCAAAGACTCCAGTCCAGCATCCACCAATGCCCCTAAGGCACCTGTTCCCCCTAGTACAGTTGGTGGAAGTGCTCCAGCAAAGGGTTTAGTAGGGTTCACCCTGGGAACTGAGTTGGGCTCTGACTTAGTCAGGGAACTGACTCAGGCTGTGTTAGTCTGTGATGGAGGCATGGATGTGACCTCCACTGTGAGTCCCAGTAATCTGGGCAAGTACAGACAACAGCCTTTAATCAATGGACGAGAGGCTTTGGCATTTAGGGACACAGGGGCAAGTGTCACAATGGTGACACAAGACCTTGTGCTACCTGGGCAAGTTATACTTGGTGAAATGTACCAAGTGACCAATGCTAGCAATGTCAGAACAGACCATACTCTGGCAGTTGTTAACTTCTCCTGGGGAGGGGTAACTGGCCTTAAGAAGGTTGTGGTGAGTGCAAACCTACCAGTCGAATGCTTGCTTGGCAATGACTTAGAGACTTCTGCTTGGGCAGAAGTGGAGCTCAGGACCCATGCAGAAATGCTGGGGATCCCTGCAGATGTGTTTGCTGTGACCAGGTCACAGGCTAAACTGTCTAAAACTGAACAGGCCTTGGATTCTGGAAGAATGGACCAAGTGCCTTCCAAGAGGAGGAGTAGTAGGGTTAAGGCAGTGCCTTCCCCTTGGCTCAGGAGGAAGATCAGTCCCTTGAGGGGGATGATCTCAGCCCTGAAGAAGGAACTGTCCCAGAGGAACTTGAGCCTGACCAGGTTGAGTTCTTGGGGACAGGGGGACCTTCTAGGGCAGATCTGAGCCAGGAGCAGCAGAGCTGCCCCTCCCTTGAACCCCTCAGACAGCAAGCTGCTGCTGAGGCTGCTGGGAAAGCTAGTGGTCCCCATACAGTGTATTGGGATGATGGACTCCTGTACTCAGAGAGTAGAGACCCCAAGCCTGGTGCTACCAGGAGGTTGGTAATACCTTTGAAGTTCAGGGGCTTCCTATTGACCCTAGCCCATGATATTCCCTTAGCAGGACACCTGGGCCAGAACAAGAATTGGGACAGAATTGTCCCTCACTTTCACTGGCCCCACATGTCTGAAGACAGTAAGGAGTTTTGTCGCTCCTGTGTAACCTGCCAAGCCAGTGGCAAAGCAGGTGGCACTACAAAGGCCCCCCTGATACCACTACCTGTGGTGGGGGTGCCCTTTGAGAGGGTAGGGATTGACATTGTTGGTCCCATGGATCCCCAAACAGCATCTGGGCACAGATTTATACTGGTGGTAGTGGATCATGCCACCAGGTATCCAGAGGCTATACCCCTTAGGACCACTACAGCATCTGTGGTGGCAAGGGCCCTCCTGGGAATTTTCTCAAGAGTGGGCTTTCCTAAGGAGGTGGTATCAGACAGGGGTGCAAACTTCATGTCTGGGTACTTAAAGGCAATGTGGAAGGAGTGTGGAGTTACTTATAAGTTCACCACACCCTATCACCCACAATGCAATGGTTTAGTTGAGAGATTCAACAAAACCTTAAAGGGCATGATTAAAGGGCTCCCAGAAAAGCTTAGGCGTAGATGGGACATACTCTTGCCCTGCCTTTTATTCGCATATAGGGAGGTGCCTCAGAAGGGGGTTGGTTACAGCCCTTTTGAACTTCTGTTTGGCCACCCTGTGAGGGGTCCACTGTGCTTGGTGAAGGAAGGATGGGAGTTACCTCTCAAGCCCCCAAAGCAAGATATAGTGGACTATGTACTTGGTCTCCGCTCCAGGATGGCTGAATACATGAAAAAGGCAACCAAAAACCTTGAGGCTAGCCAGGAACTTCAAAAGGCCTGGCATGACCAAAAGGCTGTCCTAACTGTTTACCAGCCAGGACAGAAGGTGTGGGTGTTGGAGCCAGTGGCCCCAGCAGCTCTCCAAGACAAATGGAGTGGGCCCCACACTATTGTTGAGCAGAAGGGTGAGGTCACTTACTTAGTAGACCTGGGAACACCCAGGAGTCCCCACAGGGTTCTCCATGTCAACAGACTTAAGCCATATGTGGACAGGGCAGACATGGGCTTGCTCATGGCTACTGATGAAGGGCAGGAGGAAGAGAGTGACCCACTCCCTGACCTGCTCTCACAGAACCCTGACGATGGGTCAGTTGATGGTGTAGCCTTGGCAGGCAGCCTCACTACCCAGCAACAAACTGATTGCAGGCAAGTCCTCAATCAGTTTAGACATATGTTTTCTCTGACACCCAGTCAGACCACCTGGTGCACTCATGAAGTGGACACTGGGGACAGTCTGCCTATTAAAAACAAGATTTATAGGCAACCTGACCATGTCAGGGACTGTATCAGGACTGAAGTCCAGAAGATGTTGGAATTGGGAGTGATTGAGCCCTCAGATAGCCCTTGGGCTAGTCCAGTAGTCCTAGTACCTAAACCTCACACCAGTGGTGGGAAAAGAGAGATGAGGTTTTGTGTAGACTACAGGGGCCTCAATGCAGTCACTAGGACTGATGCCCATCCAATACCCAGGGCAGATGAGCTCATAGATACTTTGGCCTCTGCCAAATATCTCAGCACATTTGACCTAACAGCTGGCTACTGGCAGATCAGACTAGCTGATGCTGCAAAGCCCAAAACAGCATTTTCAACCCCTAGTGGGCATTATCAATTTGTGGTGATGCCCTTTGGTCTGAAAAATGCACCTGCCACTTTCCAGAGGTTGGTGAACACAGTTCTCACAGGACTGGAGGCCTATAGTGCAGCTTATCTAGATGATATTGCTGTCTTTAGCTCCACCTGGGAGGATCACCTGGTCCACCTCAGGAATGTTTTACAGGCCCTGCAAAAGGCAGGCCTGACTATCAAGGCCACTAAGTGCCAGATAGGGCAGAGTCAGGTTGTGTACCTGGGCCACCTTGTGGGTGGAGGCCAGGTTCAACCTTTGCAGAGCAAGATCCAGACCATCATGGACTGGACTGCTCCAACTACCCAGACTCAGGTGAGAGCCTTCTTAGGCCTGACTGGGTACTATAGGAGATTTGTCAAGGGGTATGGATCAATAGTGACACCCTTGAATGACTTAACTTCTAAGAAAATGCCCAAAAAGGTTCAGTGGACAGTTAGCTGTCAAAAGGCATTTGATGACCTCAAGCAGGCCATGTGCACTGCTCCAATTCTGCAGAGTCCTGATTACTCCAAGAAGTTCATTGTCCAAACAGATGCATCTGAATTGGGGGTAGGGGCTGTACTGTCACAATTGAATGAAGAAGGTCAGGATCAGCCAGTAGCTTTTATTAGCAGAAGGCTGACCCCTAGAGAGAAACGTTGGTCAGCCATAGAGAGGGAGGCCTTTGCTGTGGTCTGGGCTCTGAAGAAGTTGAGGCCATACTTGTTTGGTACACACTTCCTGGTTCAGACAGACCATAAGCCCCTCTTATGGCTAAAACAAATGAAGGGTGAAAACCCCAAACTGCTTAGGTGGTCCATTTCCCTACAGGGGATGGACTTTACAGTGGAACATAGGCCTGGGAGTAACCATGCGAATGCAGATGGACTCTCTAGGTATTTCCACTTAGAACATGAAGACTTAACTGGGCAAGGTTAGTTTAATGTCCCTACGTTTGGGGGGTTGTGTAGGAGAGTAGGATCTGCTTCACAGGGCTACCCCCACTTTTTGCTGATACTTCACTGGTTTTCGACATTAGTCTGGCTGGGGCCCTGCTATTCAGAACCCCAGCCTAGCTGTTTCCTCTTTAAAAGGGTCTCCATGTGCCTTAGGCACATCACTGATTGGGATCTGGAGTGCCCTTGTAAGTCCCTAGTATATGGTATACTATGGACCAAGGGCATAGGTACCTCAGAGGCCTGCCAGGGGCTGCAGCATATATTATGCCACCCCTGGTAGGCCATCCAAACTGACACCACAGGTCTGCTACAGCAGCCTGGGTAAGGTGGTGCATGCACCCCTTGCTGTGGTATAGGTTACCTATATCACTAAATGCATACACACATATAAACCTATAAGTCACTCCTAAGGCAGGCCTTATCAATCCTAAAGGCAGAGTGCATGGTTCCTATGTGAGAGGGTGCCCCTGCATGAGCAGGGCCCCTCTGCAGCGTTCGGAGACCATCTCTGATGCTGTTTGTAGTGCAGCCTGACCATATACTCTTAAACGCATTATATCCTCGCGGTAAAATGCTAACTATGGAATGGCTGCACCGAAACATGTCGTGTTTGGTGTCAAACATCTTGGAATACTACCCCCCGCCAATTCTGGCGGCGGGGGTAGCATTCCACCCTTCTAGAGGGAAAGGCATGTTAACTCTGACGAGTCCGGTAACTTCTTTCCAGAGCCCTGGCATCACAAAATGGATGCTGCTGCCACAGACACGAGTCTGGCCTCCTGCTGCTGGACGAAACTCCGGCAGGGGAGGCCTGGACAATAGGTTTCCTGTCCCAGGGAGGTGTGACCACCTCCCCAGACAGGACAATGTGTATTGGGGCTGGGCGGGAGCACTTTTCGGGTGCTTTGAAGTCCTGCACTGGGGGCACATTTGGTGTCCCTGTGCATACCCCAGTTCAAACCGGATCAGGGGCTTGCAGCCCCTGCTTTGGCGCGAACTGGACAAAGGGAAAGGGGTGTAGCCACCCCTCTGCCCTGACCCACCCATAGGTGGGGCCACAGAGTAGTCCATCCCCTATTTTTAGAATAAAGGTAGGAACCCAGTCCTTAGGACTTTAGATTATACCTGGACGAAACTCTGACACGGAATCCTGGACCTTCGACGCTCTACGACAAGATTAGAGGACTGAAGAATCTCCCTTGGGGTCAAGGAGTGACTCCCCTGCTTGGCAGGCACCAAAGAAGCATCTGTCCAGTTCGCATCACTGAAGCTCCCGTCGGACGCCGAAGTCATCGCATCACCAGAGGTGGATTCTCAGACTTCCCCGAGGCTACCCTGAGTCCCCAGCAAAGCTGAGGCCCGTGGCTATCGTGGGTGACTTGAGACCGTGACCCCTGGACACCGAGCACATTTGCAAGTGCACCATCTTCTGGGTCTCCCAAGAAGTCGTGCTTTGGGCTCCGAGTAGCCCTAGCCTCCAGTACCACCTGCACCGAAGATCACTGGCCCCCACTCCACGAGTGTCCTGTAAGCCAGCTCCACGTGCGGCGTCACGAGGCTCCTTCGCGGTCGCTAGCCCGTTGGCTAGTAGCCCTTACCGAAGGCCAATCTTTTCTTTACTTGGCAGTCTGGTTGCTCCAGGCCTGCCCTCACTTACCCTTGCTGGGTGAGTTCCCCAGACCTTGCTGGTCTGCACCATCGACAATCTTCAGCTACATCGAGACTTGCCGTTGCCAAGGCTTGTTGGGTCCAATCTGGTCGCCGACACCGCAGCACTCGACAGACATCGTGTACCAGCCCGAATCCTGCTCCTGGTCGCCGACAACGCCTCCTGGACCTCGTGGCTGCAGAAACGAGACGACCGTCAACACACCTGAAGCACTCGACAGCGGTGGGCATCTGTCCATCGCCTCCTGGTCACTGGCTAGTGACCCAGACTCTGTCCCCTCTGCTTTCAGGTTCTTCAGAACTCCGATCCACTCTTGGATCCACCCGGACACTTTTCTCCTGGTCGCCAGCAGCACTTTGCAGCAGATCGCCATAAGAACCGACGACGAAACCCGACCCCGAAAGGCACCTATGCACCCGGCTTCCCTGGGTGAGGTAACACGAGTACTCCGGTGCTCCCGTGGGTAGAGACTCTTCAAAGTCCTAGATCTCAAAGGGTTTTGTCCTAGTCCTCTTTAAAGTGTCCCTTTCCTCTATTTTCCCGATCCCGACTTTCTCCATAGAAGTTAACGGCGTATCGCGGTTGTGTATTTACACTGCACGCGTCTCCCGTGGGTCCCCTGTGTCACTACCTTGGGTGGTTCCTTGTGGTCCAAGCACTTCTAGAGGCTCTAGGCCTAGTGTCTAGTTCAGTCGTGGTTCGCATACCACTTTATTGGTATATGGTTTGGTACGCCCCTAGGGCCCAAACGTGTATTTGTGCTATTACTGTGATTTAAGATCTTATAACCTATGTATTTCGAACTCTAGCCTCATAAAGAGACTAGAGGGGTGTGTTTAGTAATAAATACATATATTTTGAATATATACCTGGTGTGGTGCTCTTTCATTTGGTCACTCAAGAGATTATAGACTGGTAAAACAAGCTGCTTTACATTCCTTCAAGACTTAGCCTGAAGGCTGCTCTCCATAGCTACCACTAGGATAGCTTTCAATAAGGTTGTCTTTAACCTACCTACCATAAGAGTCGATTTGGACTGGTGCAAGGTGCCCACTATAATTAGTGGACAGCATATGCCAGGCCAACTTCTCACAGTGTATCACACAGTTCCCTGCTCTGTCCAATGTGATTGTTCTGTTTCTGCGCCTGGGTGGACCCAGTTGTGTCCCCTGTTCTGCAGTGTGGGTATTGCACTTTGTGCCACATTGTCATGGTATGTGCTGTGATTGCTATGTGTGTGTGCTGCAGTGTGCTACGGGGATGGGGGACATGTCCCTGGGTACTTGTGGATGTGCAGTGTGCTACACCTCATTGTGCATGTGTGGCATTGTGCCCATCACCCCCCGTCCCCCCAGTCCCTGTTGGATCCTCACCCTGTTGTTGTGTCAGGTCCTGTTGAGCTGTGTCCATACTCCCTGCTCTTTGCACCCTCTCCACACTGTTGACTGTGGCCTGGCTTTCCTCCTGCTCCTCCTGTGTTGCTGGACTGCCACCTCCTGTCACCGTTGCTGCCTTCCTGTTTGCAGTGGGTTTGTGCCTGGTTTTGGTTGTCACATCCTGGCGGAGCCTCTTGGCCTCCTGGGCTCTGCGACTGCATTCCAGGCGGTCTGCTTATGGGTCATTTGCTGGTAGTGTTCTGTCGCCTCCGTGGCCTTGGTCTTTTTTCCTGCGGTCTGCACCCCGTCTTCCTCTCGATTTTCTCCTTGGCCTTCCCCGAGCCAGTTGTTCCTTGCTGGTGGTCTGTGGGGGTTGTGGGGTTCGTGTTGCCCTCTGCGCTTGGTCAGGGTGCATGGATGTTGCTACGTGCTTTGGCTTGTTTCTGGTGTGTTGTGCCTGTGGTTTTTATGGTGCAATTGCCCACCAGACACGTGGGAGTTGCAGGCCTGAGGCTGCTTTTCGCAGCTTTTTGTACCGCGATTGGCCTCATCGCATGATTTCTCGCGTTCGCATTTCGCATTTTTGGGGTGTGGTGTTGATTTACACGCTGGCATTTGACGCGTTATCTGGTGACTATTGCATGGTACCGCCTTGTTGTGAATCCCACGTTGACACAGGGTTATTTTCCCGTGATAGGCTGCGTTATTGGAAGTTGCGTTACGCTACTGTTGCGGTAGTTATCACGCGTTCTTGTGAATATACCCCTAAATCTACTCTTATTTTGTGCGAAAACGCACTAATGGCAGCAACCACATATGCAAATTTCTAAAACATTTAGACATCAACACGTAACAGCTTCGGTAGAAAATTGAGTTTAAAATTAGCAGCAAGAGAGTGGGAGTAACAAAACATATCCCAAATTGTGCAAAGAGCAGTTGAGTAGCAGCCAATACATGTGTAAAATACAATCCAAAATCCAGCTTCGGTAGAAAATTGAGTTTGAAATTAGCAGCAAGAGAGTGGGAGTAACAAAACATATCCCAATTGTGCAAAGAGCAGTTGAGTAGCAGCCAATACATGTGCAAAATACAATCCAAAAAAGGAGAGAGTATCAAGACTTCACAAAAAGACATCATTGAAGGGAGAGCCATATGTCTATAAGTAGAGCCCATTTAAAAGGATATATAAAAAATTAAAATATATACATAAACTCCTTAAAAAAATTGAATAGTTTTACACAGACTGCTTCGTTCTTCGGGCAAAGAGAAAGTCGCGGGCCGAAGCTACATTTTTAATACAATTTCGTAAAAACTTCGGTCGAAGCCAGCGACGACGACTCAAAACCAATGCTGGACAGACAAACAAGACATGATCCAGGTTCTGAATGCTCAGCTCACAGAAATTACAGATTTTTCCATTTTTCATACAATGGGACCAGTTTACTGTTAAGTCGTTTAAAGGTAAAAGATTCATGCGACATAGGGTAAGCCATCGTCGAATTCCATGTTCTAGATTCCAGGATAAATATTTCTGAGGCATTCTCGGAGAATTAGACACATCCCAGCTTTAATATAAAACCTCTTACACACATACAGCACATTTGGTGCAAGTTTGCTAAGTTTGGACTTGCAACAAACATTAAAAGCACTTGAAACAACCTGATGTACAATAATATTAAATGACCTGCATGTGTTTGTGAATAATATGAATGCACAAAATTTAACATAGTAAAACAGAAGCACATTTGATCATTTTTTTTTTAAACAAAACTGGTGGTCATTAATGACCTTAGGGTTCTAGGGGATCAAGTTTAAACTGTACAGCAAAAAGAGGTTTGGAAACTATTTCCTTTACTCACTGTCCCTACTAATGGAACGTAAGAGATGATGAGTGAAAATGTTTTACCACCCATAATCTTATGCACCTGAGCAAAGTGTAACTCAGCAGATATTGAAGACTGGTATGGTACCTGATTGTCAGCTTCGGTTTCTAATTTTACCATAATATCAGGTTGAGACTATTGTGACTGCAAAACTATTGTTCAGATATAATGTCGAATATAGATAGATTGTATTTTGTACATAATATCAGTGTTAAAAATATATTTTACTAAAATATTGTTGAATTTAATATTTTCTAAATATTGTAATATCCATGCTTCTGTTATAATATTAGATATACATAGATTTTTGTTAGTATTTATTAAGACTTTAAAAACTGTGATGATAATGTTTGTGTTTGTTAGATTTTTGGGGGTGGGTTGATTGGGTTAGAGTATTAGTTTTAAGTATTTATTAAAATAAATTGTGTTTATTTTTTGATATTTTTATATACATTTTTAATAATGAAATAATTATTTTAGTGTTATTTTAATTTTCTAATTGTTTTGAATTTTTATGAGACTGTTTAATTTGGTTTATTTTATTTGATGGCTTGTGGAGTAGTGTTTAACTATAAGTTATTTTAATTCATGTTAAATGTTCGTTTTTAATTGTCATTATTAAATTGAATAAAAATAAAATTTTCAGTTAAACCCAGTATTGGGTTTATATATTTTATTAATACAAATATAAAAATGTAACATGCTATGTGATGTATTAGGGAATGTGCAGGTAATCCATTATCTGGGTTTCAATTGCTTTTAATGCCATTATGAAGCATTATTTAGAAATATACTAACAACATTGTTTTAAATCAACAAATCGGGGTTCAGTATTTAAGTTAATTATTAAGTTATGTATATAACTTTTTGGTAACGAAATATATATATATATATATATATATATATATTTGGGGGTTGTGTGTGTTTATATTTTTTATGGCTCATATTTTAGTAATTCAATAATTATGTATATATCAAATATTAGTGAAAAAAAGAAAACATGACTTTTTGATATTAGTTAGTGTTATGTTTGTTTAAAACAATAGACTTGTTTAAATTATAATACATATTTCTAATATTATTATTAAATCATATGAATCATCTGAAAATTGATTACCCAGTAACACCCATATTGTATTTAATTCCCAAGGTGCATAAGAACGCAAGTAACCCACCAGGTCGACCAATAATTTCGGCTATAGGGGGGCTATTTGAAAACACATCTAGATTCATTGATCATTTTCTCCAGGAACACGTGCGTAACTTACCCTCATACATAAGGGACACTGGAGATGTCTTGCGCAAAATATACAACATACCCTGGGATGAAAAGTACCTACTCATGACCCTAGATGTCACAGCTCTCTATACGAGCATTAGACACGTAGATGGGATCAGAGTGTTGAAACACTACTTGGGAACTAGACCTATACATTTACATCAGCACACACTAATGCTTTTAAGTATGGCCGAATGGTATCTGGAAAACAACTTCTTCATGTATGATCAACATACCTACAAACAAATCCAGGGGACGGCAATGGGTACCTGCTTTGCCCCCAGCTATGCTAATTTGCATATGGGCTGGTGGGAGGAGCAGGTACTCAAGGTCAACCATGCACAAGAATGGTCATAGAATTTGGTCCTCTGGACCAGATACATCGATTATTTATTCATCTTGTGGAAAGGATCACTAGAGTCAGCACAAAGATTTTCAGAAGAAATTAACAACAATGATTTGAACCTCTCTTTCACGAGTGACATTAGCACAAACGAAGTACGCTTTTTAGATCTTGTGGTATATGTAGAAAACAGCAAGCTTGAGACAAAAACATACAGAAAGCCAACATCAGGCAATTCTATTCTACACGCCAGCAGCTTTCACCACACCCGACTCAAAAACATTATTCTCTATGCAGCATGCTTGCACATGAAGCACAACTGCAGCAGTGAGGAAGCGTTGGGTGAAGCACAAAAAGATCTATTTAATAGACTGAGAGTACGAGGCTATAGTCAGGAAGTGTTAATGACAGCTGACGCAAAAGCTAAATCCAAAAGGAGAGAGGATATGTTGTTTTGGTACAGGGAAGAATAAGAAACAATCTGACAGCACTGGCCCTGTACGTCTCATTACAGGATACTCGGCCTACCATGACATATTACACAATATTCTACATAGAAACTGGAACATTGTGAAAAGCGATCCCATCATAGGCCCTGAAATACCATGTGCCCCGCTTATATCATTCAGAAGGGCAAAATCCAGGCGTAGGGAGCTGGTGCAGAACTCGCTTCAGGTCACAAGTGGAACTGAGTGGCTAAGAGTTAATAGAGGATTTCAGAAATGCTCAAAATGTAAGGCGTGCCGTTATGGCCATAACATGAGGACCATACAGTCACCACTCAGAAAAACACCGATTCAAATCAGAGGTACATACAACTGCAAAAGTGATTTTGCTGTATACGTGCTGGAATGTACTTGCCAAAAGCAATATGTAGGTAGCACTATACACAAAGTCCACATCAGGATACTGCAACACCTCAGAGCTATAGCCAATGATGACAAAATCTACCCAGTAGCAAGACATATAAACCAATGTCATTATGGTAATGCAAAGGATTTAGTATATTTTGTCATTGATGCTGTCCCAAAAAGTCCTAGGGGAGGAAATTGACAGCTCCAATTAAGGAGATTGGAATCGAGGTACATATTGATGTTGAATACCAAAATACCCCAGGGACTGAACTCTGATGAAGAGCTAACGGTACATCTTTAGCTGTAGACTCCCGCAGACATAGGTGCAAGGTATAATCTTGAATAATATTCCCACACTCGTTTTGATTAGTTTAATTTAATTTTGAAAATTTGGGGAATGTATTGCTATGGTGTTTGACAGAAGTAGGTGATGAAGACAAGTGAAGGTATTCATGTACAGTGGTATTTTCGAAACATACCATTTGTCTTTGATGTTATATTTACACACCAGGGGTAACAAGGCCCACTTGGGCTAGATGGCTGTTAGAGTTCAATGAGCTAGGATGATGTGTACATATCAACACAGATATTGCTTGCCCATTGTGAGCAAAACCTACAACCATTCTATTAAGAAAGTCACTGTGGCCCCGTAAGTATGGATAAACAGAACTGGAGTAGTTAATTGTGGCTGATTTGCATTTTGACAAAAGGTATTCAACATTGCATTTGTGATTTTCTTTTACCACTCAGTATATATTGGATACGTGTCACGTACATTCATTTGTATTATTTTAGACTAAGGTTAAAGTCTACATTTCTTATGTTACATGGACAAAGTGATTCTTTATGTCTATGATACTAACAGGGTTACCATGACAACCATTGTTTAAGTGTGTATGCATATAATGACCAACCTTAATGGCGCCGACTGTGTGAGCAAGGTGGTACATCCGCCGAAAACGCGTCAGGGCCTCCTTGTGAATTAAACTTTGGTATAGGATTATCCACAGTGTCCGCGCCTGCTTCATCTTTGGGGAGCGGGACTGGTGCTCATATATATATATATATATGGAGGACGAGGCGGACGAGGCCTTCCCAGCAACACCGGGACTGATGCCTTCTTTGGAACTATGACGATGCTCCACGGGCTGAAACTATAACTATTTGTACTTACCGTGGAGCCCGAGTACCCTTGGCCGATGCCCGGTGGAGCTGTCCTATGCAGCTGTAGAAGAGTCTGGCTCTGGGACACCCCCTCGGCCGTCACCTACCCAGCCGGACATCGGACATTGTTTTTCACGGTTCGTCACAGTTTTATCTGTCTCTCTCTTCGACTGCTTTGACTACTTTTTTCCCCCTGGAGTAATTTCCCACTTCAGGTCTACCTGACTCTGCCTGCTCTCCCCTCTCCTGTTTACCTTTCCCCTCACTACCTTCCACTCCCCATAAGAAGTGTGTCTCAGATATGCTATGCGCTAATACCTTATATTATTGTGTAAGCTCACGTGTTTCTCCTAAGCATGTACTGTTAACTGCAACTGGAACTGTAACTGATATAACTATGTAACAATGTACTGAAACAATGTCCTATCTTATGTAAAGCGCTCTGATACCTCCGGGTCTAGCCAGCGCTATATAAAACTTTTCAAATAAATAAATAAAATAATACAAAAAAATATATATATATATTCAAGCAGGGTTCGCTCCTTCCAGACCGCCGGGGACCCGAGGAGAGTGGCGCACGCGCCGGCGGAGCACACCAGTAATTCAATCAATTACAAGCCGCAAAGATCCGTGCGATCTCAGGACAGAAAACTCTGCACCAATGTAATTCCACTAAAGTGTTTATTCCACAACCCATTTCGACTTCCTCCAAAGCCTTGATCACATGAAATGTGCATCAAAGGAAAGGTAACTAATGTAGCCTGGTGGTTTAAGTGAAATCAACGTGGGACCATCTCACAGTAGTCTCAATGGTGGCAGACATATTGGAATGGTAACAATCATAGTTGACATAGTGTTGATACAAATCTCTTGCATATACCACATTGCACTGATGATTCTTTACATGAAAAAGAAGTACATGAATAAAGTCCAAACTGTTATTAACAATGTAACATCAATTGTAAGCCTGAACTTTGACATATGAATGCAGGCACGTGACTGCCAGCCGAGTTCTAATCAAAAAAAGTTCAACGATAATGAAACTTTATCAAAGTCACAGTGGCGTGGGCAAAAGCATACTAAACATGCTAAGGTATGCGAGAACTTGAATGTATCACGCATACCATACTTGCTCATAGAAGTTATTTCCAGGCAAAACAGCATGTCAATAAAACTTTATCAAATCACAGTGGCATATAGAAGGACAACTCCAACGTTGAACATGGCAAGCGTGTTGTGTTTACGCTGCAGCCCTCCCAATTAAGAATGAATAAAATAATTAAAATGGAAATCCCTGGCCAGTGCCTAAGAAAATGTTTGCTGAGTTGCTGTTGCAACTGAACAAAGCCGGTCCTAGTGGTGGGGAGAGGCGCACTCACACATGTCGGCATAGTGCCCTAGTCATCTTAAATGTCCGCTGTGGCAAATTTGCACTGTGACCAATGTCAAATAAATTTATGTGAGGTCAACATTGGTCTCATGAATATATTGGCGTGTGGCTGCATGCAGAAATGTCCCGCCATGTGGAATTCTGTATACCCTAAACAGATAATAATTGGCAATTGCCATAGGGCAAACTCAGACTGAGGTGCAGAAGTGGATATTGATACTCAAGGTTGTGCAATTGAAACACCCACTGGTTAGACAGAGCCCTGTCTGAAGTACTTCACATCCCATATACAAGCGAAAAGTTACCAACTAAATGATTCGTGATGGCGGAGAGCAGCGCAGAGAGCAGGAGAGCAGCGTTGAGAGGAGAGCAGAGAGCGGAGGTGAGGAGCGACGGCCAGATTCCAGCTTTGGTTTCCCGGTTTGCTGTTGAACAGCTGATTTCCGCTCCCGCCTGGTGGCTCAGCATCGGTCTTGCAGCGGGGGGTTTTCTGAACACCTGAACTCCTGCGGCTGCGGGTGCAGCCTGTTGCCGGCGCCGCGGGGGCTTGGACTGCTTGCTGCAGCAGATCTGCGGAGCAGCGGTTCTGCACTCCTGCTTACTTCCCGCCTGCAAACCTACAACAAGGGACTTTTAAAACCGGGACCTTGGGACAAAAAGAAAAACTGTAAGTGCGAGCTGGGAAGGAGCCGGGAAAAGCTGGAATGGAATTTTGGAGTTGGAGCAGGAGCGATGCTGCAGGGGTATAGCTGGTACCGCACTTGAAGGGTGCTTGAAGGGTGCTTGTAGCGCACTTGCAGGGCTACCTGGCTACGCTTGTTGCTGGCTTCACTGCAAAATCCCGGAATTATTTACAGTATTTGCAATAGGAACTATTCTTCAAAACTATTGTTAATAAAACCAATTGATTTGGGTAAACTTTTATATAGTTAGCTGTAACCATTATTATTGTCATTATTATTGACAATAACACGAGGTCCTTTCATAATTGGCAGTACAAGCAGTATGAACGCATAGGAGCAGAGGTGCTGGAGCTGGAGCTGGGGCTGGGTCTGAGGAATAGAGGAACAGAGGTCCCACATTGCCTCTTTGCCTCATTTGCTCTATAACACCACCGTGACTGCTCCTGGTCTGCTGCAGACGTGAATATTGTTGATATTGCGGATACTGTGGATAATGCGAAATTAAAAAGAAGTTAAGAAGTAGACCAATAGGCACACCTTATCGAGTGCTTCTGCGAGTTTCAGCAGCCACAAGGCTGTGAGAGTGTGCCCAGAGGACACTGAGGAGGCTCAGTAAAGATCTGAGTGTTCACCCTGAGCCCCTGCTGGTGTTTTGGAGCACAAGATAGTAAAGATTTTGGTTGTAGTGGCTACAGTATGCGCTCAGGTAGAGAAAGAGCCTCTGGAATTACTACTACAAGAAGGACAAGAAAAATACAGGCATTAAAAACGCCAAAAACAAAGGCAAATGCAGTAGGAGGGAATCAATCCCTAATTTCTCCTATTGCAAGAATGTTTGAAAAATCAACAAAAACTCCGTACAAATTTGATTTTATGAAGGATCCACTGGAGGCAATTATGTCTATGCAAACTGCAGTAGAAGCAAGCAATCTGCAAACACTGATTAAACCAGATAATAAAAGTGAACAAAATTCTGGTCAAGACTCAGACGGACAAACACAGATGAAGTGTATGTATCCTTTAGAAACGGAAAAAGTGGTAAAAGCAAACACAACAAATGGTCATGTCACAGATCTTGAAATGTTAAGTGTAGCCTCAGCAACTCAAAGGTTACTGGGTGATCTGGATATACCTGAAAGATCATTGGATATGTTGACTGTCAGTAACCCGCCACCTTTGGAGGTAAATGTGATAATCGAGAAAATCAAATGGGAAGCTGGCACAGAAACTAACACAATATTACCAATAGCAAAACAAGAAACTCAAGAATCATTCAGAGCCGGAACATTACCATGCACAGCGATCAGTGACGTCCGTGTAGAAACTGATGGGGATATTGATCCTAACAAAAGATCTGACAAAGATAATAGTACAACGTATTCCCTTAAAATTGATAAAATGGATGAACTGGATGCAAATAAAGGAGAACATAGAAAAAATAAAGAGGAAATACAGTTATGTAGTACACCGAGTGATAGAGCTATTTTTAATAACAAAACATCCAATTGTACTTCAAAACAATTACAAGGAAAACAATTGTATAATGAAGGGGGGACCGAGAATGTAACTCAATGTGATTACAATGGTCAAAAAAATCAGAGTAATCGACAACACCATAATTCCACAGCGCCTGCTACAAGCAACCAGGAACTTGGGTCAATTTGGGATATTTTCTATCGTACATCCACTATGACAATAGAAGCTCTGACATTCCAATCAAGTAAAATGGAGATTCAAGTCGATCTACTTAACGTGATGGCAAGTGCGGTAATGGGCATAAATCAGAAACTAGCTGAGTTGAACAGTCTGATAAAAAGAGCACAAACGCAGGCCTCTACTACAATCACGGATTGTACATGTGCCCCAATAATAAATAAATTAATAACATTACCAGAGGCAATGACTACAATTCTAGAAGACGTAAGAAAAAGTCTGCAAAATGGGAGACATAAGAAAGTAGGCGAAAATTGGAAAGTTAATGACGTCAATCATATAAATGAGGCTAACCATCAATGTGACTCTGACCAGTGTTTTTCACCTAGGGAAATGCCCAATACAGGTTATTCAATTATATTAACAGGACAGAACCAGCAACAAGAAGGTATGATTTCTGATGAGGCAAAGAAACCGGTCATTTCGAGTAAAAAGATATTGTGAAAGAACCATCAATAAGTGAACTTGAACCCCTTCCAACCAGTGAGATGAAGCCAATTAAGAAAAACCAGGTACAGCGGCAAAAAAGTTCAAATGTCGCCCAATATTGGCAATAATGGATAGCAGAAGAACGGAAGCTGACGAGAGTCAACAACATGATATAAGAAATTCAGAAAGTTTACATGATGAAGAAGCTCATATTAATGGGGAGGTAAGGAAGAGCCATCCCCAAAGTTTTACTTATCGAAAAAGCATAAGAAAAAACTGCGTAAAGCAAGGAATAAAGCAAAATCCAGCTTGGTAATAACAACACAACCTCTAGAAGGCCAGTCCGATGCTTTGAGAGATGACGATCCTAACCAAATCGAAGGCTCTAAGGGAAAACAAGATAAAGAATCACAGGTGGATAGGAGCTCTTTAACTAACGAAAGTAGTAAAAAGTACTTTGCCTTATTTAATAAAGGCACCAGGGAAAACTATCCTAAGGAAGGCAGAAATGATATACAAAAACAAAAAGGCATAGATAGCTTATCATCAACTAGTGAAATAAACCCTCATGATCCAGAAGGAGATGGGAAAGAGGGAGGTTTGTTAGGACCTTATGGGGTATCGGAGAAGATTGCATCGGATAAAAACGAAAAGGAAAAACTAGCAAAACCAAAGATCACCCCCAATAAGGTAAAATCGAAGGAGGAGCAGAGTGAGAAAAAAGAAAGACACCTCCTACAAACAATACAAAGGACAATACAGGTACAGGTGGAAAGTAAGGATAACACAAACATTTCAACCATAAATGAGAAGAACATGAAGGGAAGAAAGGATGAGGATGAAAAACAAATTCAACCTATATTTCAAAGAACAATCCAGGCTCAATATAATTTAGCGCACAGTGTATGTGAAAAGATGGAAACTGTTAAGAACGTAAGTAGAATTGAAAAAACTAATGTTGCGAGGAATGAGCACATGGATGGTCAACTAGTCAATATAACACTAGAACCAACTCAGAGCGATTATAGGATAAATCTTAATAACCCTCTTGATCCCCAAAGGCAAAAAAACACAACTTTTGAAGGTATAAGGCGATATGACAAAGAGCCTCGGCAGACTTCAAATTATGACCTCCTACCGACTATAGATTTGGGAAGTCTAAAAACAACAATATATGACAAACCGCAATTGATTTTGATTCCTGAATACTGTTCAAGAGGCAGCTACGATATCCTAAATAGAGGAAATATCCTCCACCTCTTTAAATCTATTCGCTCACTTGAAAAAGTTTCAAGTGAAAATATTGAAGCAATTGAATTTTTTACAACGCCAGATAGTAACCAGGAAAAGACCCTGATAACATTGGACAATTTACTTGTAGCTGAACTAATTTCAAATGTAAAGGATGTTTTCTCCAGTTGGGGAATAAAAATCAATAGGCCACAGCCTGCGGTGTATCCGAAACCATTTGCTACACCTCTATCCCTGAATCGTTACCAACAAAATAAAGTAAATTCACAGGTTCATTCAGTGTTAAAAAATGCAATTGCAAAAACAGACTCACTGCTCAAACTACCATTGGATCTAGTAGAAATTGAAAAGCAAACTAAAGTAAATGAAAAATGTATTGGTATGGCTCTCCATGGCAGTAAAGCACAATGACAGAATACAAAAGTAAAATCAATACCTAAAATAAATAAAGATGAAACTTTAAAATTGTGTTCATGGAATATTAATGGCCTACGCAAAAAAATAAGCAATGCTTATTTAACCCCAATGACTAGTTATTGTCATGTTATATTGCTACAGGAAACATGGTGTGTCAACCCCGTAATACTTGAGGGATACAAAGGATATTTCATGCCAGCAATTAAACAAAGTAAATGGGGGCGCCCCAGTGGGGGTTTAGCCACATTTGTTGCTCTAGAATTAAGAGTGGAACACGAGCTAATTGATACGAATAACTCTAACTTATTGATAGTAAAGTTGCGGTATATGGAAAATAATCTCTCAAAAAACCTGTTTATAATAAACGTATATATACAACCTACAGCTACTGCGAGAATCGATATGACTAATACCCTGATTGCATTTTTATCTAAGCTAATGATGAATGACCCTTTCTCAGAGTACATTATCACAGGGGATTTTAATTTAAATTTGTTTGTACCTTACATGAGAGATGAGTTAATCCAAGAACAAGATTATCTCTGGGCAATTCCGCAACAATACCTTCCAACAGTTCCCAGTTCTTTCAAAGCAAATTAAGCGTAACCTTTGTCAAAGATGTGGAAGCACTGGGCTTAAGAATCCTAAATGGGAGGTTACCCCAAGACTCCCCACCGGCATGGACATTCCAATCGCAGGATCATAAATCACGAATCGACTATACAATGGTATCCTTGAATATCTTTATTAATGTGATCTCTTTTTCAATTGTAAAAACATCTGAGAGTGATCACGGGCAACAAATAATTATTACCAACTTGACCCTCGACAAGCATACTGAATATGAAACATTGCCAGGACAGACGGGTTCAGTAAATTACAGGAAACTCATTTGGAAGGAGCACAGCAAAGATGTGACTAACATGATGGCCCTTAAATTGGTGGAAACTTCTTTTGAAAATAACACCTTAACTGCGATTGACCAATGGGTGGATTTTATACAAAAACTTGTTAATACCTTTAAGCAAAAAACTTTTAAAAAACAACCAGTGCAAGCAGAAAGTGGGAAGAAATTTAAGTTAACCTTAACAACGAGAATTATGAAAAGATCGCGTAATCAATTGAGGAGACAGATAAAAAAGAATCCGAGAAATATGGACTTGTGTTTAAAATTAAAAGGGGTCAACCGCAACATGCAGAAGTTATTGTGGGACGAAAGGAATAAAAAAAACACGATCGGTGGGCTAAAGTACTCTTTTGTAGTAAAAAATCAAATTCCAGAGAATTCTGGACATTAATAAATGGTTTAGTGCGACCAAACAGAACAGCTGTAACATCTTCCTTAACAGAGAATGAATGGATCAGGTTCCTGTCTATACATCTTAATCCTTGTGGGGATAAAACAGAGTTGAAAGTTAGGGCCAATATGATTGAACTAACAAAGAACGACATGATACAAGAGATTGATATAACGAGTAAACAAATATGTAAGTTAATCCAGAAACAAAAAAATGGTGCGCCTGGCCCGAACGGTATCCCGTTTGCACTTTATAAGAATGACCCCAGTCTATGGTCAGGTTACCTGACGAAGGTTTTCAAGGAAATTGTAAAGTCAACATCGATACCTGAAACTTGGAAGGGATCATTGATAGCTCCTATTTACAAAAAAGGAGCTTGGTCTCTGCCGGAAAACTACCGACTCATTACGCTCCAGGATACTGATGCCAAATTATTTGCAGGTGTACTGTTCTCTAACTTAACTGATTGGGTAAGAGAAAAGCAGATAATCCCTCCGAACCAAACTGGATTTACACAAGGCTTAGGTACTACAACAAATATCCTTGTATTATCTGTCCTAATGGACAAATACATTGCAAAGAAACAACCACTATACTTATGCTTTGTAGATTTTAAGACGGCTTTCGACTGTGTGCATAGAGATATTTTATGGCAGAAGTTAATTGATCAAGGTATACCACTCTCCCTTTGAAAATTAATCCAACTTCTTTACACTGACACATGGGTCAGGGTTCGGATGGGTGATGGACAAACAGTATCAGAAAAAATACCAACAGCGTCAGGTTTGAAACAAGGATGTGTTCTGGCCCCACTGCTTTTTAACTTATTTTTAGCTGATCTTACGCAAGCCTTAGATGAGGTGAATGCTTGTCCACCGAAATTAGTCAATACTCCAATATCAAACCTGCTATATGCAGATGATGTTATCCTACTAAGTCAAACGAGGGTTGGACTACAACGCCTGCTAAATAAGATCTCTAACTACTCTAAAGAAAATAGAATGGTGATCAACGAAACTAAGACAAAAATTATGGAGGTTAATAAATACTCAAGGTCAAAACATAAGTATAAATGGATTTTGGATAACTCACAATTAGAACAAGTGAGTACATATAGATACTTAGGAGTACTATTTGATGACCGAGGATCATTTCAACCACACAAGATTGATATTCAACGGAGAGCAAAAATATTACTAGCGGCTTTCAGAATTATACAGAAATCGATAGGATGGCAGAGTTATGGACCGCTGTTGAAAATAATATCAGCAAAACTTATGCCAACTCTGACATATGGAAGTGAAGCATTGTGTGGAAAAGACTCACTTATAATCATCAATTCAGTTACAAACATCTATAAAGCTCTCTTTTTAATTCCACATAATGCATCACCCGCGCAGATACGAATGGAATTTGGGTTGACTAATCAGGCATTTGCGCGGAAAGGCCAATTTATTAAAGTCTGGAAAAGGATAAAAACGGATACTACAAATCAATTGTCCAAATTATTGTGGCAGGAAATAAATTTAAACCGGAAAGCCCAGGCGTGGAAATATCTATTTACATCATTAGAAGAATATTCAGTAAACTCGGTCTGGGAAATGCCAATTACTGCGAACTCATTTAAAAAAGTTATCAATAGTACAACTAAGCATCTATCATTACTCTTGGATAAAGAGACCTTCTCAAAAAGAAAGCATGCGTGGCCTCTAATGAATGGATATACCAAGGTAAAAGTGCAATCGTATCTCGAAATTCCTTGGTCTGTTAAGTATAAGCAAATATTCATAAATGCTCGTTTTGGAGTGTTCCCGGGCGTATGTCATCTAATGCCATGGTTGTGCACAGAGGCACCAACGACTTGTAACTTATGCAAACTTGGTGAAGAGAACATCATGCACCTCCTCTGTATTTGTCCTGAACTGAAAGTTGAGAGAGTATCCATTCTTAAAAGACATTTTAATGTTCGTGGAATAAGGAGCTGCAGGCAAGCTCTGATAAGATGCCTTCATACTGACGATATAACTTTAACTTCAGCTTTTGTAAAGTTCTTAACGCAACTGAGAATTAAGTTAGAACATCAAAAACTAAAAGAAAGTAATGTAGGATGTACATAATATGTAAATAGTAAAATGAATTTGATGCCCAAATGTTTTTATAATCAATTTTTATAATTGGATTTTTATTATCAAGAATTATTGCATATATATTGTAAGGTTTTAATTAATCAAACAATAAACTTTCATTCATTCATTCATGAAAAATAAAAAAAAGATTCGTGATGGTGAGACCAAGGGGGAAAAGGGTAGGCACCCCGTGCAGGTGAATACAGGTGAGTGGGCCCCTTCCTTTCCTCCTGCAAAAAAGCAAAAGAACAGAAAAAATTGGATTAAAAACTAATACTGTGAAATTGACAATTCTAAAATGCTAATATTACAATTAAAACAACACCTTGCATGTTGCTATCCATTCTAATGCACAAAAATGGAAGAAAGAAAATGTACAGAGGAATACAGATTCAACCTCAAATAGAATAACTACATCTTAAACAATAGCATCGTCAAATAGAATAAAGTAAAATAATGTAAGCCAGCATTTTGTAGGAGTACAACTAGGAGCTCTATTCCTCTTTCAGATTTATGGCAAGCTCTTCGTCTTGGTTGAGACCCCCGGAGTCTTAGTTTGAAAGTCTATAATATATTTAGACTCCCTCTGTCTCAGTTTTAAGACTCTATTCCCCCCTCTCGGGTTCCTATCGATCTGTTCTAAGATAAAGAACCCCAAAAGGGATGAATTAGAAAAGTGCTTTTCATAAAAGTGACGTGCTACTGGATATTTTGGATCATTATTGGTAATGGCTCTGCTGTGCTCTAATATGCGTTTTCTCACCATGACTGTAGTGCTGCCAATATACCAAAGTTTGCAAGGGCATTCTATGGCATATATGACAAACGTAGAGCTGCAGGTGAGAAATTGTAGTATGTTTTTGCTAACATCGTTATATGTGACCTGGTTCCGAAATTTGCTGATCCTGCAGGCCTTACAGTGGCCGCAGGGAAAGAAACCACTAAGACCGTGTTCATGTCTATTGGGATAGATGGTGATGTCACTGTGCACTAACAGATCCCTAACGTTTTTCCCTCTTCTGTACGTTATACTCGGTCTGTCAGGAATGGTATCCCCAATGATGTTGTCACATTTGAGAATATCCCAATTTTTCGATAGAATGCGTTTGATATCCCTGGAGTCTGAATTATACGTCATGATCATTGTTGTACTGTCCTCTCCTATATCTGTAGGCACTGTGTCTGTTTCAGAGATGGTCTGGGCTCTGTCCACCCCATCTGCTCTTTCTATGGCTTTCTTGAGCACCCAGTTGGGGTATCCCCTTTCCTTGAAACGTTCAACCATGACATTACTTTCTTGTTGATACGCTTCTTCAGTATTGCAGTTTCTTTTTGCCCCTCAGCAGCTCACCATAGGGGATGCTCCACTTGAGAGCCTCCGGATGGCTGCTGAGGGCATGAAGTATACTGTTACCTGCTGTAGAGTTCCTGAATAGGGCCGAATGTACTCGATTTTGCTTGATTTCAAGGCTTACATCGAGATTTTCAGCTTTGGTTTTACTGATGTTGCCAGTGAGTACGATATTGCGGTCATTGACATTGAGTTTGTTTATAAACTCACTGGCCTCCTGTTCAGAACCTCTCCAAATAATGAACAGGTCGTCGATGTACCAGAGCCACATCGACACATGCTCAAAATCCACTATGAAGTCAGGGTTGGAAAATATGTCTTCCTCCCAGCGCCCCATGAAGAAATTGGCAAAGCTGGGAGCAAAGCAAGATCCCATGGCTGTACCCGTTGTTTGTCTGTACAGGGTACCGTTGAACATATATATATATATATATATATATATATATATATACATATACATATACATATATACATATATATATTTAAAAAGTTAGATTGGTGCTAGAAAACTTAATGTAAATTGCACTTTCTTCCTTGTTTGTTTGAGTAGAGTTGGAATAGTAAATCTGAAAGCCCTGAATATATATGCACTTTCACCAAAGTTATTAGGATTGACGATATACTAATAATTTAGACCTTTCCAAATTATATGCAATGTCCCAAATGTATGTAGCATTGGAGTTAGAATAGTATACCCCCCTCAAATGTGAGCTCCTTCCCCAATGTTTGATGAGTTGCAGGTAAAATAGTAAATCTGAAGTCCAACAATCAATGCACTTTTAAAATGTTTTTTGGATTGGATTTAGAACAGCATATTTTACCTCCTCTAAATATATGCACTTTCCCCATTTTAGATGCTAAAGTTAGAAAAGTAAATCTAACCCTCCTCTAATATTTGCATGTTTCCCAATGTTAGTGGGATTGGAGTAAGAGTAGTAACTTAACCCCAGTAAAATCTGCATTTTCTGCAATGTCTGTGGGATTGCAGTTGGAATAGTAAATCTGATTCTGCACCCATGAGTTATGCACTTTCCCTAATGTTGATGTAGCTGGATTAGTAAATCTACCCCTCACTTTCCAAATACATGGACTTTCCCCAATCTCATTGGGATTGGAGTTAGAATAGTAATTTAACATCCCCAAATGCACTTCCCCAAATGTTTTCAAAATCAGTTACAATAGTATATTCCACCCCCATACACATATGTATTTACCCACTGGCTGTTGTTTAACTCCCCCTAATGTATGTGCATTGCCAAATGTTAGAGCAATTGAAGTTAAAATAGTACATCTTACCGCTCCAATATATTTACTGTCTTCAATGTTAATGAAATTGGAGTATGTTCCCCAATGTTTGCAGTTTTCGAGTTAGAATAGCAAATTTGACTCCCTCCTGAATATTTTCACTTTTCCAAATGTTTGTTGAATTGGAATTAGGACAGCAAATCTGCCCACCCTAATATTTACAGTTAGATAAATAAATAATTTTGGGGAGTTTCATAGACAAGTGTTAAAATATTAAATATTTTGTTCAAATATAAATTACTTAACTAATTTATATTACGGATCTTTCATATTTCAAAAGTCTTTCAATATTTTTGTCACCAATAATTTTCAGTTTGATTTTGACTTTCAATTTTATTTTCTATTCTATACCTTATTAGTCCGTGTTTTTGTATTTACTATATTTTAAGGCCAATATTTTTGTAATCAATAATTTGTTGTTCCATCAGCCACTTGTCCCATGGGATCTGTCAACGTGCAAGACACTCAGAAAGAAATGCAAAGCCTCTGGTAAGTATTTGTGCCCGCTCAATGCTTGTCAATCCAACAATTATTTGTGAATGGAAAGTTCTGAAATTTTGTTACTCTAACTAATATGATGCCAATGTAACCTGCCTTTAAAATGTTCACTTGCATCCCTTATTAGATAGAAAATATTCAGTTTTACAATTGACATCCAGAAACCCAGAAGAACCCGCACAGCGGGCCTGCATGCCAACACCGAAACAACCTAACAGAGGTGGACTGGACGACTGCTCTACATGACAACAAACCAGAACCCACAGGCATCCTGGCACACAAACATCGAGAACTTCATAAAGTGGATCACCAACTTTGCCAACACTCTGTCCCCCATGAAACACAGCAAAAACCAGAACACAGGCTGGCTGGTACACAGAGGACCTCAAAATGACCAAGTGATACTGCAAACAACTGAAACAGAAAAGGAAATGGAGACCAGAAAAGGGGAATTGGAAAAAGGTGCCAAAAGCACCACCAACTAATCCCTAATCAAACAGATAAATGCCAGCTCCAACAACAGCAAAGAAATCTTCACAGTCATCAAAGACTTGATTACACCCACAGCTGTCACAGGAAACATCAACCCATCACACGATCTTTGCAATGACCATCTCAAACATCTTCTGCAGCAAAAGTGAAACCAAATACTGCAACTTCCCACGCAATAGAATCCCTGACTATCTCCAAAAGTCTCTAACATAGCTGCCAAAGCTTCAGATTGCTTATGAGTGACACTTTCATAATTTCAGTGTAATTATGAGGGACATGCAACGACTATGAGTGACACTTTCTCGTGAGCAAAAATCAATCAGTTAAGACGAGGGAAACATATAAATATCAGAAATTACACTTATTTGAGCAACTACAAACTCTAAGAAGATCTTAAAAGTGCTGCAAAGCACTAGAAGTGGTAGGGCACTAACCTAGTGCCCTCCTAACCTGATTGTACTGTTAAACAACATAGCTGCCAAGTTTTTAGTTTGGCCATATGTGACATTTTCATATTTTTGTTGTGTTTGTTTGACACTGAAATGTCAAATGTGTGACACTTTGAGTAACTCCTCATTTGTGAGAAGAACATAGCTATTATGCCTAAGTAATGAGAGATAAGTTAGAAAAGGCCCTCTTTTTGCAAGTAATAGTCTACAAAAAATGTAGAATGCTCCATTTGCTTTTTGGCTTTGCTGTAAAGCTCAAACTGGCCGAAGGTACTGGTCACTCAAGTCAGGAGCGGTTTGGTAGTTCTACAAAGGGCTACTCACTTTCCTTTCTCCCACCACATGACATCATACATTAATTTTAAATATGTAAACTTTTTTCTATTAGGTTGTTTATGCTGTATTTAGAACCAGCAAACAAAAACTTATCAACAAATTTAATTTAGTACTTTTGTGGAAAAGTAGTCGTCTAAGAACACAGTGTCAGAATACAGCACATTGTTAAATGAATGCCGAGGACTGGGCGTATATTTGTCAGTGACATCTGTCAATGCATAATCAAAAGCAATTTTTTGCTTAGCCTCCCACATATAAAAGTCTGCTAGGCCCTGGTAGGGTTGAAACTTATAACCTCAAGGTTATAAACATGCCTTTGCAGCAAGGCCTCAAAATAATGAGCTCCCTTTTCATGAATGGATATTATGCCAGAAAATCTTTCAGAAATAATTTCTCCTTCAATATGACCGAATTACTTAGCATTTCCACAAATCTCCTTGAAACGGGCACCCATACATTAAGACGGGCCAACTATAGAAAACATTACTTGTTCAGCACACACACTTTCCACATGAAAGCAACTTCAGTGAGGCCTTTAGTTTTGATGACGACTTTACATTAATACTCTCAATGCCCAAAAAAACGATATAGGCGTTATTTTTGCAAAGGGCCTCACACACACACACAAATAATCCGTTTTTTTCCCAATAATCAGAATTAAAACGTTTTTAAGACACTGCAAATGCGCATATAATTCATATGTACCTTTTCATGTAGGGTAAGCCTCATGAATTCTTGGGTGAGCCAGCTTGTCTTCTTCAAAGGCACGGTTTAGAGAAAAACGGATTGGAAGGGAAGTAAAAAACAACAACATTGTCCACAGGACTGAGAACACCAATTTATACTGTGGTCGGTGCTTTTGCATCACAATACCCCGTTTGTGACCTGATAGATGGAGACTGAACTGACACGTCCAGGAAGGTGAATATCCAGTCCCTTAGCTCCATGCCGCAGCTTATACTCTGGATCATATTTCGCTCTTTATGGCAGCCGTGGGCGCTGCAGTCGCTTTGAGCAGAGCTGAACCTGCAGTGGCATGCCAGTGCCTCTTCAGGCATAGCTGGAGGTAGTAGGCCCTGAATCGAGACTGCTATATAATTTGCAGTCAGTTCCTAAAGAGCTCGAATGAGAAAATCCTGCAGCGCGCCCCGGTCACCGGTGTGGTAATGCCTTTGCTAGAAAACAAAAGGCAAGGCTCTGCCTGGGATAATCATCTGCTCGCAGCAGAGACTCATTTGGACCGGCTGTCATTTATCTCACAGCTAGTGTAGTGAGCGTGTGACCTTGGGCAGGAGGTCCGCGTAGGGTCGGCATCTCCTGGCGGGAGGAGCTCGGCTTGTTGATTGTTCGGAAGCCCAAGCCAGCTTAAAATGTTACTCCTTGTAAACAACACAGGGGTATATTCACAAGAACGTGTGATAACTACCGCAAGAGTAGCGTAACGCAACTTTCAATATCGCAGCCTATCTCGGGAAAATAACCCTGTCAACGTGGAATTCACAACAAGGCGGTAGCATGCGATAGTCTGCCGAAACCGCGGACAATGTCCGCGATACAACCACCACGATGGAGATAAAAACACAAACCACTACATCAAAAAACACGCGATGGGCCAAAGCGCGATGAGGAAATCAGCGACAAGCAGCGCCAGGCCTGCAACACACACCTGGCAGGCGTCAAAAATCACCATAAAAGTAGAAAATACACCCACACACAAACTGACCAACACCCAAGCACCATGGAGGCAGCCGGAGCAGGCGCAGAGGACGTGCGCAACCCCACAAGCACCCCGGACGACGACCAGCCTGGGACCTCGGGGACAGGGAAGGGCAAGGACAAGAAGACCAGGAAGACCAAGTTCAGTCCGCAGGCGAACAGGATCATAGTCACGGAGGTGATGGAACACCATCAACAACTCTTCGTTACCTCCAACGTGTCATTGGGCACCAAAAATGGAATATGGCGGAACATCCGTCGACAAGGTGAATGCCGTCGGAGAGCACAAGCGGACAATGGACGAGGTCAAGAGGCGGTGGAATGACATCAAGCGGAAGACCAAGAAGAAACTCAGCACCAACCAGAAGGCAGCAACGCAGACCGGAGGTGGGGGCTCAGCGACACAGCTGGAGCTGGATGACATGGAGGAGCTGGTGTCGACAGTCATCAGTATGGATACTGTGGCCAGAGTCAGGGGACCGGACACTGCTCGACAGGACACAACACAACCGCAACAGGGTGAGTGACCACCAGGTACTGGGGGACAGGGGAGATGGCCACAATGGCACACATGCACAAGCAAGCAGGGCACAGTGCACACCCACAATGACCCTGGGTCCTCGCCCAGACCCACAGACTGTCACAATGTACAATGCTATGCTGTCTGAATGTCAACCTGTACCATGCGGCTACATACATGTGGACACATTGTAATACACCATCTCCCCCTCACATCGCAGGGGCATCGTCAGCACCTCCTGCAGAGCAGTCATAGCCACTCTTCACTGATGATGAGGAGGAGGACATCACCAGCATCGACACCCAAACCATCCAAGACATCATTGACCTCATCCGCCAGCAACCTCCAGGATCAGGGCAGCCCAGCTACATCGATGAGACCCCACCCACCACCCAGACCACCCAGCAGGAGGTACCCACAGCCCTGGCACTCTCCCAAGACCCCCAGGAACAACAAATGGCCTTCCAACGCCGTGTGCTGGAGGGCCAGAGGGAGACGGCCGAGCAGGTGCGGGTGGGGTTCAACCTCATGGCTGCCAAACTGGACGCCATCCTTGGGTGTCTATGTCCTCCCCATGGTCTCCAACGAGCCCTGACTGACATCGCTGGAGTCATGACGCGGAGGGAGGAATACCTGTCCGCTCAGAGTGGCCCCAGCGATGCCAGCCTTGAGCTGGCACACA
Source organism: Calotriton arnoldi (assembly GCA_963921515.1). NCBI lineage: Eukaryota > Metazoa > Chordata > Amphibia > Caudata > Salamandridae > Calotriton > Calotriton arnoldi. The sequence goes on from CAWUFW010013566.1 coordinate 332,665, forward strand.
TGCGGAGGCTCATGGAGGACATGGTGCGGATGGAGGCGGAAAGGATGGCAGCCACCGCTGCACATCAGCGAAATGTAGCTGGGATCTACCAGGCCCTGCATGTCTTCATCATGGCATCACTGCCACAAGGTGTGGCGATATTGAATGCTGCTGCCCCCACACCATCCACATCTCCACCCCCTGGTGTGTCAGTGCCTCCCAGTACGCCAGGCGTATCCACTCAGGCACCTGATGTGTCTCTGCCACACAGTGCGGCCGACAATCCTCCTCCGGCCCCTGATGTGTCAGTGGCACACAGTGCCGCAGCAGGTACTGCAACACCCACAGGTGGGGCAGAGCACACATCCCGGGACGAGGACGTGGATGGGATTGAGATCAGAAGGAGGTACTAGCATTCATTTCCGCCACCTTGCCTGTTTCTGCTTGGTGCCGCACATGGCCTCAAGACCTACCACTGACCCCCGATGCACTCCGATGCACTCACCTGGGACAGCGACATGGACTGCCACATCCTGTTTGATGACCATTGACACGGCGGACAGACTGCGGACTGTACCCTTCCCTTTCCGCAGTACAGGTCATCCACGGATGTACACTGGCTGGCCCTCCACGGGCCCATATTGTGTAGTGTGCTCGGCATTGCCCTGTACTGCTCCAGCAGCATGACTGCACTGGATGTGCAAATAAACATCCAGTGACGCACTGCTGTGTAATGTCTTACGTCATTCATGTATGGATGTGTGGATGAATGTGGGGGCAGTGCCTACCCTTGCGTCAATGATGCTCATCCTGTGGGATGCCAGTCAGAGGGTGCGACATTGCATTTTGTGTACCGGGTCCTGTGAACACTACAACAGGGACACATGCATCAGTCACTTCCTTGTCCAGACATGGACTGGACCACGCAAAGCTCCCACGAGTCATTGTTGCAAGCCCTGCGCTGGTCCGGCGTACGGCAGGCCAGACCACTCCGCTTACGCCCCGAGGGGGGCCCTCATTGCTACCCGTCGCAGCCGTACTCGCTGGTGGTGTGCAGGTCACTGGTCTAGTCATCAGCATGTCACAGCCACTCCCTGAGGGCAGGTTTTCACACACACCACACCCATCCGGCACAGGCGTCACAGGCCATGTGACTCCGCCAACATAAGGGGCCGACGACGTCACATTCCCCTCTTCCGGTGGTGACTGGATGACGGACGACCCACGGTTCGCACTCATATAGGGCCCATGAGTTGTTGCGCACAGGGTTAGTGGCATCCGAGGCCTTGAGTACGGCATGGGTCTACCACCACGTGGCGCAGACTGGGGTTGCACAGGGTTAGTGGCATCCAAGGCCTGGAGTAGGGCATGGGCCTACCGCCACATGGCGCAGACTGGGGTTGCACAGGGTTAGTGGCACCAGAGGCCTTGCGGACGGCAGAGGCACCCCGCCACGGGACAGTGACTTTGGGTGTACTGAGTCAGTGGCACCTTAAGCTGCTGAGCGGGTGTGCAGCCTGCGATGATGCCCCGTCATGGCGGTCCGGACGGCTCAGGTTTTGTGTGCCATGCTGGACCGCAGTGTAGGCCAGAGCCTGCGGGCAGCGCGGGCCTACCGCCACATGGCGTCGCTTCCGGGATCCCAGAGTTGGTGGCACCCATTGGGCTGAGCGGGTGTGCAGCCTGTGATGGTGCCGGGTGCACTGGTATGTCCTCTGCCATGGAGTAATCAAGACCCAGCACCAAACGTGACGCCTGGTGGCCTGCGGAGCGGGCTGCATGATTTGGAGCATGCCATGTCCGCGGGCCCCAGGCTTGTGGCTTGCAGCGGCACATGGTGGGACCTCCTGTCTACGCGCCGGTGGCGGAAGGTGAGCATTGAGGCCTGGGTGTGCATGGGCGGGCAGGCTCCGATGGGCAGCAGAAGGGGTTGGGGTGCCTCTGCCTGGGTGTGCATGGGCGGGCAGGCGAAGTTGTCTTGTGCAAGTGTGTGTACTGTGCCAGTCATGTATCTGGGCTCTGTTTCAGCTGACGGCTCTGACTCAGATGTGTGACCTGGTGTCCTGCTATGCATACCGGCATGTGGTTGGGGACACACCGGTGGCAGCAGGTGAGCAGTGTGGCCTGGGTGCGCAGGGGCAGCACGTTCTCTCTCTCTCTCTCCCTCTCTTCCTCTCTCTCTCCTCTTCTCTTCTCTCTCTCCCTCTCTTCCTCTCTCTCTCCTCTTCTCTCTCTCTCTCTCTCTCTCTCCCTCTCATCCTCTCTCTCTCCCTCCCTCTCTTCCTCTCTCTCTCCTTCGCTCTCTCTCTGTCCTCTGATGTGCGCAGGACACACCTTCTCATCATGTTTTTTATCTTACAGGCTGTGACCTACGTATTGTCCCGAGGGGAGCGGCCATGTGTCTTCATTTTATTTCGTTGTTCATTTTAATAAAGTTTCATTTGTTGCTTCGGAAGTGGATGTGTGCTGCTCATTTCTGTGACGACACATGCATGTCACCAGTTGTGATTGTGCGGCATCAAGCGAAATATTCGGTACATGTTTAGGTGTGGCTGATGTGGCATGTCTTTGGTCGGGGGGTGCCAGGGAGGGGTGGTCCTGGGGTGGTGGCGGTGGGTGTTGTGGCCCTCTTGGGTGTCCGGGCCGCATGATGGGTGGCTCCATGGCATCTGTTGCACTTCCGATGTGGCCCTGGGCTGTGCTCCCTTTTGGTTTGCAGGCTGCCGTCCGACTTTACACCAGGTCAGAGCAGGTGTAGATTTCCTGGTGCTAACGTGCCTTATCGCCTGTTTTGTGTTTTTATTGCCGATGTGGCTGGTTGTTGTGAATGTTGAGGTGTGATGTTGTTGCGCTTTTTGGCACGGGAATGCCCACTCTGCATCTCATTAGCGATAGTTGCGTGTGTCCTCTGTGGCGATGTTTTTGGCGGCTGCTATTGCGGGTAAACTGGTGCTGTGGGCTGTTTACACCGGCTTGTAAATGGGGAGGTAAATTTATCACGGCTTTGGCTGCGATAAAGTGCCGTTAATTCAGCGATAGCTCCTTGTGAATATGCCCCACAGACTGCCATCATGGCATGAAGATTACGCTGACTGCTGTAATTAAGACAATTTTGTAAGGCAGCAGAGTAGGGCAATTTTAGGGCGTTTGCAGCCTAGTTGTGTTGTTGATTTTATCTTGTTGGGCAGCAGCACTGTCGAGGTCAGACAAGTCTTAGTTCTATAATTCAACTCAGCTGCTGGGTGGCAGCAGCAATTGCTAGGGCAGGAAACTGAAATTAAAAACATCCTGCTGTAAGACCAGCTCCAATGGTCGCGGTCAGTCCAGTGCTTAAGTACTTCCTCCCAGCCACCAAAAATGCGCGATTAATTCATTTTAATATTGTGATGCGGACCACCAAATTAAAATGCGTTAGTCTAATGCCTGATGCGTGGTACTTAGCAGGGCTGCTCTAAGTAAGGAAGGAAGTCAACACAATCACCACATGGGACACCATTAGCACAGAGGAAACCTCAACAATCATGAAGACCATTCACTCCTGGACCCCAGTGGACGCTTGCCCCCACCACATCTTCGACAAAACAGCAATACCAATCAGCGCGGCCCTCACTCCATCATCAACACCTCCATCAGTAACAGCCATCTTCCCAGAACCATAGAAACATGCTGCCATCAAAGCCGTCCTAAAGAACACTTTGCTGCCCTGATCAAACTCCCAATTACCGACTAATGTCTATGTCTAGGTTTTTGTAGAGGACATAGCTACCCAAGACTGGGTTTCCCAGCACTGATAGAACCCAGTGAAACATAAAAGATTTTAGTTAAACAGATTTTCAGCTGTTTCCTAAAGCTGAACAGATTTGTATTCGTTCTGCAGCCAAGAGGGAGGGAATTCCATTGTTTCGTGACTTGATATACAAAGAAACGACTTCCACCTCTTGCTCTCCTAATTCTGGGGACCGTCAGCAGGGAGTGGTCATTAGATCTCAACTCTCTGACAGCTTTCTGAGGAATGATGAGATGGTGAAGGATATTGGCACTGGATGTATATTTTAAATTATGAGCAATATGTAAAGCTTTAAATTATATTCTTTTGGCAATTGGCAGCCAGTGAAGTTTAGCAAAGACACGACGCACTGATTCACGTTTGAAAAGACCTAACAAACATGGGCTGCAGCATTCTGGATAACTTGTAACTTTTTCATAACATAGGAAGGACTTCCCAGAAAAAGAGAATTTCCATAGTCCAAGCGTGATAGAATGAGCCCTTAGACAATTGTCCTTCTGGTTTCCATGAGGAGCTACTTATTCGTTTTCCTAAGGGCTCTTAAACGGCCAAAGCATGTCCCTGCCACTTTCTTAGCCTGAGATGCCATGAACAGATCTTTGTCCAAAACCACCCCTTGGCTTTTAACTTCAGGTTTTGGAAGAGAGCTTTTCCCTAGTTGTGGAGGCCGCAAAAGCTGGTCCCATAGAGAAGGATTGTTTCTCATAACCATGACCTCTGACTTATCCCCATTTAGTATGAGGCAACTGGCCGCCATCCAGCTGGAAACCTGTTCCAAGCACATATAAAGATTTCCTGATGTTGATTAAATGTTAGGTGACACGGAGACCATGATCTGGGTGTCGTCCTCATATGACCCAATGGTGAAACCTGAAGCCCAAATGATGTCAGCTAATGGGTGGACATACACGCTGAAAAGCGTGGGGCTCAGGGAGGATTGCTGCGGCACTCCACACTTTAACTGATGTGTCTCAGATGAAAAAAGCCCTTCATTGACCTGGAAACTCCTGTTCCCCTACAAATGAGGTCAGCCAGCTAAGCGCCTTGCCGGTGAAACCAACCTCTTCCATCGTCTTGCATAGAATTGGATGGGCCACGGCATTGAAAGCTGCGCTTAAGTCTAGATGTATAAGTGCAGCCGAGCCTTCCCGGTCCAATATCTTTTTAAGATCTTCAGTAGACTAATATCCCTCCTTCCCTACCCAGCCTGGAAAAAGCCATCAAACAAGCACCTCTCAGACCACCTCACTGAACACCAGCTTCTCAACACCACACAATCAGGATTCAGACCCAACCACAGCATGGAATCGGATGACATACGGATGAACCTCGCCAAATGCGATGCAGCGCACGCAACGAAATTCGATTTATTTATTTTTTTGTTTACTTACCTCTGTGCCGCCGAATTCCGTAGTTTACTACCCCCCACCCTGCCCCTCCCCAGCCCCACGTCACCACCCGGCAGCACTCCCACCATGGGCCGCTACTGTCATTATGTCTACCTGTAAGATAATTACATTAGGATGGTGCTGATCAGACATATTCTGTAGTGTTGGAAGCAGTGCACTCCATCTGACACCACGAAATCCTAACCACTTTTCCTTAACGCCTGCACAACCCAAAATGCATTGCTACATGTTCAGCAGCATACAGCTCTGCCCAGTTGAACACGAATCCGCACTTCAAAAGAACTGTGGTAAGCTGTCCACACAGAGTGACCAAGAAAGAAAAAGAAATTATAAAAGAAGCCCCCTAAATCATAATTGCCTAATATCTTAATCATTGATTAGCTATAAACTGTTATGTCACCAACAACACATATCAAATTACCAAACCTGACTTATTTACTGAAGAAATTATTTCCTTTTGGTTAATTTCAGATATGCGATTAGTCACATATTTCATAAGTTCTGGAATAATAAAAGGAGTACTTCTTGTATTATTTGAAGATACATTGAGTATGATGGGATAATGTCCACAAACATGGTCCAATAAGATGAAAAAAGAAAAAAAATGCTATAAATGCTTTATAAAAGGAAGGTGAAGGAGCTACTCCTTATCAGAAACATCTTCACATGCATAAAGTCAGGTAGTATACTGCAATATTAATTAGAAAATAAACACAGGAGTATACCACAAATTATTTAGATTAAACACATTGAATTTCCCTAGAAAGAGTTGAAAGGGAATTATGGTTCACTAATAAGTTTATAACGGCTTCACTATAAAAAGTTTTAAAAATTCCCAATTAGGATTGTGTCTCAATTCCTACCGAACTAAGTCAACCTTAACGCCACCCAACATATGGTAACTGGTACACATCTTTTGAAACCAAAAGTAAAACAATACATAAGAATCGTTCACTACATATTACACCAACACTCCCATCACCATAAATCTATTTTGAGGTTCAAAACACCCTCCTTCTGTTGTATTCCGCTTTAGGGGTCCGTATATAGGTTTTCCTGAATCATGTCCTTATATAGGCACAATTCACCTTGCCCTTATATAGGCATAGAATCCCTGTCCTTATTTAGGCATTAACCGTGCAGTCCAAATACAGGCATGGTCACCGACATCCGTCCACCCTAACGTCACAACGAGTTCTTAGAAACCAGACCCTTAAGCTTCGGGAGTTCCCCTAGCACAGGACTATTGATTTCTCCAAGAACTCATTGTAAAAAAGTGGCTCTGTATATACTGAACCAAAGTAAGGTTCAGTGTGCACAGAGTCCACAGTCCCCAGAGGTTTGGCAGAGGCTAAAGTTAAATATAACCTTACTCTCTAAAGTGGTAGCTTGGTCGAGCAGTAAGGCAGTATCAGAGGACAGTGTAAAGCATTTGTTGTACACACTCAGTCAGCAAATGGTCTCACACACTCAAGAACTGAACTCTAGGCCAATTGTTTTGTATGTAAAAATATATAGTTGTTTTATTTTAGAACCAACAATAGGTATCAAAATACTTTCTCAGAATCAAATGCTGTAGTTGTATACTTTCAATAAGCAATAGACTTTTAAATGCAATAGTTACAGTTGTTGCAATAGGCAACACAATTCCAACACAATTATAACATTGAGCTCAAGCGGGAATTTTAAGTAAATGCAATATCAATTACTTTGCGTATGATTTTCTTACTCAGGGCTGGATCCTGGATTCAGCCCTGGTGCATTTCCTGTAAACAGTTGAAAGAAATCGTTTTTGTTCCACAGGCGATTTTTAAGGAATATTTGTTTCTTTCAAAAATCGACACTTAGAAGAATTTCTGGAGAAAACCAGGTAATGTTATCCTATGGAGGAAAATCAAGTTATCGGTAAGTACAGTTGTAATTGCTTTTCAGGGTCAGTGCTGGGCACCAAGATCCAGCACTGGGATCTCTCCTGATAACAGGTGAGTAATTTCGTTTTCGTTGATCGGACGATTTTTAGTGAATATTTTAAAGTTTCAAAACTCAACACTTAGAAGAAATTTCAGTGTAAACCAGTCAATGTTACCCTATGGAAAAAATGTAGGCTATCTGCTTTCAGGTAAGAACTCGACTTGCAGAGTTAAGGTTCTGGGCATAGACTCAGGGGTCCCCCAGTGTCAGGTAGGTACAGTTGGTGCACCCTCAGCGGCACAGGGGCGGCCGGGTGCAGAGTGAGTTAGGCCCAATGTTAGCCTATTGCGTACAGGGGGCCTTTGGTTGGTGGCTGCTGGCAAGCAGGCCACGCGGCTGTGGGAGCTGGGCTCCTGGTCACTTACCCAGGGCAAGTGGGGAAGTAGAGTAGGATAGGTGTTGCACTTCCAGGGGCACTCGGGCGGCTGGGTGCACGGTGCTTTTGAGCCGTCGGGCGCTCAATGGGTTTCAATGGAGAAACTGGAAGTTGAACAAAGGCTGCAAGCTCGGGCACGGAGATTCTTCAGGTGCGACCACCACTTTGAGAGGTAAGTTGGGTAGTTGGAGGATAGGTAGGCACCCCGGAGTTGGGCACAGGAGGCCGCGGGGCGCCGGGTGTCTTTTCGCGTCGGGAAATCTTACCCTCTGCTGGTCGCGGTTGGAGGGGGCCCAGGTTCTGAGGCTGCAGGCGTCGTCAGGATCGTCGAGGAGGGTCCTTGGGTGCTGGATTCTGGGTCACAGTTGCCGGGGGGACGTCCTTGTGGTCTTTGTCCACTCAGGCACAGGCCGGGGTCGGCGGGTGCAGAGTGTGCTGGAGTCGCGGTTCCTGGCTGGCACCAGGGGTTTGTTACTTGCTTTGAGCAGAACCACTGCTCGTGGGAGACCCAGTCTTCTAGAGTCACAAGGCAGTCAGGTCCTCCAGGGTTTTCGAGGTTGCTGACCACTGGAGACGCCGGGGTTTTAGCAGGAGCAGGTTCGAGGGTCGACAGGCCTGTAGGGCTGGGGCCAAGTCAGTTGGTGTCTCCCTCTTGTTAGCAGCTGCACTGCAGGTCTTCTTTCTTCTTGTTCTTCTTGCTTGTTTCGGTTTCGGGATCTAAGGAAGGAAGGTTCAGGGTGCCCCTAAATACTAAATTGAGGGGTGTTACAGTTAGGTAAAGGGCAGGGACCAATGGGTCCCTTCCCTGGGGTGGGTACACCCCCTATCCTGCCACTCTCCAGTGGGAGGGGGCAGGAGCCTAGTCCTGATTGGGCAGGGCTCCCCATCTTCAAGATGGCGAGAGCCCGGAGATGTGCTTCACCTCGCTTCCCCCACCTGAGGGGTGGGGTTGGCAGAGGCTGCACACCCCCTTTCCTCCCTTGGTGTTTCCCGCCAGTCTTCCCGCCAGAGTGGGGGCTAGAACCAGTGGGGACCAGTTGCTGAGTACAGCAAGTGGTCTCGGGAAGCTCACAAAGGCGGCATGCCTTTGAAGCTTCCCCCTGCCCATCCTGGGGGAGGAGACCTAGCACCTCGCCCAGGACGTGCATTGTTGCAGGCCTGGGAGAGCGGATGGCTCTCTACCCAGGGGTCCAGCAACATGTCTGCTGGGTGGCAGCCTAGGCAGCCTCTCAGGCAAGTCGTGGATTGTGAGTTAGATTCAGGGGGCAACTATAAGTTGCCCTCTGTCGTGCATCTTACATTAAATCCCACACTGGCATCAGTGTGGGTTTAATGTGCTGAGAAGTTTGATACCAAACTTCTCAGTCTTCAGTGTAGCCATCATGGTGCTGTGGAGTTCGTGATGACGACCTCCCAGCACCATATACTCGGAATGGCAGCACTGCACTTACAGTGCCCAGGAATGGACCTGGGTACTGTAGGGGTACAGGGCTCATGCACCTGTACCCTCACCACTGGCATAGTGCACCCAGCTAGAGGGGTGACTGAGATATGCCAGGGCAGTGTGTTTCTGGGCATGGCACACAGGGGTGTGTGCCATGTCGACTCTCTGTTTTGTTCTGCACCAAGACACTCAGCCTGCAAGGGCAGTGTGTGTGTGTCAGGGTACAGGGCCTCTAAGGGTGGCACAATAAGTGCTGCAGCCCTTAGAGGCCTTCTCTGGTCACAGTGCCCTGGGTACCTATGGTACCATTTACCAGGGGCTGACATGTGGCCAGAGATGCCAATTGAGTTTAGGCTTCAATGCAGTTTTAGGGAAGGAACACAGGCCCTGGGCACCTGATTGGCAGGAGCCCAGGGCACACTCAGTCAAAGTACATCAGCAATTCAGCAAAAAGTGGGGGCATACCATGCAAGAAAGATGGCACTTTCTCACACAACCCCCCCCCAAACGAAAGGTGATGAGACTAACCTTGCCCTATAGAGTCTTCATTGTCTAAGTGGAAGAATCTGGAAAGTCCATCTGCATTGGCATGGGCAGTCCCAGGTCTGTGTTCCACTTCAAAGTCCATTCCCTGTAGGGAGATGGACCACCTCAAAAGTTTTGGATTTTCCCCTTTCATTTGCATTAGCCATCTGAGAGGTCTGTGGTCAGTTTGAACTAGGAAGTGAGTACCAAACAAGTATGGTCTCAACTTCTTCAGGGACCAAACCACAGCAAAGGCCTCCCTCTCAATGGCACTCCAACGCTGCTCTCTGGGGAGAAGCCTCCTGCTTATAAAAGCAACAGGTTGGTCTTGGCCTTCATCATTGGTCTGGGATAGGACCGCTCCTATCCCTAGCTCAGAGGCATCAGTCTGCACTATGAACGGCTTGGCATAATCTGGAGCTTTTAGAATTAGTGCTGAGCACATTGCTTCTTTCAGGGTGTCAAAAGCCTTTTGGCAACTAACTGTCCAGTTAACCTTTTTGGGCATCTTCTTGGAGGTGAGTTCTGTGAGGGGAGTCACAATGGACCCATATCCCTTCACAAACCTCCTGTAGTACCCAGTCAAGCCAAGGAATGCCCTGACTTGGGTCTGAGTTGTTGGAGCTGCCCAGTCCAGGATGTCCTGGATCTTGGGCTGTAAGGGCTGTACCTGGCCTCCACCAACAAGATGGCCCAAGTACACCACAGTGCCCTGCCCTATCTGGCATTTGGATGCCTTGATAGTTAGACCTGCAGTTTGCAGGGCTTTTAAAACCTTCCCAAGGTGGACCAGGTGATCCTGCCAGGTGGAGCTAAAGACAGCAATATCATCAAGATAAGCTGCACTAAAGGACTCCAACCCAGCAAGGACTTGATTCACCAACCTCTGGAAGGTGGCAGGGGCATTCTTTAACCCAAAAGGCATCACAGTGAACTGATAGTGCCCATCAGGTATGGAGAATGTTGTCTTTTCTTTTGCTCCTGGGGCCATGTCAATCTGCCAGTACCCTGAAGTTAAGTCAAAGGTACTGAGGAAATTGGCTGCCCCTAGTTTGTCTATCAACTCATCTGCTCTTGGAATGGGGTGAGCATCTGTCTTGATGACAGAGTTGAGTCCTCTATAGTCCACACAGAACCTCATTTCTCTCTTTCCATCCTGTGGATGAGGTTTGGGGACCAGAACCACTGGGCCGGCCCATGGGCTCTCAGAGGGTTCAATAACCCCCAACTCCAGCATCTTGCTGACTTCAGCTTTGATGCTTTCCTTGACTTGGTCTGACTGTCGATAGATCTTGTTCTTGACAGGAGCACTGTCACCAGTGTCCACATCATGGGTACACCAGTTTGTCAGACCAGGGGTCAGGGAAAAGATGCTAGCATACTGCTGCAAGACTTGCTTGCAGTCAGCCTGCTGTTGGGCAGAGAGGGTGTCTGAAAAGACTACTCCATCTACTGACCCATCTTTTTGGCTGTAGGAGAGGAGATCAGGGAGAGGTTCACTCTCTGCTTCCTGTTCCTCATCAGTCACCATCAGCATGGTGATGTCAGCCCTGTCATTGTAGAGCTTAAGGCGGTTCACATGGATAACCCTTTTGGGTGTCCTGCTTGTGCCCAGGTCAACTAAGTAGGTGACCTCGCTCTTTTTCTCCAGGATAGGGTAAGGGCCACTCCATCTGTCCTGGAGTGCCCTTGGTGCCACTGGCTCCAAAACCCACAACTGTTGCCCAGATTCAAATTCAACCAGTGCAGCTTTTTGGTCATACCAGTGCTTCTGAAGCTCCTGGCTGGCCTCAAGATTCTTGGATGCCTTTTCCATGTACTCAGCCATTCTGGACCTTAGGCCCAAGCACATAGTCCACTATGTCTTGTTTGGGTTCTTGGAGAGGCCTCTCCCAGCCCTCCTTTACAAGACAAAGTGGTCCCCTCACAGGATGGCCAAACAGAAGCTCAAAGGGTGAGAAACCTACTCCCTTCTGTGGCACTTCTCTGTAAGCGAAAAGCAGATATGGTAAGAGGACATCCCATCTCCTTTTGAGTTTCTCAGGGAGTCCAGTAATCATGCCTTTCAATGTCTTGTTAAATCTCTCAACAAGGCCATTGGTTTGTGGATGATAGGGTGTAGTAAACTTGTACTGCACCCCACATTCCTTCCACATGTGTTTCAGGTAAGCAGACATAAAGTTAGAACCTCTGTCTGAAACCACCTCCTTAGGAAACCCTACCCTGGTGAAGACACTAAGGAGGGCCTTGGCTACTGCAGGAGCTGTAGTAGTCCTAAGTGGAATTGCTTCAGGGTACCTAGTAGCATGATCCACTACTACTAGAATGAACTTGTTCCCTGAGGCTGTGGGAGATTCAAGTGGACCCACAATGTCCACACCTACCCTTTCAAAGGGCACCCCCACCACAGGCAGTGGTATCAGGGGGGCCTTTGGGTGGCCACCTGCCTTGCCACTGGCCTGACAGGTAACACAGGAGCTGACAAACTCCTTCACCTTTTGGTGCATCTGGGGCCAGTAAAAGTGGCTAACTAGCCTTTCCCAAGTCTTGGTTTGGCCCAGAAGTCCAGCTAGGGGGATGTCATGAGCTAAAGTTAGGAGGAACTCCCTGTACTTCTGTGGCACTACCACTCTCCTGGTGGTTCCAGGATTGGGGTCTCTTGTCTCAGTGTACAGTAATCCCTCTTCCCAATAAACTCTGTGGGTACCCCTGACATCTTCCTTTGCTTCTGAAACAGTTTGCTGCCTCAGGCTTTCAAGAGTGGGACAGTCTTGCTGCCCCTGGCACAGCTCTTCCCTAGAGGGTCCCCTTGGGCCTAAGAGTTCAACCTGGTAAGGGTCAAGCTCCATGGGCTCAGTTCCCTCTGGGGTGTCCAAGTCCTCTCCCTGAGGAGAGGGGTCCTGAGTGGTTTGCTGTACAGAAGCTGGTTCCCCAGTCTTCTTACCTTTTCTCTTGGTTGGTTGGGCCATACTTTCAGGCTCCAAACCTAATTTTTCACCCTTCCTCTTGCTCTGTGCTCTAGTTTGCACACACACCAATTCAGGGATACCCAGCATGGCTGCATGGGTCTTTAGCTCAACCTCAGCCCAGGCTGAGGTTTCCAGGTCATTTCCTAGCAGACATGCAGCTGGTAACTTTTGAGAGACCACTACCTGTTTCAGGCCAGTAACCCCCCCAGCCTAATGTCACCATAGCCATTGGATGATTAGTGGTAACACTGTCAGCATTGGTGACTGGGTAGGTTTTCCCAATCAAGTATTGCTCAGGGGAAACCAGTGTGTCTCTCACCATAGTGACACTGGCACCTGTATCCCTCATAGCTTCTATCCTAGTTCCATTAACCCAGGGGTATTGTAAATACTTCTTTAAGTTGGGTGGCCACACAGCTACAGTGGCAAACTCAACTTCCCCTTCTGAAACTAGAACTGCTTCAGTGTGCATCCTGATTTGCTCTGGGCACACTGTTGATCCCATCTGTAGACTTGCCACCCCAGGTGTAGCTGTACTGGTTGCCTTAGGGGCTTGGTTGTGGGGCAAGATGTATCTACAGTTAAGTGTCCCAACTTCTTACAGTTGTTACACCAGGCCTTTGTGGGATCAAAGTTCTTCCCCCTATAAGGCTGAGGCACATAGGGAGTAGTTTGGGACCCACCCCCCTGTACAGGTTTTTGGGGCCCTTTAGAAGACTCAGACTTTTTATCTTGGGGATTCTCACCACCTTTCCCCTGGGGAGGTTTTGTAACCACCTTCTTCTGGTCACCCCCAGTGGTTGTCCTTGTCACCCTACTCTTGACCCAGTGGTCTGCCTTCTTTCCCAATTCTTAGGGAGAAATTAGACCTAGGTCTACCAAATGCTGATGCAACTTTTCATTTGTGCAATTACTTAGTATATGTTCCTTCTTAAACAAATTGTAAAGTCCAGGAAAATCATGCACATTATGTCCAGCTAACCAACCATCCAGTGTCTTTACTGAGTAGTCTACGAAGTCAATCCAGGACTGGGTCTGGGTTTTGTGAGCCCCCCTGAATCTAATTCTATACTCCTCAGTGGTGAGCCCAAATCCCTCAATCAGAGTCTTCTTCATGAGGTCATAGGACCCTGCATCTGGCCCAGAGAGGGTCAGAAGCCTGTCTCTGCAGTTACCAGAGAACAGTTCCCACAGGAGTGCCCCCAGAGACGTTTCTTTACTTTTCTTATTTCACAAGCCCTCTCAAAGGCTGTGAACCATTTGGTGATGTCATCACCTTCCTCAAATTTAGGGACAATCCCTTTGGGGATTTTAGGATCAGAAGTTTCCTCCCTATCCTTAGTTTTAGTTTTGCTGCCACCATTGATGGGTGCTAAACCCATCTCCTGTCTTTCCTTCTCTAGAGCCAGGAGTCTGGTCTCTAGGTCCAGTCTTTTGGCCAACCTTGCTAAAAGGCTGTCCTCCTCACTGAGGCTATCCTCAGTGTCCTCTCTGGGACCTGAACCACCTAGGTGGCCCCTAGGTCCCCAAAGGTTAATTCTTGGAAATAAGGGTGCAGTGACCCTTTCTTCCCTAGGCAGTGGTGGAGGTGGGTTCCTCTCTCCATCCTCCTCACTCCTTTCCTCCTCTGCTTGGTCATCACCATGCTCAGAGGGGTGGGCCTTGGCATACTCAGCCAGGAGCTCCTGGAGCCCTTGTTTGGTTGGATGCTGGCCCATTGGTATATTTTTAAGTTTACATAAGGACCTTACCTCTTTGAAAGACAAGTGAAGGTAAGGGGTGAGGTCGAGCTCCTCAACCATGTCCTGTATGTCATTACTATTTTCACTAATAGCTGGGTTCTTTTCTTGAGACATTCTAACAAAAGTTCTAACCCCTCTACCCTTGACTATAGTGACTTTTTATTTTCAAAAATTCTAAAGGGACTTAAGCAAGGGCGTAGCAAGACTTTTAGTAGTTTGGAAAAAATGCCAATTTGAAAATAATCAGAATTCTAAAAGCAATTTAAGAGTTCTGTCGTGTGATCAGATGGTAACCAAGTAGTCCAACAAATGCAAGTTTGTATCCCACCGCTGATCCACCAATGTAAGAAAGTGGCTCTGTATATACTGAACCAAAGTAAGGTTCAGTGTGCACAGAGTCCACAGTCCCCAGAGGTTTGGCAGAGGCTAAAGTTAGATATAACCTTACTCTCTAAAGTGGTAGCTTGGTCGAGCAGTAAGGCAGTATCAGAGGACAGTGTAAAGCATTTGTTGTACACACTCAGTCAGCAAATGGTCTCACACACTCAAGAACTGAACTCTAGGCCAATTGTTTTGTATGTAAAAATATATAGTTGTTTTATTTTAGAACCAACAATAGGGATCAAAATAATTTCTCAGAATCAAATGCTGTAGTTGTATACTTTCAATAAGCAATAGACTTTTAAATGCAATAGTTACAGTTGTTGCAATAGGCAACACAATTCCAACACAATTATAACATTGAGCTCAATCGGGAATTTTAAGTAAATGCAATATCAATTACTTTGCGTATGATTTTCTTACTCAGGGCTGGATCCTGGATTCAGCCCTGATGCATTTCCTGTAAACAGTTGAAAGAAATCGTTTTTGTTACACAGGCGATTTTTAAGGAATATTTGTTTGTTTCAAAAATCGACACTTAGAAGAATTTCTGGAGAAAACCAGGTAATGTTATCCTATGGAGGAAAATCAAGTTATCGGTAGGTACAGTTGTAATTGCTTTTCAGGGTCAGTGCTGGGCACCAAGATCCAGCACTGGGATCTCTCCTGATAACAGGTGAGTAATTTTGTTTTAGTTGATCGGACGATTTTTAGTGAATATTTTAAAGTTTCAAAACTCGACACTTAGAAGAAATTTCAGTGTAAACCAGTCAATGTTACCCTATGGAGAAAATGTAGGTTATCGGCTTTCAGGTAAGTACTCGACTTGCAGAGTTAAGGTTCTGGGCATAGACTCAGGGGTCCCCCAGGGTCAGGTAGGTACAGTTGGTGCACCCTCAGCGGCACAGGGACGGCCGGGTGCAGAGTGAGTTAGGCCCAATGTTAGCCTATGGCGGACAGGGGGCCTTTGGTTGGTGGCTGCTGGCAAGCAGGCCACGCGGCTGTGGGAGCTGGGCTCCTGGTCACTTACCCAGGGCAAGTGGGGAAGTAGAGTAGGATAGATGTTGCACTTCCAGGGGCACTCGGGCGGCTGGGTGCAGGGTGCTTTTGAGCCGTCGGGCGCTCAATGGGTTTCAATGGAGAAACTGGAAGTTGAACAAGGGCTGCAAGCTCGGGCACGGAGATTCTTCAGGTGCGACCACCACTTCGAGAGGTAAGTTGGGTAGTTGGAGGATAGGTAGGCACCCCGGAGTTGGGCACAGGAGGCCGCAGGGCGCCGGGTGCAGGGGTGTCTTTTCGCGTCGGGAAATCTTACCCTCTGCTGGTCGCGGTTGGAGGGGGCCCAGGTTCTGAGGCTGCAGGCGTCGTCAGGATCGTCGAGTAGGGTCCTTGGGTGCTGGATTCTGGGTCACAGTCGCCGGGGGGACGTACTCGTGGTCTTTGTCAACTCAGGCACAGGCCAGGCTCGGCGGGTGCAGAGTGTGCTGGAGTCGCGGTTCCTGGCTGGCACCAGGGGTTTGTTACTTGCTTTGAGCAGAACCACTGCTCGTGGGAGTCCCAGTCTTCTAGAGTCACAAGGCAGTCAGGTCCTCCGGGGTTTTCGAGGTTGCTGACCACTGGAGACGCCGGGGTTTTAGCAGGAGCAGGTTCGAGGGTCGACAGGCCTGTAGGGCTGGGGCCAAGTCAGTTGGTGTCTCCCTCTTGTTAGCAGCTGCACAGCAGGTTTTCTTTCTTCTTGTTCTTCTTGCTTGTTTCGGTTTCGGGATCTAAGGAAGGAAGGTTCAGGGTGCCCCTAAATACTAAATTGAGGGGCGTTGCAGGTAGGTAAAGGGCAGGGACCAATGGGTCCCTTCCCTGGGGTGGCTACACCCCCTATCCTGCCACTCTCCAGTGGGAGGGGGCAGGAGCCTAGTCCTGATTGGGCAGGGCTCCCCATCTTCAAGATGGCGAGAGCCCGGAGATGTGCTTCACCTCGCTTCCCCCACCTGAGGGGTGGGGTTGGCAGAGGCTGGCACACCCCCTTTCCTCCCTTGGCGTTTCCCGCCAGTCTTCCCGCCAGAGTGGGGGCTAGAACCAGTGGGGACCAGTTGCTGAGTACAGCAAGTGGTCTGGGGAAGCTCACAAAGGCGGCATGCCTTTAAAGCTTCCCCCTGCCCATCCTGGGGGAGGAGACCTAGCACCTCGCCCAGGACGTGCATTGTTGCAGGCCCGGGAGAGCGGATGGCTCTCTACCCAGGGGTCCAGC
This sequence comes from Calotriton arnoldi, assembly GCA_963921515.1. Taxonomy (NCBI): domain Eukaryota; kingdom Metazoa; phylum Chordata; class Amphibia; order Caudata; family Salamandridae; genus Calotriton; species Calotriton arnoldi. Next base: position 349,493 of record CAWUFW010013566.1, read on the forward strand.
AACATGTCTACTGGGTGGCAGCCTAGGCAGCCTCTCAGGCAAGACGTGGATTGTGGGTTAGGTTCAGGGGCAACTCTAAGTTGCCCTCTGTCGTGCATCTTACATTAAATCCCACACTGGCATCAGTGTGGGTTTAATGTGCTGAGAAGTTTGATACCAAACTTCTCAGTCTTCAGTGTAGCCATCATGGTGCTGTGGAGTTCGTGATGACGACCTCCCAGCACCATATACTCGGAATGGCAGCACTGCACTTACAGTGCCCAGGAATGGACCTGGGTACTGTAGGGGTACAGGGCTCATGCACCTGTACCCTCACCACTGGCATAGTGCACCCAGCTAGAGGGGTGACTGAGATATGCCAGGGCAGTGTGTTTGTGGGCATGGCACACAGGGGTGTGTGCCATGTCGACTCTCTGTTTTGTTCTGCACCAAGACACTCAGCCTGCAAGGGCAGTGTGTGTGTGTCAGGGTACAGGGCCTCTAAGGGTGGCACAATAAGTGCTGCAGCCCTTATAGGCCTTCTCTGGTCACAGTGCCCTGGGTACCTATGGTACCATTTACCAGCGGCTGACATGTGGCCAGAGATGCCAATTGGGTTTAGGCTTCAATGCAGTTTTAGGGAAGGAACACAGGCCCTGGGCACCTGATTGGCAGGAGCCCAGGGCACACTCAGTCAAAGTACATCAGCAATTCAGCAAAAAGTGGGGGCATACCATGCAAGAAAGATGGCACTTTCTCACACTCATCTATTATGTATGAACCGTTATACCTTAAGGGTTCATTCCTGACGTCTTCCTCTGTCCGACTTCACGTCAATGCTAACATTCCACGACACCTACCAGGTATAAATATACCTTCCCTTGCCCAAGCAAGTTAGAAGAGACCTCGACTTCAGAGGAGCCCGTATCCCGGCCTGACGCACTGAGAAGACGCTGCCATTCCTGCACGCAGACGAATCCAGCTTCCAGTGTTCTGACTCCCTTCGCGGGGCGTTAGAGTTCCAGATCCGGCAGGAGATTCCCACCTCTCTCATTCTCAAGGTATGGAGCTGACTAGAACCTAGAGGGACTCTTGGCATACTATACTTGGCATACTAGACTTAACATACTCTTAGTATACCAGACTAGAGAATACTCCACCTACTTCTACCTTTCCCTACACCTAGACTAGGTTAGGTACATTGGGGTAGAACTAGCTTAGAGACGCATCTTATGAGTACTCGCATTTTTAGCTCATGTTATTTTTGTACATGAATATATGCTAAAAGATAATGCAAGCGCAGTATTATTTATTTCTACTGCTTACGCTGTACATTATTTATCTTGCATACTGTCTTGTGATCATAACAGCACATATCTCTTACACGAGAAACAAGACTGTTCAATAAAATCCTTTTTATTGAAACGCCCGTCTTTCCTTTCTGTGTAACTCTGTAGAAACTAAGCATGCACGATTGAATGAGTGAAACTGTTATCTATTGTTTCCACGATTCTGAGACGTGTTCCGCTTCTAAAGGGAAACAAAGTTGTCATGTTTTTCGGTTGCCAGAAACTACTCCCTTCTTGTTCTCAAGGAGTTTCTAGTGGCCTCTGAGCTAGCTGGCACAGGTAATTAAGTTTAATATAATCGATAGGGACATATCGACCTTAGTCCTATGTCAAACTTATAGGTTATATTATTCCAATGCTCAGAGCCTATTAGGGAAATAGGAACTACACTACACTTCATACATGCACCCATTCAACAACAAAAACCATAACATCACATCCACAATCATCCATCAACCCAAAGGTATATGCACAAGCACCATTATCTCTGCGCACAGGCGTCTGAATTTAATCACAAACTCCCATACACAAACACAGCTCACTCCTCACACCTGCACCAATCAACATATGTCTATATAATCAAAATACGAATGACCACACAGCCACCAAGCTATATGGCCACACATAACAGTATACGCTTACACAGCTAACTTCTTATTTCCAAACACACACAATAGTACATACTTACAGCAAAATATAATAGAACCACATGCACATCATCTTATGGCAACACAACAGTCAGACAACCACACGGCCAGTGTGTAGCATTTACCCAGGCTATACGGTGTCATTTAAGTAAGTTAGCTATGCAAACATACATCCCTTTAGTCACAAAATAAAATAAAGCATTGATTCAAACACATAACATTCTAGTCATATAGCCAGCATGCAGTTTACGACTACACCACCAATACGACGACCATCTTGAACCTACACAGCTACCATTTTAAAGTGTTCAATAGTGTCACTTCTCAAATGTTAGCATGTGTTCATCGAACTTTTCACACATTTATAAACACAAGCATATTACCAAGGGCAGTATCGCCACTTTAGCGGCACTTTTTGAAAACAAAGCGGCAATATTTTTATCGCCCTATTAGCAATCTGTCGCTAACAGCTGTTAGCGACAGCTTAATGGCGATAGCGTCCGTTTTGTTGCCGCTTTGCATGTCAGCGATAATTATCGCTAATGACATGCGAAGTAGGCATTCCCAACTAAAAGCAACTGCAAACAGTCGCAAACACAACTTCCCCCTACTATCAATGCCCGCGAAGCGATAAAAAAAGTTGCGCTAACCGCGATTATCGCTGGAATTTAACACCTGCTAAAAACGTGACTTAACCATCTTGTCAATGGGAGGTGGATTATAAGATTAAGTCCTCACCTGCCTATTAGCAAGCTTTTCATTAGCGCAGTGAATTTATCGCTGGATTTCTCGCGCTATTGCTGGGTTTCGCCGCTATCGCTGGATTTTTTATCGCCTTGGAGATAAGCGTTGATAATAACGCGTTATCTCCGCGATGAAATCCAGCGATAGCCGGCGATAAAAAAAACATAATTATCGCAAATCCTTGGTAATATGCCCCATGGTTTATCACGTATTAACATTGGTGAGGGGCGATTGGGCGAATTAAGGTCGACTTAGTACTGTGGGATCAGAACACAAGGTGAAAGTATCAATATATATGTTTTGAGAAATAGACATATTAATGCCTTAAGTAGCTAATGATGACAATACTTTCTCTCACAATATATCTGCCTTACAAAATCTGGATGCTAACATGTACCTTTTTCGAATCCCTTTGATACCCTTGCAAAATTTAGAGTACCCCCTTTGAAGGCGAAGATCTTCCATTAAATTGGTCTCGAGGGGTATACACTGGGTCATTTATAGAGAAAGAGAGCCTATTAAATTTCAGACTCTGTCCTGCATCCCCATGCCAGGTGCATCGGTGAATAGCACGTATGCAAAGGCTCATAAATCTGTGATTAGCAAGTCTGAAGGGGGTGCAATTGGTCTTCTGTGAGCTCTGTGCTTATTGAAATCCAGGGAGCCTTGGATAAAGTGAATTCCATTCAGGGTCAGTGTCTAATGGTGGCCCATAGAGTGGAGGTAGTGTCACTCCTACGTTCATTAAATGCTTCTGGGGGCATTCTGTTGTTGGGGCACAGTCCTTCACATAGTAGGTCAGTGCCTGTAGAATGAGAAAGGTTTTGGGTTGCAGCTGGTGTCACTAAAGTTGGGTCTGTCTTGGTCAGAGGCAGTAAGAGGCCAGATTGATGGGTTGACAGGTCGACAAGGAAAGGCTCAGCCATTCACCAGTCCCTACTTTGATAATTGTAGACTGATGGGTATAAGATGTGGTCATTCATGCTTGATGCCAATACATGTGAAGCGGGGAGTGAAGTGAGGATCTGGGCAGGGTAACTCATGTCCAGTCAAAACCTCTGGATTGCAACTACTGCAGTCAGTTGCCTTTTCACTTGGTGCCTCTGAAATGCTAGAGTGGCTTGAGTGGAGTAAGAGACATGTCAACTCAAGATCTCTAGTCTCTGTTGAGTCTGGGGCAAAGTCACTCACATACCACAGCGGCCTCAGAGAGAAGGGTGAGATGTGTCAGGCCAGAATGCTGCAACCTGTTTAAACTGAGGGGGAGGGGGGCAGAATTGTGAAAAATTGTAAACCAGAATAGTAATTCGGGATGATATGGTGCCTGTTCACAATATCTCTAAGTGTACTGAACAGTTATATACATATTTACATATAGTCTTCCTTTCCTCTGGATACGTACCTTGATCATAATAGTGGGAACACATTGGCAGAACGGGATTCACATATTATTTTCAAAGGATTAACATTCACCGCTTGAAAAGTAAAATCGTTCTATGTATGTCACTGAAATAAAAATGTATTAATATTTAGTGAGCAAAAGGGAAACAAAACTGCATGCAAAATCTATAACACCATTTACTTCAGCACAATAAATAAGAAGTTAATTAGCTTTAAACGAGCTAAACAGGAGACTGCAGTGTGAAAATCCCCTGAGCCTCATACAAGTTCACTGTTTATAGTTATAAATATACAAAACAAGATTAGGCTTTTCATATAATTATTCCTTGATTTTCATTTTTGCTACGGAACTGCCCGAGAGTATTGTGATTCATGAATAAATAAGACCTTTCCTTCCGCATTTGAACCTAGTTGAAATTTTAAAATAACATAAATAACAAGATCTATGCATGCCTTGCTAATCAATTGCGATTGATGGTTGCGGAGTTCTGATTTTTTTCAATTTCTGTATTTACTGCCTTCAATTTAATGAATTTATATAGTCTCGTTTCGTGATTTTTGTTGAGCTAAGCATGTTCAACCCATAGGGTTTTATGTATGGATAAGTGTGGCTTACTCTTATAGATCTCATGGCTTATTCCTGGTTAATCCTGCAACCAGGAGTAAGCCAAGAGCACTACAAAAGTAAGTCTTAGTAAAAAAAAAAGTTAGAATTAGACACGATATCATCTAAAATCAAAGCCTCGTCCTAAAGTATATTTAGGAAAAGGGATGAATAAAAGGGAAGAAAGAGTTGAGTGAATTATTATGTAAAACTTAGCGAACTATCCAAACTATTTACAAAAAAACTACATATAGTTCACTAACAAAATGTCGCTATAAGTATGTTTACAGAGCCTGAAAGGGGAAGGGATGCCCTCCCATACATTATGCGTTGTAGGAGAATTTATTTCACTTTAGGGAAAAATTGTCTACAATGAAGTAAGAGATAAATAGAACATTTAAATTCTACTTAACCTTGCGGATTGTCTGCCTTGGACAATCGTCCAAGTAGAAGGGTAGAGGAACATGTTGGTGCTTGGAAAAACACTAAAATCACTTTTTCCCCCCTTTTATTAGTATACACATAGTTGCAAGTCTAACACTGTAGTAAGCGTATTTCTACTTGCTTTGATTTGCAATGTTCATTATTAATTATTTACTGCGATGAATTACTTCGGATGTCATCAAGGTCATTGCGTCTGATCACACACACTGTTGATGTGTCCTGAAAGATATTGTGTTCCTTGGTCTATACCACCATTCAATATATGGAATTATATTTACAATTTACAACCAGTAGCAACTAATAGTCCTCTGAACCCTCTTATTTTCAGGATTGTTTTTTCCAGTACGTCTAATCAACACATACCAGAAAAAGCAACATCACTTGAACCAGGGCATTTGGAGCCAGGAGCGTAACAGACACTCCTGCAGCCCTAACAATGCGGGTGGGGGGCCCAGTCTTCAGTACGTGAAAGGGGGCCCCCTCAGCTCATCTCTGCAGAGCTGTGGGTCTCTTGCTCTAAAGCAGTTGCAGTGTGCAGCCTGCTCTGAGCTGCACGCACTGACCCAGGACTGCAGCGAAACAAAGTAACAACTTACATTGTTTCTCTTCAGTCCGCGCCCGCCAGGCCCCTCACGAGGATGGGGGTGGGGGCCCTCAGAGAGAGCATTCTCCATAGGGCACTGCTCATCTGAGAAGGAACGAGGTAGCACAGAGGTGACTGGGGCAGGAGAATGTTTGCAGCTCCAGGAACAGGACTCTGCTGGGACACAATGGAAGGTACAAAATCAGGGGCATAACTATAAGTGGTGCAGCTGGTGCAGTGGCACCGAGGTTCAGGAGCAAGGGAGGCCCACCTTGCCGGTGTAGACTGCATTTATTTTACTCTTTGGCTGCTCAGATCAGTTTTTTTTCTCGTACATGCCCTGCACCAACCTCTCTGTTTCCACTCGCTGGAGAGAAACTGGAAGGGCAGGTAGAAAAAAAGCACACCGGCCCCAGATAGGCATCAGAGATGAGCAGTGGTTTAATTTGTAGATTATTTCTGAGAGACTGGATTCTGATGGTGGTCTGGCTGCTTGTCAGGAGTTGTGATGCTTTATAAGTGAGAGCATCAGCCATCCAGCGAAAGAGCAGTTCATAATCAAGACACTTTAGAGGAGGTGCTGAGAAGGCACTTGCAAGGCTTTCAGCTCATCACTCACACCACCTCCAAGCTCAATTGCTATATACATATTTTCCCCTAAAAGCTAGAAGAACCTATAAAAATGAACCAGTAGTGGAAAGTTTAAATAAACGCATCTAAGAAGAGAAAGTGATTTCCCAGGATGAATGAAGGTGAGTGCTTCTGTTCTTTTCTAGAAACTTAGACACTTACTTGGCATTAAACTAAAGTTTGTTTTCTGTACATACATTCCCTCCTGGGGTGCAAAGTCTTTTCCATTTTTTGAGGGGATGCTAGGGCTCCTTAACACAATGTTATAAATGTGCTTAGATTCACAGCAGTCCATTTGGTTGCAGCACGTGTTGGAGAAAGGTGCCTTGACCTGACCTCCATGGTAGACACTGCAGAGACCCCAAGCACATAAAGCGCCGGCCAGTGCATATTTGAACGTAGGGGCAAAAATGCTGCAATTTGTATTTTTCAGATGACATTATGTTGTTTAAACCTGAATGCACTGTTATATTAGAATGCTGCCTATCCATGAGGTGATGCAGCCCTTGCAGTTATCTAACATATTTCTCCGGTATCGGATTCTAACCTTATTTAATAGTTTCATTCTCAAGTGCAAAGTGAGATGTCTACACATAAAGAAGTCTGAATTCTCTGAGAGAAATATAAGGGGCACAGTGGAAGATGCAATTAGAGCGGAGAGCGGAGAGCGCATCAGTCAGAGCAAGAAAAAGACAGAAAGGAAAAATGTGATTGAAAAGTGTAACAATGTGAAGGGAAACAAATGTGAGAAGAAATTAGGTGACAGAAGAAGGGGTGAAGAACGAGAGAGGGAGGAAAAACAGAAAGTAAAATTGAGGGGGAGCAAGATAATGAGAAGGAGATAAAGGAAAAGAATGAGAGTAACCGAGGCAGGGAGAGAGAGAGAAAGAGAGACGAAAGGCGAGAGAACTAAGAAGAGAAAAGAAGACTTTGAGATAGGGAGAGAGAAGATACAGTGAGACCAAAAGGGAGACATGTTTTGTGATCTGTTGTTCATGAATTCGAATTTCAACTTGGCCAAGTCATGGTTTAATCTTTTTGAGGTTGGTAAATTTGTACAGTAATACCTTTGAGACTGTAGAAATGCAGAACAAAGCACTATGTAAAAACACGTTATTATAAGAGTTGCCTTGAGGTGAAGAGGGTTAGTAGAGAGTTCCAAAGACCAAAGGAGAGTGAAATAAGTATCCAGTGATCGAGAGTAACAGCGAAAATGTAAGACCACAAACCAGAGAAACCTTAAAACACCCCCAGATGTGAATATATAAACAGAGAGGAAAAAAGTAAGCTTTGAAGAGCACAAATGTGTGCATGTAAGAAAATGAACGGGGTTAGAGCTGTGGAAAATGTATTAATTTGCACAGAGGAAAAAACACTCTGGCGTATGAAAGAATACAAGATCAAAGAGTGAAAGAGAGCCCCAAAGAGAAAGCATAAAAGGCGCCTGAGAAGAGAGCCACATGAAGAATGAAAGAGACCCACAAGAGCAAACAAGACCCCCTTGGGAAAGAGGGACAAAGACAGATAAGCCATAAGAGAGAGCATATTAAGTTTGAGTTTTGTAAGAATTACTGAAAAACAATACATTTTCTTTCTGTTGAACATCATCAACACATGATGTGCAGAGAAAATTTAAAAAGCCAGAGATGGTAGATTGTGTTGAGTGGACCGGTGTCAGGGGATACATAAAGAGAAGGGAGGGGTGAGCGAGGAGCAAAGAGGGAAAGGTAATGTTAGACAACCTAGGAGAGAGTGAAAGAAATCCTTTCAAATAGATCAAGAGATGGGGCGAAGAAAAGCCTCTGTGGGATGGATGAAGCAGGGCCTCTGAGAGCAATAGTACGGGCCCCAGGGAGGCAGAAAGGGTGAAAGAAACAAGCCCAGAGAGAGGTGATAAAAAGTGTTGAAAAAGAGAATGAAAGAAAGAGCCCCATAAATATAGGGTAAAAATATACCAAATAAGAAAATGGGTGGGAGAGACTGGGAACCCACAAAGAGAGTGAAAAAGTGAGAGAGAGAGTCAGTGAAAGACAAAGGGAAAGGGGAGAAGGCTTCTGAAAAGTATTAAGACTTTGCAAAAGAGAGAGAATAATGCAGAAAGAGAAATCCACTGAAACAATGGGTAAAGGAGGCACACAGGAAGAAAATTAGGTAAAGGAAACACTGGGAAAGAGGCGATCAGTATTCCCTTTACATGAGTTGGTTGTCAGTGTTCAGTGCATGTGTGATGTGGTGAATTGTGAGCATAGAGTTTGAAGTTCTCTAGTTAAGTGTAAATAGCTCACCCTGGTCTGATCAGCCACTGCCGTATTCCCCAACAGTGCTATCTTCTCAGACTGCTCAGCGGGCTCTAGGTTCATTCATCAAGGCTCATGGGCCAGTTCTGCATGTTCCATAATTAAAATCCAACTCTGTGTTAGGGATTAAACTTTCCAAGCTAATAACGCTTAATACATTGATGATTTGACCTTTAAGGCTCACATTTACCATCAAACTAATCAACATGAATGTACTTTTCTTCAATCTTGGTGCAATTAAAATATCTTTGTTTATAAAATATGTAAGTATTTTGTGGCATATTCTATTCTGCTTGATATAATGAGGTCTTGGCTTTTTCCTAAAATGTTTTAATTTGGTTCATTCTCCTTATAAATAGTGCTTCTTATTGATGTACACCCCTTTGAATTTTACTTGTGTTGATGGAATAATATTTTAACAATGTTAAAATGTAAATATTTTGCAGAGCCATTGATCTTTTATGGTTCAAATCTTTTTATTAATTTATCCAGAAACAAATACTCTTACCTACATCAAAAGGCCAATGAGGTAGAAAGTGGGACATAACAGTGGGAGAACAGAAGAAGGAGATAGGAGGCGGGGAAGGGAGGGTACCGGGGGGGACTGGGGAAGCAGGAGGGGAGGGAGAAAATATCAGGAGTTGTTACCCAGGGAGCATAGCCTCTCTCCCCAGAATTAGCTCTTTCGCAACATATTCCGTGTCAGCAGGCGGGGCCTTTTGTGTGTCGTACCCACTGCGGTCAGTCTTTGTCTTGGGGGTCAGGTGTGCCCCCTCATCCTGTAAGTTGGCGCACTCACAAGTAAAGAGGACGAGTAAGTTCCCAAAAGTCCTGTTTCAGAGATAGGATGCATGGGCCCCTCATTTAGTCAAAGTGTAACAAATTGTTCTCCAGGGAAGCTGTAAGCTTTTCCATCCCTTTAAGGTCCCACAGTTTATGTAGCCAGTCAAAGTGAGACGACAATGTGTCTGTGCCCCATTTGGCTTAGAATACATGTTTTGCCCAACACAAATCCAAAAGCCATTATTATTGCCTTCCCTTTGCTAGAGTGTAGAGGGTGTATTGGGGTATTGGGGAGTCCCAGTAGGACATAGCTAGGAAGACAGGGTATATCTGTTGCAAATGTTTCATTGATATCTTTCAGCTCTTCCTACCAGTAGCGTTTGAGTTTCGGACAGAGCCAGAGGAGATGAGTCAGTGTGTCTGGGTGGGCACAGTTGCGCTAACAGCCATTAGGACTGTTGGGTTTCCACTTTGCCTTTTTGGCTGCGGTGTAGTACCAATAGTGTATAATTTAAGCATTGTTTCTTTTCCCAAGGCACGGAATGAGGAGGTGTGCATTTTGTGGAGGATGTCAGTCCATTTCTTTAGGATGAGATGAAGGTCCAGCTTAGCTTCCGACCTGCAAGACTAGAATAGTTGCGCAGTTCCCATGTTTTGAATCGTGTACCCAGACCCGCCTTATCCAGTATGCCTCACAGAAAAAGGCCTGTGCACTCAATCAAATGCATTTTCTCTGTCAATTGACAAGAGAAGTGCTAGGACGCACTCTACACTGATTGTGTGTCTGTCTGTCAGTCTCTCAGACACCCTGGAAGAGAAAGCTGCACGGTGTGGAAGGTTATGTTTCTGACTGTTTGGCTTTGTCTTTATCGATTTAGAGAAATTTGAGGAAAACAACATGGATTGTTTCTGCAGGAAAGTAGGTTGGAGAAAGAGGTAGGTCTTACTTTTGGGCTGATGATCAACAAGTCAGGAGTTGGGGAAACTAGTGAGTCTTGAGTAGCGGCATCACATGTTGGTAGGTTGGATGTTGGCAGGAGATCCTTGAGTTGTTCTCTGAACAGTAGCAGGTTGGATGGGTTGTGATGTGCTACAGGAAGTCTGTTTCAGGAGCTGTTGTCAAACATTAAATGGATCAGCCCTCTGCAGAGTATTTTAAAGTGAGTTATTGGGAAGAAGGTGTGGGGTTGGAACACAGCTTATTTTTTGGGGTTATTATGTCCTTGATCGATAGTGGTGCTTATCAGTAAATGGCTTTGTGAGGTAGTGGTGCGGAAGTTGAAAAAGAACCAAAAGCGAGGTGTTAGCATCCAGGAAACACAACAATGGACTGTTTATATACATCTGTCCTTAACAAATACTGTGGCCAAGAATGGTAACAGATAGCTGCATGTGTTAAAAACCTTAGCACTGCCTGGTCTCTCCAATTTTTATCAGAGTGTGGACACCAATGAATTAGCAAAATTAAAAGGCAGAAGCGAGAGATTCCAAGACCAGGTTTACTAATGTCACAGCTGATGGAAAATGTTGATAAACACACTCTGACCACAAGAAAAGTGTACATCTTCTTTAAGCCACTGTGCTGACCTAAATGATGCACCTCATGCATTATACTCTTTTTGACTTTTCCCTATGTTGGAATATGCCTGGGGTTTTTGGGGAGTTGTGTCAATGTGAATGTCTCTAGGTAGGAGGTATTGACCTGGTGGGGGCTTCTTTTCTTGTTTGCATAAGAGTGCTATGTCACTGTACAGAATACAACTAGAATGCTGTATGAGTGGTAAGGGAAGTGAAGGGGTGATTGAACAAGGCGATTATACATGGTCCAAAAAAAAGTGCTGGTGGTGGTTCAGAGGTAAGGAAGTGTCCCCCCCTCCTCCAGTAAAATCCTCTCCTCCATCAGTGGCCTTTTTGTATGTGTGTGAGTGTGTGGGCATGTGTGTATGTAGATGGAGAGAGAGGGATTCTAACATTTTAATTAAACAACATTGATTTGCTACAAAAGGTAGTTGGACACTTTAATGTGTGTGGCAAGGTGCAGTGTCTGTTTTTTCTGTGTCATCACCTGATACATTGAGCAGCTGTGTTGGTGGGCACCAGGGGGACCAGGACAAATAGCACTGGGGAACTGGCACTATCTGGCCTCTCTAGAGACACCAGTGAAGATTCTGGAGTAAATAAATACAACCTTTGAGGCTAGGGGTTCTGGGAGAGTATGAGGGTGAAGAAGGGCAATGAGAGCTCAAGGCCAGAGATCCAGCCTCCATGTCACTTCTAGTCTACAATACAGCTGTGAATCCGGTAGGCCCTTCACTCATGGACCAGGTCTGTACAGGATTGATAAAGAGCATAGTGATAGATAAGAAAGCACTGGAAGCGCTAATCGAGGGACACAGCGAGCAAGTATGCAGGAAAGAAGTCGCAAGGTGCTATAAGGACAAGGTCAGCTGGAAAGCTGTAAGGAAGAGAGGGTGTGGTATAAAAGAGGAAGAGAGAAAAGAAAGGTAGGGAATGGAGAGAGTGAGAAAATGGACCAAGGAAATACAAAGGAGATAGCATAAAAAGAGCAGAGCAAGGGAGAGAAATACTGCACAGGAGATAGGAAAAGCATAGTGGAAAGATTTTGACGGGATGGGAGAGAAAAAGTAGGAGATAAAAGTGACAGAGAATAGAAAGAAAAAGGCTGGGATGAGAATGAAGGAAAGATAGGATGGTCAGAAATGATGGAAAGGAAGAGATAGGAAGCAAGAGGAAGGAAGGAGGTGTGAAAGAGAAGGAGCAGTGGATGCACTTTAGTTAAAACTGAACGATGAGTGGACCAGATGTTGCATAACCTGACAAGAGTCTGCAAAACGAAACCCACTTAAAATTGGACAAACTTCCCCGCCGTACTGATGGCAGGGACACTGTATTGGATAGACCACCACCTATGATACACTGCTGGCAGAGTATGCCCAACTATGAACTCCACCATCCAGGGTTACCTATAATGGGCATATTGGTAACAGTGGAGGAACAATAGTCCCCGAGGCCCTGCAGTTCGGCCGGTCTCTGGCCTGAAAGCTCTTGACTGGCTCGGAGTGTGGGGGGGGCCTTCCATATACTTTACAGGGGGCCCCCTCAAGTTTCCTTACGCCACTGTTTGGAGCAAGAAGCAGTTAGCCTTGGACTTTTGAGGGGTATTTATTTTTAAGAACCTAAGGCCCAGACTTTCAAAACTGTAACACAATGCAGGACAGCAGGCCAATGTTGCTGCTCTGGGTTGCATGTCAGGGAGAGAGAAGGAAAGCACAATATCTACTAAAATATGGTGCTATCCTGCTCCATCCATGGTGCTGGAGCACAATTAGCTGCTGAGCGCCATGCACACACGTTTTTTCCATAGTGCAATGGTGTCTGTGTGAGTCTAGCTTATGTTTTGTACTGGAAGGCTACCCTTCCAGTACAAAATACCATATATACAGTAATTTAAAAACTTTTTTCCACATTAGGTGTGTGCAGCACCCATGCAAAGTAGTGATGTTAGGAGAAATAAAAGCATTCCTCTTTTTAATCCGTGCTTTCAAGTGGCATTACTTTTTAGTGCAAAATCTTGTCTACTATTGTTAGTAGATATGGTCTTAAGTCAAAAAGCATGGGTTGTTGCACGAGAACACCCATGTACCTTCTATGGAGCGCCACCCCCCTCCCCACCACCGCCGACAAGACAACCGTCATGACCTGGAATCCCCCCACCGTCGAACACATCACTGCGACCATGAAGAAAACCCACTCAGGAGCCCCAACGGACCCCTGCCCACCGCACATATTCCACAGGGCCGCCGCCGCCATCGCACCCGAACTAGGACGGACCATCAACGCCTATTTCAGATCCGGCATCTTCCCAGACGACTGGAAGCGGGCAGAGGTTAAACCCCTCCTCAAGAAACCATCGGCCGACCCTACGGACCTGAAAAACTACCGGCCCATCTCTCTCGTCCCCTTCGCGGCCAAAGTCACCGAGAGACTCATAAATGCCCAGCTGACCGCCTTCATCAGAAGAGAACTCCATCCTAGATGCCTCCCAGTCGGGATTCTGCAGCAACCACAACACCCAGACCGCCCTCCTCGCCGCCACTGACGACATCCGCATGCTACTCGACCAGGGACACACTGCGGCCCTCATCCTCCTAGCCCTCTCCGCAGCCTTCGACACAGTCTCACATCGCATGCTCGCAGCCAGACTTCACGACGCGGGGATACGAGGAGCCGACCTCGACTGGATCCAATCCTTTCTCTCCGGTAGAACCCAGAGGATCAGACTCCCTCCCTTCCTCTCCGAACCCACCGATATCAACTGCGGAGTACCCCAAGGATCATCGTTCAGCCCCATGCTCTTCAACATCTACATGGCCACCCTCGCAGCCATCGTCAGACAGCATGGACTCAGCATTGTATCCTACGCCGACGACACCCAGCTCTTCCTCTCACTCACAAAGAATCCCAAAGACACCAGACTCTGCTTCCAGGAAGGAATGAAGAACGTCGCAGCCTGGATGAAAGACAGCTGCTTGAAGCTCAACTCAGAGAAAACTGAGGTCCTCATCCTCGGACCCTGCACCTCCGCCTGGGACAACACCTGGTGGCCCTCCACCCTCGGAAATTCACCCACCCCTACAGACCACGCACTAAACCTCGGCATCATCCTCAACTCCTCCCTCTCCATGAACCGCCAGATCAACGCTGTTGCCTCCACCAGTTTCAACTGCCTGCGCATCCTTCGCAAGACCTTCAAATGGATCCCCCTCGACTGCAGAAGGACCGTCACCCACACGCTAAAAACCAGCCGACTGGATTACGGCAACGCACTATACGCCGGAATCAACAGAACTCTTCTACACAAACTCCAAACCATCCAGAACGCCACAGCCAGACTCGTCCTCGGAACACCGCGTCGCGAACACATGACCCAACACCTACAAGACCTTCACTGGCTCATCGTCGAGAAGAGGGTCACCTTCAAACTCCTCACCCACACCTACAAATCCCTCAACAACATCGGACCCAAATACCTCAACAAGAGAATCTCCTTCCACGCACCCAAGAGGAACCTCGGCTCCGCCGACCTCGCCCTGGCAGAGGTCCCCCGCATCCGCAAAAACCGAACTGGCGGGAGAGCCTTCTCCTACATCGCAGCCAAGACCTGGAACGAGCTCCCCGTGAACATCAGACGCTCCCCGACCCTGCACACGTTCAGGAAGGACCTCAAGACCTGGCTCTTCGACTGATCCGAAGCTGCCTCCCACCCCCCCCCCCCCCAAGTGCCTTGAGACCCTCACGGGTGAGTAGCGCGCTTTATAAACCTCTGATTGATTGATTGACCTTGAAGCAGAGTAACACAAAGCAACAAGTTTTGTGCTAGAAAGTAAATTTAAAAAATTGCGCAGATTCTAGCACTTTGGTGATGCTAACCCAATCGGCCCCTAAGTAACCATTAAAAATCAATCACCTATTGATTTTCAATTGACAAAATATATCACATAAGCCTAATTCTTCAGAGGAATTATCGCAGCCATCATTTCAACCAATACTGTTATAAAATAGCTGTTCATTAAAATGCACTAAAACATTTTCAAAAAGTATTATCTCATTTCAGCATGCATAGTTCTTTACATTATACAGGATCCGAATCATATAAGATGAGCGCTGGAAGTATTAACTTAAGGCACGGTCTCTGCCACAGTTTTGGGCTGACTGGTTTTGCAATGAGTAGAATAGCTGGTGCAGTCGTATTTCACCCCCTTACAAAGTGGTAATTAATTATTTGTCACAGGAACTTTAAAGGAATGTGCTGCTTTTGGCTGACAACATATCACCTTTTGTCTAATTACACAGCACAACAGAACCCAACACAATACCATAACACAAAGCAAAATAATAATGCACCAAAAATATAACAGAGAACTGGACAACTAAACTTATCAAGCACAGTATAACATAAGTATAGCAGAACAAAACAATGCAGCGCTAAATCAAAGCAGCACAAAAAACAACACAACATATCACCACCACAACAAATTCAGAAACTACATATGCAAAAATATTCTTGTCACCCTTTAGCACCACCACAGATCTGCTTTCATTATAAGGTAGTGAAAGGTGTATGCAACAAACACTGCCCTACTTACCATCAGGGACATGTTGTAGTAGCTCCAGCCAAAAATATTTAGCCAGTCTAGGAGATAGCAAGGCTATCCTACCTGTCTGATGGAATTCAGTTGTAAGATGGGGCTACCACAGCTTGGGAGTCACATCAAACTCTTTGTGAATCAGGCCGTTTGTGGTTTCATTAAAATAAACCTGGCCACCCGTATTGCTGGGTCTTATCACTAATTTGATCACACCACGATGACCATTGGCTTAAATACTCCAGATATATAATCAGTATTTCTCAACGGGCAGCATTGTGTCTGACCCCATGACATAGGGTCCCCAGGGCCGAAAGTTGGCTTAGTAAGAGAGGCCACACGTTTGCCCCTCCCCATGATTATTTATAGATACGATGATCCTCATGCACTGGCCTACCCCTTGGTATTAAAAAGAAAGTACAGCATTTTTTTAAATTATTTTTTCAGCAAAATGTTAGTTGAAATTTACAAAGCCATGGTAAAAAAAAAGTAATGCAACACAGCACTTTGCGCTGCATTCGTTACACTGTGTCAGGTATGTGTTGCATGATTGGAGCATGGGTTTTCCAAGCATCCAGCTATGTATATTGATGTAAACTCAGATTTACTAAACTCAGTAAACCTGAGTTTGAGGCAAAATGTTGCTCCTACTAGAGAGAGGCATAACAAGGAGGCATATCTTCATTTCTCTATGTTACATCCTCTTTCCATGGGTGCTGCATTCTGTAGCACACAGACAGAGGAATATGCCTCTAAGGATTGTTCACGTGCAGGAAGGTATCCCTTTCTGCACAAAAGCAATCCTGCCTATAATGCAGGCACCCATGTGCTATGGGGCATGGGAACCTGCTTTGGTGCTAGGCAGCCGCAAGTGCACCTGCGCTAGGAGAGAGCAGTACTGCACCACCTTTGTAAATAGGCAACACATTGCAGTTTTGCAGTGCTTAAAATTTTAATAAATATGTCCCCTACTTTTTTGCCAAACTGGGTGTAATTCCATTCAGCTGTTTTGGCTGTAAGGCTGTCTAAAATTCCTATGGATATTGCATAGGAAAATTATGTTTTAGATCCCCTTTTTTCCCAGCTGCAGCTTGACACATCACTCCGACACTTCTAGGAAGGAGCTCCGAGGTGAATCAACTATTTTGGGGAAAATATTGTTAAGATTCATCAAATGGCACCACAGTTATTTGCTAAACAATAAATGCCCTTCTTTTGGAAACTCTGACCCAACTGTAACTACACAGTGGGGACTGCCACTGTGTGATACACACATACACACACACACACACACACGTATGTTCACAAAACTGGAGTTCTTCAAGTCATTACTAGATGTACCTCTTTAGCCAGATGTAAAATCTTCAAAACTCTTTCACAGAGCTGCAGTTCCTCAAATCGTCCCTCTTGAGTCTGACGCAGTAGCATTGCAATTCTTTTATAAATACATCTCTCCCCTAGAAAACTCAGGGTAAGCTAGATGCACAGTAAAAGATAGCCTGTGCTCACCCTCTGGCAGATTGGCACAGAGCAGTCAGGCTTATCTAAAGAGGCAATGTGTAAAGTATTTGAGCAACACCCACACACACACACACACACACACACACACACAGTAACACAAAGAAAGCACCACAAAATTACCCCACACAGGGTTTAAAATATAAATAATATTTTTATGACTAAAACAAGACCAAAACAACAAATATCCAATAAGTAGAACGAGAGCTATGAATTTATAAAGATTAAATCAAAGTATAGTGCTTAGAGTCATGAAGCACCAACCGGGGACTTCTGGCCGTGCTAGACCGGGGCAAATCCCAAGTTCAGGCCGACTGCAATGGAGGGCATGCCAGCTGCAGGACTCACGCAACCCCCTCTGAAAAAGTACCTTGGATGGAGAAAGTGTCAAGGACCCGATGCGAAGAGCAAAGGAGGCAATGCATCATCGTCAATCTTGTGGATGTAAGCAATGCATCGGTTCCGATCTGCACAGTCAGTGAAGCCTCGTCAACGAACCCCTTTGCGATGGAGGCGATGCATCATCAATGAGCCATACAGTCCGTTGTCATCAAGCCGTGCAGTCTATTGAAGCGAAGTCTACAGGCAGCAGCTGCATCGGCGTCACAGAGTGATGAGTCGGTTCCGACTGGCTCAAAGTTGTCAATGCGTGGATTCTGCTGCATCAGCACAGGTAAATCACTTCTAGTGGCCCACGACTGGGTAAGCACTACTTGGTAAGGCAGGACTCACAGATGGTAGAGTTCAGGTGCTGTTGCAGGGCTGAAGGAAATCTTTGATGACCCTGAGACTTCAGAACAGGGGGCGAGCCAGCAAGCCCTTGGAGTCACTCTAGGTTCAAATAAAATGGGTCCAGGCCTTTTCCTCAGTAAGGGTAGCATTCAACTGGCAACAGGCAGCACATCAAAGCATAAAAACAGTTATTCCAGAGCAGGAGTCCAGCAGGCTAAAAGTTCTTCACAGGTCCAGTACTGTACTGCCTTGGTTGTGCCTTTGAAGTGGGGTTGGCTTCAAAGAAGGGCATTTGAAGGGCACACAGGTCCTTTCATCCCAGCCCTGGCTTCAGACTATCAGTAGGGGTAATCAATCCTTTGTGTGGGGAAACAAGACACCTCCTATTCAGGTGTAAGTGTCCTGCTCAGAAAGAGCCATCATAATGCAGAAGAGTATGAAGACACACCTAACCTCCTGTGTTTCTGGCTGTCTAGAGGTAATGGACAAAGTGTAGATGTCACCCACCTCAGATTTGTATTGGAGACAGGCTGCAGGCCCACAGAAAAGTAGGAGTAGAAAAATGCCCACTTTCTAAAAGTAGCATTTCTAAAATTGTAATGTTAAATTCAGCTCTACCGGTAAAGAAGATTTATCATTACCATTCCAAAGATATGAAACATGATGCATCTCCTCCTTTCAAATCAGGAACTACAGCTTAAAATTGTATTAAGGAATTCCCATTGTTAAACTATGAGAGGAGTATGCCTCACAGTAGTGAAAAACAAATTTGGGTGTTTGTCACTATCAGGACATGCAAAACTTAAAAGTACATCTCCTATCTTTTACTTATACTGCACCCTGCCATTTGGGTTTCCTAGGGCCTGCTTTAGGGGTGACTTATGTTTAATAAAAGGGAAGTTTAAGGCTTGGCAAGTAGTTTTAAATGGCAAGTCGAAGTGCAATAAACTGTACACACATGCCCTGCATCTATATGTGTAGGTGGCACAATCAGTGCTGCAGGCCCACTACTAGCATTTGTGTTACAGGCCCCGGGTATATAGTTTACCAGTTTACAAGGGAATTACAAGAAAACAAAATATGCCAATTGTGTATACCCTAATTATACCTTGTTTCGGGGAGAAGCACATGCACTTTAGCATTGGTCAGCAGTGGTAAAGTGTTCAGAGTCCTAAGGCCAACAAAACAAATCAGTAAAAAGAGGACCTAAGCAGGCAAAAAGTTTGGGTGAAGACCACCCTAAGGATGGCAGGTCTAACACTCACTTCTTTCCCTTATCCCACATTTAATAAAATATATACCAACAATCTACGTACCTTTAAACTGCATACTCTTAACCCATATCAACTCTTCACATCATCATCTAAAAGATACTTTTGTCCATCCTTGTGAGCATAAAGAAGGTTGAAACCAATTCAGAATTTTGATAAAACTGTTTGCATTTGGGAATTTGGTATCTCTGAGAGATATGGGCACACTGTGTTATCTTGCCAGGATTCACGCAGATAAAGTGTAGAATTCTTTCTCAACAAGTAGCTAGGGTCTCTTAGTCTAGACTCCCAAAAGCAAATTTCATTTAGTTCCTACTTCAATAAATAAGGGGGATCCACAACCTTAAAATCTACAATATTTAAATTATTATTGATCCAATTGAGTTGTTCTCTTAATTTTTTGCCCACTGTAGTTCACTATGACATATTTCCTTAATGCAATGGGTCGATACATTCTCTTTAGGAGAGGATAGCTGTTTACACCAAAAGCACAAACTTAGGTTTCTAGCTATTAGGTTTCAAGATTAAGGGGCCGATTCCGATTCGGGCCGGAAAAGGTACCGACCGACTCGGTACGGGAATTATGTCCGACCGACACGTACCGGCGCTGCCCGAACCGGGTAGTACGATGAAATGCATGTGAATCACGACCGACTCGTACGGAACTCAAGCCGAACGACCGACCCGGACGGAAACAAGCTATCCGGCCGGGAAACCACACGAATCGAACCGAGCGACACGCACCAGGAATGAACCCGAACAAAACGTACCCGCGAACACCGACCCGCGCAGTACGATGCAATGCGTGTAAAATCAGACCGATTCGCACAGAGCTCAAGCCGTACGACCGACATGCATACAAAAGCCAGCCGAACCAACACAATACTCCGCGACCGACGCGTACGCCGCACATGAAACCTAGCTAAAACACAGCGGGAACGACTCGGAGAAGCGCGCATGAGACAACTGCAGCGTCCTACTCGGTCAGAAGAACGTCTCCTACATGCACAAAAATCACAAAGGAAAAAATAAAAGAAAGAGGGCCAAACAAGCAATGACAAAGTCAATAAATACAGGGGGAAACAAAATGGAACAAGGACACACCCCCAACTCCACCTATATAAAGGCCACAAATCCCTATCATGATCCTTTGCAAATTCCACTGACCTGCCAGCAAAGAACACCATCAGACAGCAACCACAGACACACTCACAGCTCATCCAACACACAAGCCACACACCATTAACACCTCAACAAATAGCACCCTCATACACACCCAGCAAAACCTACACTCACCCACCCTCACTTGCACACACACACACATCAATCACCACCACCACCCATCACCATGCCCCCAAAGAAGAATCATAAGTTCCTAGATAGTGAATTGGAAGTCCTGGTAGACGAGATCCTGAGGGTAGAGCCACAGTTGTTTGGCACATTGGTCCAACAGACCCCCATGGCGCAGAAAACCAAGATGTGGGAGAGGATCATCAACAGGGTCAACGCACAATCACCATGTTTGCGCACAAAGGAAGACATCCAGAACAGGTGGTATGATGTGTGCAGGAGGGTCAGGGACCTACTGAAGAAGGATTATATCCTGAGCCAGCACACCGGCAGTGGCCCTCCTGCCAAACCACTATACCTCAGGCCCTGGGAGGAGAAGGTACGGGCCATCCTACCACCAGTGAGCATATATGGACTAACAAACATCCCAGAGCCTGGTGAGTACACAACAAATATACACAATATGGTGTGACAATACACACACATCACTGTCAAGGGGATAGTCAAACCATGCACCCTTAGCAAATCCACAGCAACCAAAAGATAATCATCCCAAGATGTGAATGCCAGTCAGACAAACACAATACCTGCCATCTCATAGTGACATGTAACTGTGTCATGACATGTACAAACCTAACAACAAATAGAGCAAGGCAGTGGCACAAGTATAACCAACAAACACTGTCTGATATTTTGCCACCACTAGAACACCACCTCACAGGGAAGCTCACTGAAAGGAAGGAATTCTGTGTATGCTGGTGAAGTCAGTGTAGCCAATAGCATGATGGGAGTTGTAGTCACAGACAATGGTCAGCCTCACAATTGGCCCATCAACACCACCCTGAACCATGCTCACATCACAGGGAGTGGAAAAGGACTGACAAGATGGCTGACACTGGGTACTGCTGTGGGAGCACAAGGCCCTGCTGGGAACTGTGCAACAACCAACAGCAGGACACCACTGACTGACATCCTGAAAGCCAACTTGCACTCCCTGCAATGGAAGCACGTTCCATGGTGGGATATCTGGCTGGGTGGGAAGGAGGACTGACAGCACTGACCATAGTTACAAGCAGCTCTCCTCACACACCCCCTCAACACTAACTCCACATAACCCACCTGGGAGAATGCAATGCCTCACACTCTAAATGAAGATCCCACAAAGAACCACCACCCTGGGTTATGCTGTGTAAAGCACAGGGACAGTCTTGTGACTTGTAGCCAAACAAACGCCAGGACAACACTGTCAGCCATCCTGTCAGCACAGGCACACTACCCCACAGGGAAGCAGAGTCAAAAGGAAGGAAGGATGGGCATGCTGGGAAGGGGGGTGTAGGCAATAGCATGATGGGAGTGGTAGTCACAGCTCAACATCCCCCACCCACATGGTCCAGCAAGCTCACACTGAACCATGCACACCTCACAGGGAGTGAAAAGCCACTTCAAAGATGTCTGACACTGGCCTCAGCTGTGGGGAGCACAAGGCCCAGCTGGGAACTGGGCACCAACAAACAACAGGACCACATTGTCAGCCATCTTGCCATTGCTGTCACACTCACACACAGTGAAGTCCACTCAAAAGGAAGGAAGTATGGGCATGTTGGGAAGGTGGGTGTAGGCAATAGTATGATGGGAGTGGTAGTCACAGATATTGGTCACCCTCACAATTGGCCCATCAACACCACTCTGAACCATGCTCACATCACAGGGAGTGGAAAAGGACTGACAAGATGGCTGACACTGGGTACTGCTGTGGGGAGCACAAGGCCCTGTTGGGAACTGTGCAACAACCAACAGCAGGACACCACTGCCTGACATCCTGAAAGCCAACTTGCACTCCCTGCAATGGAAGCACGTTCCATGGTGGGATATCTGGCTGGGTGGGAAGGAGGACTGACAGCACTGACCATAGTTACAAGCAGCTCTCCTCACACACCCCCTCAACACTAACTCCACATAACCCACCTGGGAGAATGCAATGCCCCACACTCTAATTGAAGATCCCACAAAGAACCACCACCCTGGGTTATGCTGTGTGAAGCACAGGGACACTCTTGGGACTTGTAGCCAAGCAACCGCCAGGACAACACTGTCAGCCATCCTGTCAGCACAGGCACACTACCCCACAGGGAAGCAGAGTCAAATGGAAGGAAGTATGGGCATGCTGGGAAGGGGGGTGTAGGCAATAGCATGATGGGAGTGGTAGTCACAGCTCAACATCCCCCACCCATATGGCCTAGCAAGCTCACACTGAACCATGCACACCTCACAGGGAGTGAAAAGCCACTTCAAAGATGTCTGACACTGGCCTCAGCTGTGGGGAGCACAAGGCCCTGCTGGGAACTGGGCACCAACAAACAGGACCACACTGTCAGCCATCTTACCATTGCTGTCACACTCACACGCAGTGAAGTCCACTCAAAAGGAAGGAAGTATGGGCATGCTGGGAAGGTGGGTGTAGGCAATAGCATGATGGGATTTGTAGTCACAGATATTGGTCACCCTCACAATTGGCCCATCAACACCACTCTGAACCATGCTCACATCACAGGGAGTGGAAAAGGACTGACAAGATGGCTGACACTGGGTACTGCTGTGGGGAGCACAAGGCCCTGCTGGGAACTGTGCAACAACCAACAGCAGGACACCACTGCCTGACATCCTGAAAGCCAACTTGCACTCCCTGCAATGGAAGCACGTTCCATGGTGGGATATCTGGCTGGGTGGGAAGGAGGACTGACAGCACTGACCATAGTTACAAGCAGCTCTCCTCACACACCCCCTCAACACTAACTCCACATAACCCACCTGGGAGAATGCAATGCCCCACACTCTAATTGAAGATCCCACAAAGAACCACCACCCTGGGTTATGCTGTGTGAAGCACAGGGACACTCTTGGGACTTGTAGCCAAACAACCGCCAGGACAACACTGTCAGCCATCCTGTCAGCACAGGCACACTACCCCACAGGGAAGCAGAGTCAAAAGGAAGGAAGTATGGGCATGCTGGGAAGGGGGGTGTAGGCAATAGCATGATGGGAGTGGTAGTCACAGCTCAACATCCCCCACCCACATGGCCCAGCAAGCTAGCACTTAAGCTTGCACACCTCACAGGGAGTGAAAAGCCATATCAAAGATGTCTGAGAATGGTGCTCTGTTGTGTGGAGTACCAGGCCCTGCTGGGACCTGTGCACCAACCAACAGCAGGACACCACTGAATGACATCCTGAGAGTCAACCTGAACCCACTGCAAGGGTGGCATGCTTCATGGTGGGATAACTGGGCTAGGTGGAGAAGGAGTGCCGGATGTCCACCAAATACAACCAATGCTGGCCATGCACACACCTCAAAATTCACATTGAAATGCCTCAGGTTTGCAGGACAATGTGCTACACCAATATCAACCTCTTACTGTGACAACTTAGGACAATGCAATGTACAGGCCCGCATCCAGAGGTACATTCACAACTGTCAGGTGTGTGAACCATTGATGCCTGTAGAAATATAACATACATTGTGTGTCTCTTCTAAAAACAGGTGATGATGGGGACACAGCAGCAGGCGAGGAGGAGTCACTGTCCCAGGCTCCGGGGGACACTGAGCCCACTGGTGTGGAACAGCCTCTGCCCTCCTTGGATGGCGAAGACCTACCCGGCCCCTCCAGCGTGAGTCATCATGCAGCAGCAGCAGGACCAACATCTGCACCCCCTGCACCCACTGCTCCAACAACTGCCAACACACAGACCACCCCCGCCAACACGGACAGACCAAGGACCACCAATGACAACAGAACAGGGACCCTGGCCCAACGTCGAGCTACGGACAACGAGCCCAGTAACAACCCCCAAGGCGGCCTAGGGTCACCTGGGCGTAACACCGCAGGTCCCGCACGTGTCGCCAGGGGTGGTGGGAGGGGTGGTAGACATAGGTCGCTGTTTGCAGAGGGGTCTGGACTGCATGATGACCCACAACTGGCACGCGTTGCTGAGGCGTACCAGAATAGCACCGGAGAGGTCAGCCAGGTAGTGGGGATCCTCAAGGACATTCAACAGCAGCAGGCTGCCCATCATGCCCGCTTGGACTCCCACATGTCCCGTGTGGAGACACACATGTCCTGTGTGGAGACACACATGTCTGGCATGGAGTCCAAGTGGGACACATTGGAAGAACTGACAGCGGTGCATAGGGACATATTGACATGCCTCCACCAGATTAGCACCAACATGGCCGCACCTCCCTGTGTGCCCACAACATCTGGTGCTGCAACAACTGCAACTGCCACAGGGAGGGAGGAGGACTCTGGCGGAGAGTCCCCTGCACCGCAGCAGCCTGCACGTGAGGGTCCCCCCCCAAAGAAGAGGGGTCGTCTGAGGAAGGAAAACTGAGAGGTCGATGGCCATGTACATCCCCCAGGAAGCCAACACCTGTTCTGGAAATTCTCCTTTGTGTGCAAACTGTTCACCCTGTCGAATGCAACACAACTCTCCCACATGACATGGGGAGTTCAAGTTGGACTAATGTATCAGATGACTGTGGACTTCACTCAGGACATTTCTGCTACCAAGACTTGCAACTCATCAGGGAACTTTGGATCACAATCCCAATGTACAGCACCCACCATCCTGTGCACTATACTCACACATGTATGTAAATAAAATCACTAATACACCATACTTGCCTCTGTTGTGATTCCAACGTGGTTACTGTCATGGGGATGATGATCAGCTAAATTACACTGTGTATGCTAACTGCTACAGCAAGTACAACACCGTCATGTGAGTCATGGTGACGTGACACATATGAGGGAGACACACCACTAGGGCTACACAACACAGAGACACCAGGGCCATCGGACTCATCGCCTACACTGATGTTGCCAGGAAATACTGTGGAATGCACAGACACCACACCTATTCAGAGTCTGTGTCAACTAGCCCACAGGTGCGGTAAGCAAATGTCAGTCAGATGTGTGACCACAGACAACGCACATCCCAAAGTGAAGCACAGGTTTATTACACATTTGCAACATGTTGTTTCCACTACAAATGCAAGGTAATCCCACGTGGCAGTGGCCACACAGTCAAAAAGTGCAGAAGATATAAAGTCCAGGGGTGTGTGGCACATCACCTGTAGGGAAACGACTGCTGCCACCCTGAAAGCTGAATCATGGTGTCGGGGGATCCAAGTTGACCAAACAACTCTGTAAGCACCCTGTGAAGGACAGACATGACACACAGTCAAAACCACTGAAGAACAGGACAGAACAGCAATACTCATGCCCAATACATGTCACAAGATAACTACACAAAACCAAGTTAGCATGTCAACACTGTTGGGGAGTACAGACTACCTGTAAGGACACATCGCTGCACGCATCCAGTCAAGTAGCACATGGCCACACTCAAACAGCACCAGAGCACCACCCACACATATCATGCAAACTCACATCATTGACATGACAACTCTCTGGATACTCACATTCAGCTGAAGAAGTTGTTGATGAGTTGTGTGCGGACATCATCATCATCACTGGCATCGTGGCCCAGGCCAGGATCCTCCACAGGTGGCGGACGTTGGTCATCGTCATCCAGGATGAGAGGCAACTCCTTCCGCACTGCCAGGTTGTGTAGCATGCAGCAGACGATGACAATCTTGCACACCTTTGCTGGGGCATATGGGAGGGCCCCTCCTGTCTTGTCCAGGCAGCGGAAGCGGCTCTTCAGGAGACCAAATGTCCGCTCGATCACTCTCCTGGTCCGACCATGTGCCTCATTGTAGCGCATCTGGGCTGGTGTCACAGGGTTCCTGAGGGGTGTCAGCAACCACGGCATGTTGGGGTATCCGGAGTCACCTACAGACAGACAATTGCACATTAGCTGAGTTGGAAAAGTGGGCATGTGTGATGCTCATATCTGCAAGACATACCACCAGAGCATTGATCGAATGGTAATGTTTCCGGTTCCGGTATGCCTGCTCATGTGCATTGTGGTGGTACCAAAGCCACATGTGTCCCATCAATGGAGCCAATGACATGTGGCATCCTCCCCAGGGCATAGAAGTCACTCTTGACGTCAGTGAGTTGTTGACGTGTAGGGAAATAGATGTACTGGTTCAGGCATCTCAACATTGCCTCCAAAACATTGCGTAGCACACGGCTGAACATAGTCTGTGACATCCCACCAGCAGTCGCCACAGTGTGTTGCAAGGTACCAGTGGCAAAGAAGTGTAGGGCTGCCATCACCTTCATCTTGGGGGTCAGCGCTGTAGGGTACGGCCGGCCAGGTTGCAAATGTGGTGCCAAGCGCACTGCCAAATCCTCAATCAGCTGCCTGGTGAAACGGTACCGTCGGATGCTGTCACGTTCCACCATCGTTGCCAGGTCCGGGAATGGTCTATGGACAGCTGGAGCCCTGCAGTGCATAGGTGAAGAAAGAAAGATTGTCAGTCACCCCACATATGTGCCATTCACCATACTCAATTTCACATGATACATCATTACGAGACACAAGTACTTGATGTGTGTGCCGTTCTGTTCGGACATATCTGGCACCTACATGGCCATCATCTAACATCTCAGTACAACATGTGTTGACAACAGGTTCCAGGTTGTGCTATGTGAAACCATTAGGCTGTGTCACAGTACCCATTTACTGCTGTCACGTTCCACACACACACCACAGTTACATGTCTGGACAGATGCGCCACAGGCATCACAGCTCATTGACAGGTAGATTCCCAGTGACCCTGTCTTGCCACATGGACACTGGCATGACATGGCGTATCATGTACACGTCAGAAAAACAAACATGACTCCCACAGGTAGTGGCCCCTGTTGCCTCCGCAGGACAGACATGGACGTCAGTGACACACACACTCACAACATCAAAGTCCATGCACAAACAACGTTGATGTGGAGAATGTCTCCCATTGTGCACACGGAATCAGAGACATCGGAAACACAACATGCACACAGACTGTGGAGGGCCATCACTATTGTGGCAATGGGTCACTCTGTGACATACATGCCTTCCCACATGGGACCCTGGGGGTATGTGACATGTCATACACATACACAACCTGGAAATGTGACCATGCCACATGCTCTGAAATGAACAATTGCACATCACAGTGGTCATGTGCACAACACACAAAGGACCCTGTCCCCATGAACACGTGCACAGCCACGGTGTGGCTGCCCCCAAGTGCCACCCCAAAAACCACATGTTTACCTCCATACACAGAAAAGGTAATGCAGCCTTACATGCCTTAGGATACAGTGTGGACTGGGTGTGGTGTTGTAGGTGTGCCCCTGAGTCCCTGGCAAGTATATGTGGCTGGCATACATTCACCAGTGACAAGCATGGTGACATATGCGAGTGACCTGTACAGGGACGCGTTGTACAGAAATGGACCGATCGGTGTGCCCGCACGGCCCATTGCATCGGTAGTGAGCGGGTACGCGTTGTACAGCAATGGACCGATCGGTGTGCCCGCACGGCCCATTGCATCGGCAGTGAGCGGGTACGCGTTGTATCCCGGAATACGCGTTGTACAGCAATGGACCGATCGGTGTGCCCGCACGGCCCATTGCATCGGTAGTGAGCGGGTACGCGATGTACAGCAATGGACCGATCGGTGTGCCCGCACGGCCCATTGCATCGGTAGTGAGCGGGTACGCGTTGTACAGCAATGGACCGATCGGTGTGCCCGCACGGCCCATTGCATCTGTTGTGAGCAGGTACGCGTTGTACAGCAATGGACCGATCGGTGTGCCCGCACGGCCCATTGCATCGGTAGTGAGCGGGTATGCGTTGTACAGCAATGGACCGATCGGTGTGCCCGCACGGCCCATTGCATCGGTAGTGAGCGGGTACGCGTTGTACAGCAATGGACTGATCGGTGTGCCCGCACGGCCCATTGCATCTGTTGTGAGCGGGTACGCGTTGTACAGCAATGGACCGATCGGTGTGCCCGCACGGCCCATTGCATCGGTAGTGAGCGGGTACGCGTTGTACAGCAATGGACCGATCGGTGTGCCCGCACGGCCCATTGCATCGGTAGTGAGCGGGTACGCGTTGTATCCCGGAATACGCATTGTACAGCAATGGACCGATCGGTGTGCCCGCACGGCCCATTGCATCGGTAGTGAGCGGGTACGCGTTGTACAGCAATGGACCGATCGGTGTGCCCGCACGGCCCATTGCATCGGTAGTGAGCGGGTACGCATTGTACAGCAATGGACCGATCGGTGTGCCCGCACGGCCCATTGCATCGGTAGTGAGCGGGTACGCGTTGTATCCCGGAATACGCGTTGTACAGCAATGGACCGATCGGTGCGCACGCATTGGCTGGGGCCTGGCATGACAACGGACGCGTTTTCGAAGCCTCAACGAGTCTGATGCAGTGAATTCAGTTGGCCAGCCACAACAATGTTGCAAATTCATGGGTGTCATGAAGTTTAACTTTTGAAGGATGCTGTGGGCG
Source organism: Calotriton arnoldi (assembly GCA_963921515.1). Taxonomy (NCBI): domain Eukaryota; kingdom Metazoa; phylum Chordata; class Amphibia; order Caudata; family Salamandridae; genus Calotriton; species Calotriton arnoldi. Next base: position 378,417 of record CAWUFW010013566.1, read on the forward strand.
TGTATTAGTGGTGCAATTCCATGGATTGGCCAGATTCAGAAGATGCAAACGACTTGGACCTATCACTTTGGACACATGGGACAGTATCTGCCTCTGCAGCACACATATAATGCTGGCTGTTCCACTGAGGGCTCACTTGCCTGCACTACATGCTCCAGGACGACATCTGCCACCAACACTGCTGCTGTCTCTGCATCCTCTGGCTACTGCAGTGGCACGTACTGTGGAGAGAGCCCCAGCCTTCAGCCTTGAGGAGAACCAGGCCCTGCTGGACAGCCTCCTTCCACAGTACAGCAAGCTGTATGGGACACCAGGGGAGCAGGTGAGTGTGCTGTCCACTGCCTTACTAATTGTGCATGTTGTCTGACTAGCAAGACTTACAGTGTGCACACCACTGGCTAGCATGCTCACTGAGTAGTTCTCCCCCAAAAGTGTGTAGTCACATGCACTGAACAGGTACAGTGCAGTAACAGTGCATTCCAACAAGGTTTACTTCCCATGCAATGATACCATGTAGTAACTGCTGGCAAACTGTTCATAGCCATCGTTGCACTGCCTGTGTACATCATATGCCCCTGTGATTGAGACATGTATATCCAACTGTGTGATGCACGGATATGTTGCATGTGTAGTAATGGCCTTTTCACTTTGTCATCAACACAGGTTGATGCCCACCATAAGCAGGAAATCTGTCTGACCATCGCCCGGGCAGTAAGATCCGTGGGGGTATACAAGCGCCGGATCCGCAACAGCCAGAAGAGGTGGCAGGACCTTCGTGCCTGGACCCGGAGGATCGCAAGGGTCCAGCTGAAGCTGTCGCCTCCTCGCAGGAGGGGCGGACACCGGACCCTGACCCCCCACATGCTCCGGATCCTGGCGGTGGTCTTCCCTGACCTGGATGGGCAGCTGAAGGACAGACAGCAGCAAGGAGGGGGTGAGTCCATGACTGCACTGTGAACTTTGTCTGACATGCTATGTGCCCTCCTCTGGCCTGGTTAAACTTCCACAGTACATCAGTCTTGTGGTCCAGGACCCATGTCCCTCAATTGTGACATGCCCACTCCTCATCTGATATGCAGGTGTGGTCCTTACAGTCAGGAAATTGTGTCACTTGGGTACTGTGTCCTTGCATTTTGCTTCGCTCAAGGTGGGGGACAGCATTTGTTCCCGTGACTTTGTGGTGTGCTTCATGGGTGGGTCAATTGCTCACACAATGCCTAAGTCCTGACATGTAATCTGGGTGTAACTTTGATATGTGGTCCACTTGCTGATCTGAATCACCACATGTCCCTGGGGTATTTGGCACACCCCCATGCTGCGGGTGGGAACAATGTTTGGGCCTCAGGAGTATGTATATCAAGTGTGTCACACATGCTTAGCCACCTGCCTACTGTCCAGGGCTCATCCCTCCTTCAGGTGGAGCAGGACAGTCATGCCTACTCCAGGGCATACAATACACTCTGTACTCCCACTCCCGTGTATCAGCTGACATGTTGTGATCAGTGAAATGTTCCCTCAGGTGTCTGCCTCTGTGTCGTGCTGTGGCTTCGTTGTCAGGACTACTGGGATGTTAATCGGTTAGGGCTCAGCATGCCATCTGAGATGTGACCATGAGAGACGATACTTCTGTGACTTATAGGTGTTTGATCACTTGACTGTGCACACAGGTGTATGCGACTGTGAATTTCAGGCAGCTGTTTTTCATTCACAGCAGACTGTGAGGTGCTCAGGTTCAGAGAGTTGTGTTTCATGTCTCCCATATGTCCAATTGGTATGACGTGGACAAATAAGAGTTCAGATGATGTGGTTTGTGGGGTATGGACATGTGCACTTCTCAGCTACACAACTTGCATTCACCATGTCCTAGGATTGTGACACAGTGCAGACTGTTGTTGGCTGGCTGCCATGCCCATGTGACTGGAGACAGTGATGTATGACTTTGCAGGCATGCCTGTGCCATGGCATTGAACTTCCTAAGAGTGATCCTGCAGGGGAGTGACATGTGCAACATGCACCCCATTGTGGCATTGACTATCCGGACATGGGTGCATCATGGTGTCTGGTGCTGGTATGCATCACATGCATTTCTAATTAGACTCTGGCCATCCCTTTATCCGGACACCTGTACTGACTCAGTGGCAAGAGATGTGATGTGTGCATGTTCACATACTTCACTGTGTTCTCTGCAATGTCCAACAACTGTGTAGGTGGTGCATGTGTCCACACTGGGGTATTACCATCAGACAGGCACCAGACCGATGGGTGCAAGGGCAGGAGGGGTGTGAGTTCCATGGTTGACCATCAGACTGACAATTGGCTTCTCCTAATCTGTGTGAGGACTTTTGGCAATGTTCAACTAAGGATGCCAGGGCTTGCTCTGTAATGTGCTGTACTTACTGTGGTGTGTGCGGTCAGTGCAGGTGACTGATGTTTGTCTGTTTCCCTAATTGTTTGCAGATACATCCACTGCCACAGGAGGGGACAGCTCCACGGACCAGGAGGAGCTGCAGAGCCAGACTGGGTCAACAGCCGACGAGTGGTCGGAGGGACCCAGTGGCACGGAGGGCGAGGGGAGCCACACCGAGGAGTCCTCAGCACCATCCACCTCAGCTGAGGACCACAGCAGCTCGGAGGATGACTCCCTTGTGGAGGCGGGTGTCAGCAGCCACCACACCCCAGCTAGTCTGTCTGGCCCCACCACCACCACCACCACCACCACCGCCCTCCCATTGGCTCCCATTCCAGAGGTCCGTGGAGGCTCCCATGTTCGGGAGCGTTTCTACTTCGTGCCAGGCACCGCACCCCCTGCCCCTGTGTCCCCTGCTGCCCTGAGTGAGGAGTCTGTGTACCTACTTCGGCAGCTCCATGTAGGGCAGACAGCAATGCTGAGTGTCCTCCATGCACACACCACTCTGTTGACACAGCTGGTGTCGTTCATGGAGGGCATCTCGACGGGTATGTCTGCCCTACAGAGGAGCAATAAGTCCATGGACTCCTCCCTGACGGCAGCAGTGTCCCTCCTCCAACAGTCCCTCACCCCTCCTACCTCTGCCCCATCCACACTTCCTGGCACCCTACCTGTCCCAAGCACATGCACACCTGCATGATCACCCAAACACACAGACACGAGCAGCACAGAAACACCCAAAACAAAGGCAAGACGTGCACACAAGCATCCTCAGGGGACTGATACCACACCCACAGGGGATGGGGAACAGACACACACACAGGCATCCACAGTCACTCTGCAGTCCTCCAAATCCTCTCCCTCCAAGACCCCTTCCCTTGCCTCACCTGCAACCCCACCTACACAGAAGCTCTTCCTCTGTGACCTCGGCCTCTTCCCCTCCGATCCCGCTGATCCAGCATACAGGGGAAGAGGAAATCCACCCACACAGAGGGAGTGCCCTCGCCCCGGACACCCTCCCCAGGCGCAGACAGATGGGGGCCCCCGCCCGCAAGTCCCCCGGTCCCGGAGGAGCAAGACCCCGCCACCGCCCTGCAAGTCAAGCACACAGTCTCCTTCCTTCATCCCTCAGGCCCCCACAACACAGGTTCCCCCACCACACCCTGCCCCAGGTTCCCCCACCCACAGATACACCATCCCCAAAATGATCCGGCCTTCTCCAACTCCCACTTGCTCTTCCAGCACAACACCCCCTGCTGCACATGTTAGTGCCACTGGTGTGGAGACCATGTCCTCCCCCTCTGTCCTGCCCACCTTACCTAAACCCCATTGTACTCCCCTGGAGATGGGCACTGCAGTGGAGTCCACTAACACCCCGTCTGACTTGGGCACTGCAGTGGGGAACCTGTCCTCTCCATCTGGCCAGCCCACTGGAGTTGTGCCGGCACGCACACCATCCGACTCATGCCCCCAGTTGTGCCGGCACACACCATGTCAGACACCTCCACTGCAGTTGTCAGTGACTCTCCAGCACCAGCCACCCCTTCCCTGCCTCCTTCTGGTGAGCCCTGATCCTGTCCCTGCGGTGCCTGGCCTGCCCCCCGTATACCCCTCCGAGGGAATGTCCCTGCTCCATATCAGTGCAGGCAAGCAGAGGGTGACATCTGCCACTGTCACCCTGTTTGGACTTGATTCATGGACTGGACATTGGCCTTTGTGTTTTTTCTGGACTTTAATTTTCAATATAACATATGCTGATTAAAGCTACTTTCAGTTCTCTAGTGGTTTTGCTTCAGATGTACATGATGTTGATGATGCTAACCATGCCCTTGCTGCAGTGATGTTGATTTTTGATGTCAGGTAAATTAAGTGTTACTGTGCAGGACCCCATGTGGTCCAGGGGGAATGTGTCCTATCCTGGTGTGTAGCCATGTCATCCTTTGTAGCAATATGAGGGTGTCATGTTTTCCATATTTGCAAATGGGATTCCCTACCTGTTTTTTCAATATCACATCTGTGGCTTACACCCCTGCACATAAAATGTGCTTGCCATTGTTCAATTGGTCTATTTCCCTGACCTTGTGACCATCTCCACTGGACATGCATGTTTGGGCATCAATGGGGAAGGACTCATCTGTGGTATCAGTGCAACTTGCTATACATGTGTATTTGATCGGTGCAGATGATTTGGGTGACAATGCCATGACCAGGCTGATGTGACGTGAGCCTTCATTTTGTGCTAATTGTTGACTGAGTGGCCAAGTGTTCTGCTGACATGATAGCGCCCTGCAGAGACAACGTATGGCACAGCTTTTCTTACACAGGAGTGGAGTCCCCTCATGGCAGTGTGTAATTCCGTGACATTGCCTGAGCCCAAGGTGTGTGTTGTGTGAGCATGTCTGTGTGTGTTCACTTCCATTTTGCTACGCAGGCTGGGGGCACTAGTGATGTTCCTGTTTGTGATGCTTGCTGAGTTGAGCAATGTTCCCCCAGATCTTCTCCCTGGGTGCTCTGTGATGTGGGTGCATGGCACATTACTGGTGATCAGGGTGTCATCCATAGGTGTGTTTGCTGTCAGGGCTGAGTTTGTGGGCAAACGCAGATGAGACACAGTCAGGATTTCCCTTGGCACTTGTTGGTTACACAAGTCATGTAATTTACAGTTTGCGTTAGCTTCCAGTGATTGTGAAACGTTGTGTGTGTGACTGCTGCCACTCCTCAGGGTCAGAGCTGCAATGTTGGAAGTTGTCTATGTGTGTTGTTTGTGGGTGAGCTTGCCATCTTCATTGGTGTGTGACTGTGTCCGGGATCCCATTGGTTGGTGTGGATTTGACGTCATGCCCATGTACAGCGTACTGTGCAGTGTGTGAGACATTCACAAGTCTTGTTGACTGGCCATGTGTGATGGGTATCTCCGCCTTAGTTCCCCCCACCACCCCTGAGATTGTCATGGGTGCATGTGCAATGTCACCAGTCCATGTGTGCTTCACTGCTGCTGCTTTAGACCCCATTGCCACAATGTTCAAAATGTGCTTCAGCTATGGAACCCACACTTACCTTTTGGTCACTGTGATGATGGGGCTTTAGGCCCCATTGCCACACTGTTCAAAATGTGCTTCAGCTATGGAACCCACACTTACCTTTTGGTCACTGTGATGATGGGGCTTTAGGCCCCATTGCCACAATGTTCAAAATGTGCTTCAGCTATGGACCCCACACTTACATTTTGGTCACTGTGATGATGGGGCTTTAGGCCCCATTGCAACACTGTTCAAAATGTGCTTCAGCTATGGAACCCACACTTACCTTTTGGTCACTGTGATGATGGGGCTTTAGGCCCCATTGCCACAATGTTCAAAATGTGCTTCAGCTATGGAACCCACACTTACCTTTTGGTCACTGTGATGATGGGGGTTTAGGCCCCATTGCCACACTGTTCAAAATGTGCTTCAGCTATGGACCCCACACTTACATTTTGGTCACTGTGATGATGGGGGTTTAGGCCCCATTGCCACAATGTTCAAAATGTGCTTCAGCTATGGAACCCACACTTACCTTTTGGTCACTGTGATGATGGGGTGTTTGACCCCATTGCCACAGTGGTCATGGTCGGCTTGCATTGTGGAGGCCACACACATTTATGTGTGACACACGTGATAGGGGGTCACATTGTATGTTCAATGTCATGTTCAGTGTTGTAGGCATTTGACACAGACTACACACGCTTGTCATGGTGTTGGGGGGGGGATGTAATTTTCAGGCATTCCTTATGTTGGAGTATGCTGGTTGTGTCATGCATTACCCGTCCTATGAGTGGGGGTTGTGTGGGTGGTAGGCATCCATCCCCCTATGAGTGGGGGTGGTGTTAGTGGTAGGCATCCATCCCCCTATGAGTGGGGATGGTAGTAGTGACAGGCATCCAGGCCCCCATGAGTAGGGGTGGTGGTAGTGCTAGGCATCCATCCCCCTATGAGTGGGGATGGTAGTAGTGACAGGCATCCAGGCCCCCCTGAGTAGGGGTGGTGGTAGTGGCAGGCATCCAGGCCCCCATTAGTAGGGGTGGTGGTAGTGACAGGCATCCAGGCCCCCCTGAGTAGGGGTGGTGGTAGTGGCAGGCATCCAGCACCCCCTGAGTAGGGGTGGTGGTAGTGGCAGGCATCCAGGCCCCCTGAGTAGGGGTGGTGGTAGTGGCAGGCATCCAGCCCCCATTAGTAGGGGTGGTGGTAGTGGTAGGCATCCAGGCCCCCTGAGTAGGGGTGGTGGTAGTGGCAGGCATCCAGCCCCCATTAGTAGGGGTGGTGGTAGTGGTAGGCAAGCAGCCCCCCCTGAGTAGGGGTGGTGGTAGTGACAGGCATCCAGGCCCCCATTAGTAGGGGTGGTGGTAGTGGTAGGCATCCAGCCCCCCCTGAGTAGGGGTGGTGGTGGTGACAGGCATCCAGGCCCCCCTGAGTGGGGGTGGTGGTAGTGGCAGGCATCTAGCCCCCCATGAGTAGGTGTAGTGGTAGTGGCAGGCATCTAGCCCCCCATGAGTAGGGGTGGTATTAGTGGTAGGCATCCATCCCCCTATGAGTGGGGATGGTAGTAGTGACAAGCATCCAGGCCCCCCTGAGTAGGGGTGGTGGTAGTGGCAGGCATCCAGCCCCCATTAGTAGGGGTGGTGGTAGTGACAGGCATCCAGGCCCCCTGAGTAGGGGTGGTGGTAGTGGCAGGCATCCAGGCCCCCTGAGTAGGGGTGGTGGTAGTGGCAGGCATCCAGCCCCCATTAGTAGGGGTGGTATTAGTGGTAGGCATCCATCCCCCTATGAGTGGGGATGGTAGTAGTGACAGGCATCCAGGCCCCCTGAGTAGGGGTGGTGGTAGTGGTAGGCATCCATCCCCCTATGAGTGGGGATGGTAGTAGTGACAGGCATACAGGCCCCCCTGAGTAGGGGTGGTGGTAGTGGCAGGCATCCAGCCCCCCATTAGTAGGGGTGGTGGTAGTGACAGGCATCCAGGCCCCCCTGAGTAGGGGTGGTGGTAGTGACGGCATCCAGCCCCCCTGAGTAGGGATGGTGGTAGTGGTAGGCATCCATCCCCCTATGGGTGTGTATGGCATTGGTGATGGCCATCCCGCCCCTATGGTTCTGCTGTTGCTAGTGTACGTCATTTGTGCATCCCTATGTGTGTGTGACATATTTCGGGTACGTGTCGTTTGTTAGTGTTGTTGGTGTTTGACTTACCGTCTGCGCCGTACGCGTCCGTGCCGGTCCCGGTAATAGATGTAGAGTATTGGTAGGACCTGCGCGATGGGATTCAAGCTTGGGTCGTCTCGTTCGGGTTTCTCGTGTCTTCGACTCGTACTCGTCGCAGGCTTGTTCGTCTCGTAGCCGTGGATCGTCTTGTGGCGCGAAACGGAGCTTATGTACAGCTCGCCCGGATGCTCAAACGTGCCGGACGTAGCGACGGGTTCGGCGCGTACGGAAGGCGCATCGTACTCGTCCGGCTGGAAGGTGCTGTGTATTTGCTTCCGTGCGACTCGAATCAGCGTTTACGGATCCGGCTCGGGCAGGGAACAGGAGCTGAAATGGGTAAGTACGGCTCGCTCGGAATCTGGGCTGTTATGCGCATCGTACTTGTTCGTTCGGACGAGTGTTCGAATCGGTCGGGAAACACGCATTCGGCTGGTTTTTTCCCGGACGAATACTGTTAGGTGCGCTTCCGGCCGAGATCGGAATCGAACCCAAAATGTTGGTTTTCACTCTTACCGCTTGGGCCATTGCACATGATAGGACCCCTTATACTTTCTTAAGACATTTTCCTTCAATCTTTTCCCTGTCGTGTTTAGAGCCCAAGCATAAATGTTCTGCTTCATATAAGAATTGTGGGGGTACCAATGATTTATAGGCTGTGCACACTGGTTCTAGTGAAGGTGCGCCAAAACCTCTTTTAAATGTCTTTAGGCCTCCTACTATTGTCATAGTAAATATTTAAAAGAAGAGTTTGTTTACATTAACGTCTCCCCAATCAACCAAGTGAAGAGTTTACATTTTTCCCCAAACACCGAAATTTTGGGTTTCTCCATATTTATGGTTAACAAATTTACCCCACAATATGTATTAAAGGTAATTAATTTTCTTTGGAGCCCCACTTGGGTCATATCTAAAACTGCCAAATGATCTTCATAGTATGGACATGAAACATGCCATCTCTCCATTCTTGGGGAGAAGGCATGTACATCCTGTAAGGTTGCTGGCAGATCAGCAAGATGCAATGCGAATGAGGTGGGTGCTGGGACACACTCTGTATCTTGTGTACATTTTAGAAATAAGTAGGTTTCCTTCATACCCACTTGGCATTCTTTATATTTTACCATATGAATTTCTGTTCAGTCAGTACACAAAGAAAAATTATTAAAAGGTGCAGCACAGTTGTTGGCTTTGTTTATCATTTGTTTTCAGAGAACCTATAAACCTTATATATCCCATTGACCAGAATGGTTTATTGGAACTAACGCTATATGGCTTTTTAAGTTGGCCATTGTAACAAGAAGTTACAAATGAAAACATTGTCACAAATAACTATTTTTTCTTACTCATTTTCATTATTTTGTATTTCAACAGTTGGTTTCTTTGGAAAATCTTGAGGGATCTATGCAAATGTCCCATTTATGAATTCAAATTTTCCTCTATTTTTTAGAAATATATAGATATCCAGGATCAATTACGGATTTCACACCTATTTCCATTACAAACTGCAAGTAGGCTGAAACCACTAAAATTATTTAAAAAAAATGGGCTACCTCTTAAACAGATGCAAAGGCAGTGATAAAAAAATGTTTTTGATACAACTCTGCTTGTTCCTGGCAGCTAGGAAGATGATTATCCAGTACAGCAAAACGTATGTTGATGGCTTTTTTAGAAAAAATCATACACTTTTTTGCACAGCACTTTTTTACAATTTTCCCCACAAAAACGTCATTTAGCTAGATTTCAGATTATTTCCCCAATTCCCTCCAGGGTAATCTACAAACCCTATGTACTCCCGATGTTGGAAAAAAGGATGGAAATTTTGCATGGAAGTCCATTGTGAAAAATAAGTTATGAATTTTGATTGCAAGCTACCCCAAACATCCCAAAAAAAAGAATAGGTACAGGCCAATCTTTTTATGTGAGTTCTCCACCCCAACTGCGGAGTCTCCACCGTCATAAACTTCCTATTAATTCGTAGTTTGCAAATACCAAAAAAAGCATAAACTTATACAAAAGTATACGTTTACCTTTCTGATTCAGGCCCTAAGTTATCACTAAAGTATAAACTACAACAAAAGTGTGGTTTGTGAATTCCAAAAAGTAATAAACTTACACCAAAATGTAAACTTGCTCAAAAGTGCAGTTTGTGAACCAGGCCCTTCACCTTTTCCCTGTATGTATTTATTCACAGCTGCTTCCAACAAGTTGAGAATGCCAGTATGCTTATTATCAAAAATTGTATTATAGAAGTTCATAACCAAAGCTTGAATTGCTTCTTCCAATTGTATATGCACCAGTTTGAAAACAGAATCTGAGTCAAATTAAGAACAGATTACTCTGCCTGGACAAAAGAACTCACTCCAGACTAGGCAAACTGTTCCTTCACCCTGCCTGCTCACGATTGTGTGGCTAAAATGTGAAGAGGAATATCCCTATATGTGGAATTTATTTAGGGTCCAAGGGGCATATTCACAAGGAGCTATCGCCAAATTAACGGCACTTTATCGCAGCCAAAGTTGTGATAAATTTACCTACACATTCACAAGCCGGTGTTAACAGCCCACAGCAACAGTTTACCCGCGATAGCAGCCCCAAAAAACATCGCCACAGAGGACCCCCGCAAATATTGCTAATGAGATGCAGAGTAGGCGTTCCCGTGCCAAAAGCCGAGACAACAGCACACCTCAACATTCAAAACGACCAGCCACATCGGCGATAAAAACACAAAACAGGCGATAAGGCGCGTTAGCACCAGGAATTTTACACCTGCTCTGACCTGGTGTAAAGTCAGACGGCAGCCAGCACCACAAAAGGGAGATCAGCCCAGGGCCACATCCGAAGGGCAACAGATGCCATGGAGCCACCCATCATGCGGCCCGGACACCCAAGAGGGCCACAACACCTACCTCCACCACCCCAGGACCCCAACCCATACCCAGAACCCCCCCCCGGACCACCACAGACGCAGCGCAGACAAAGACAGTGGAACCCCAGGAAACGTACCGGCCGCACAGACCCAACATCTGACAATGTCACCGTCCACTACAGGTTGAAAGGGACAACCATCCTATGCATCCTGACCATCATCGCCTAACAGGCCCATGGCACCAACACAGCGGACAACCAACATCCCACCCCACACAAAGCTGATGGCTTGGCTGCACCTGTTGGCCCCTGGGACCCCCCAACCAACACCCGTCAGAGTCGGAGGAGTCCCACAGCCAGCCACATCCAAGTCCCCCACACCTGTCCTGGACATCACCATCACCCTGGTACACCAGTCCCCATACGTACAACACAATGCGCAGGATCCGCTGAAGACCAAGCAAGGACCATATGCCCAAGCAGGATGCACGCACACGTGTACTACCTGTGCCCCCTGGTGACACAGCACACAATCACTGCAACAGGAAGCACACGTCTCACATCAATGTGCAGGCAACAACAGAACACCGTGGAACCCCCAACAATGTCGCCTTCAAATACACAGCCAGTGTGCATGATGCCTACATCCTCCGACAGTCCATCATCAACCAGCGTTCCCAGGATGGCTACAAGGGAAATGCACAGCCCCTTGGCAATATCCAAATGAACACCCCACACACCTCAACTCCACAACCATGCAACTCACAACTCTGGCAATGCACACGTCACAAAATCACATACAACAGGCACAACAACATGCCCACCCACCAAACACGACAGAACAACTCACAATGTTCACATGGGCAAGCCCTGAACATGAGCCAGCAACGGCATGGTACCTCAGCCACATAATAGCCGAATGTGGGGAGATGTGGCAATCAGGCATGTGTGAATGATGCAGTAGAACCATGATTGGGAAAGTACACAATGCCATGGGTGGCGGAGATGTGCTGGACACACCCCAGTATGCAGTCACACCCCTATCCATGGCGACATACACCGCTGGTGTATGGAGTGTAGTGGACAGTGGATGCCACCATGTCACCCCAGCCAGTGGGGGACCTAGCGGAAATGTTGCCTGTTACGCCCCCCCTAAGCGTCACCTGAGTGGGATGGCCCGGCGTATGCCACGCCAGCGTAGGGGTTTGAATAAAAAGCACAAAGGCCTGGGCGTGGACCTCTTCCGGAAAGACCCACGTCTCTGCCAGGGCGGCGCCTCCCACCACGCCATGATGCCGACGCCGTCCTCGTGAGCGGAGTTGCCTGCGATGCTGTGCGCCTGCCGGACCCCGGCAAGCTGGACCACGAACCCGTCAGGCCCGCCCCTGCACAGCCAGGCCACACTGATCACCTGCCGACACCGGCTTGTGTCAAGGAGGGCCCACCACGTGTCGGCGCAAGCTCCAAGCCCGAGGCCCGTGACCTTGGCAGCCACCTCAGACCATCACGGCCTCCACGACACAGGCCCGCTTTATTCTTTTCTCATTGACGTACTCTACTGCCGCCTTCAGCCTACTCTTCGGACCAGTAGGTCCCATATGTGAAACTGTGTCCTGAGTCATGAATGGCAGTGACCCCAAATCCGGGCCAGTGGCCACAGCACCAGACCCCCCGATCAGTGAGGCATAGTTCCATATGGGCATCTTGCGACACGTGGTGCCACTAACCCTGTTCAACGCCAGCCGGCTACACATGGTGCCACTAACCCTGTTCAATGCCAGCCGGCTACACGTGGTGCCACTGAACCTGAACAACGCAGGCCGGTGGGGCCATCCAACCTATGCCGGCGACACTAGGTGAATGGGCCGTGCTGACCGCTGCCTCAGGCCTACACCACGGTCAGGTAGGTCACACATTTGGAACTGAGTCTTGATTACACCATGGCAGTGACCAGATGTGTACTGCAGGGGTGATATCACTAAACTCCCTGCAATCAGTGAAGCAAACGAATGCATCACAAGCACACGACATGTGTCTGTGGGCCCATGCTGCCGCTGCCTCCGGCCTACACTGCGGTCCAGTAGGTCACAGAGTCTTGATTTGGCAATGTTGGAGTTCACATCTGTGTACCGGCATCATCGCAGACTGCATCCTCTCTCAGCACCTGTGCCACTAAGTGTGTTCCCCGACATTCATGGACACTCACTGGTCGTACATTGGTGGCGTTTGAGTCTATGGAATAGGGGCTATTTTTCATCCTCATGTACCTGATACCGAATTGTTGGTGAAAACGAGGGTTGCGCTTTCCACTCCTCCATTTGCTGCTTCCAGATAACATCAGACCTTCCGCATCATGCCCTGGAGGACACCTTCCACTGTCCCCCGCAACCCTCCGCAACATACAGCTCGGACATTGATGGGGACCCGCTCAGGTCGCATGGCCCATCTGACTGCACCGCAAGTCACCGTCCCGTGGCTGGGTGCCTGTGCCGGCCGCAGTGTATCCGGGGCCACTAACTCTATGCTGCTCAGGCCTGGGACCGCTTCTTCTGAGACATTGAATGGCCTCTGTAGCGATGGTCTTGGGGTCATCAACGCCATGTGTCTGTGGCCCTGCGCTGTCCGCATCCTCCGGCCTCAACTGCGGGCCACCAGGGCCCACAAATAGCATCGAGTCTTGACCGGCCCGGATGTCGCATCACCGCAGGAGGCACACGCCACCACCGCAAGGACCACCTCCAACCGCCATCTGCCAGAGTTGAAAGGGTGGTCCTGACAGACCTACGGAGTTGCTCAGATCTGTCGTGGATGCCATCATCGGCCTGATACCCTGCTCAGCACTCCAGGTGCCAGTGACTCAGTGCACCGCAAGACATTGTCCGTTACTGATTGAGTTTTGTGCTGTTGTGAGGTTGCACAGCAATGTCACCTCAGGCAGTGGGGAAGACCTTGGACGTTGATGAAGAAGTTGATGCAGGTGTACCACACCCCACTGCGTCTGCATCAGGACTAACCCGAAGGGACACAATCCTAGCAATTTCATCACATGAGCGCGCTCTCCTCTAGTGCCACTACCTCAGTGCACTGCAACTCACGGAACCTCCTGACTGAATATTGGGTGACCTCTGTCCTTACTCCGGACCCCTCCATGTTGCTCTGAAGTTGACTGTTATGCTGGTGTTTTCTGTTTCCATTACACTGGTGTCCACTGTTCAGGTTGTTGCCAGCACCAAGCACTCCGTGCAGGCTGGCTAATACTCACCCCACACACATCCAGCACAGACGTCACTGTACATGTGGCCCTGCCAATAAAGGGGCCGGGCGCACATGCCCGTAGCCAGTTCAACATGATATGTGCATGTGTCCCTGTGGTCTTGTTGTATGCATGGGGGCCCTGGGCCATACAACATTATATTGTGCTGTGTACAGGGGACGCAGAGATGTCACCGCAGGCAGCGGGCAAGAACCTGGGCATGTAGCTTTGTCGTCACCCACTCAATTCGTAAGGGGAGTGGACTGTGTCATCGTACGCAGAGCCAATGTGGGTGTGTGACTGATATGTGCGTGCCCCTGGGCGTGGTTCTGTACTGGGTATGTACATCTGCATGTGTCTCTATGGCAGTGTGGGTCTCCTTTGTGGTTTGTAGGTGGACCCTGAGGGGTAATGGGCACCCACGTATGTGTTCTAGTTCGCATTCCATGGGTTTGGCAACACCCGCACCTGTTGGGCCACCTCCTTTTGGCGTTCTGACACCTGGCATTGGGGTGCCATGTGTGGGTCGGTGAAGTGTTGTGAGGCAGCGGTGATTGCGGGTGCTTCATGCTGTGTGGTCTGTTTCAGGGGCTGGGTTCTCCTCTGCGTAGCTTGTCTGCCCTGGTCCTGGTGGTGGGTTGTAAGGGATGTCCACGGGCTGTTGTAGGGCGTCGGTGTCGAAGGTGTGGTGTTCGTCTCCGGCATCACTGATGGGTTGTCTGTACTGACCTGCTGGAGGTGTTGTTTATCCCTCTGCATTGTGAAGGGGAGGTGCATGTTGGCATTGTGTTGGCGCCTTGTTCTTGTCGACATGCAGACTGTGTGACAATGTACATTGTGACTGTTTGGGCGGTGGTGGCTATTTGAGTTGGGACAGTGTACATTTGGCCTACATGGCTGATGTGGGGTTGTAGCGTAGATATGCATCTCACAGTTCCCTGCTCTGTCCAATGTGATTGTTCTGTTTCTGCGCCTGGGCAGACCCAGTTGTGTCCCCTGTTCTGCAGTGTGGGTGTTGCACTTTGTGCCACATTGTCATGGTATGTGCTGTGATTGCTATGTGTGTGTGCTGCAGTGTGCCACGGGGATGGGGGACATGTCCCTGGGTAATTGTGGGTGTGCAGTGTGCTACTCCTCGTTGTGCATGTGTGCCATTGTGCCCATCACCCCCCGTCCCCCCAGTCCCTGTTGGATCCTCACCCTGTTGTTGTTGTGTCGGGACTTGTCGAGCTGTGTCCGTACTCACACCTCCTTGCACCGTCTCCACACTGTTGACTGTGGCCTGGGTTTCCTCCAGCTCCTCCTGTGGCGTTGGACTGCCACCTCCTGTTGCCGTTGCTGCCTTCCTGTTGGCAGCGGGTTTGTGCCTGGTTTAGGTTGTCACGTCCTGGCGGCGCCTCTTGGCCTCCGGGATTGGCCTCCTTGGCACTCCAACTGCATTCCAGGTGGTCTGCTTGTGGGTCAGTTGCTGGTAGTGTTCTGTGCCTCCGTGGCGCTGGTCTTGTTTTCCTATGGGCTGCACCCCGTCTTCCTCTCCCTTTTCTCCTTAACCTGCCCCTACCTCGTTGTTCCTTGCTGGTGGTCTGTGGGGGTTGTGGGGTTTGCGTTGTCCTCTGCGCTGGGTCAGGGTGCATCCATGTTGCTACGTGCTTTGGCTTGTTTCTGGTGTGTTGTTTCTGTGGTTTTTATGGTGCAATTTCCCGCCAGACGCGTGTGATTTGCAGGCCTGTGGCTACTTTTCGCTACTTTTTGTACCGCGATTGGCCTCATCGCATGATTTCTCGTGTTCGTGTTTCGCGTTTTCTCGGGGTGGTGTTGATTTTCACGCTGACATTTGACGCGTTATCTGGTGACTTTCGCATGCTACCGCCTTGTTGTGAATTACACGTTGACACAGGGTTATTTTCCCGAGATAGGCTGCGATATTGAAAGTTGCGTTACGCTACTCTTGCGGTAGTTATCACACGTTCAGCAGAATGATCAAAGGATACAGTGCAAGATAACAGAATAAAATACCACCCTGTGGAGTACAAAAATACAGATAACTCTTCAAGTTACCGACAGCTACTGGGGACCAAATTAAATCACCTCGTCTCTGTGCGTCTCGACCCTTGCAATCATATAAGCCTTTTTCCATGTTGTACATAGATAAAAATCGTGACCTCCATTCTGAAACTGTTGGAGGATCAGAGCTTATCGAACCCAAAACTAGCACCATTACTGGGGGTGTAATATTCATCTTCTTCTTAAGGATCATCCCGATAAAAGTCCTCACCTCTTGAATAAAACTGTTTAAACTTGGGCAAGTACAGAATATATGAACAATTTCTGCTTGTTCGGCTCCACACCTGTGACATTTGGAGTCCAATCTCTTGCCCCATCTGAATAACTTAGCAGCGGTATAATATAAATCAAACACTGTTTTGAAGTGCTGGCTTTTTAGTCCTGCAGCTAAAAGAGTGCCCCTAGAGATATCCAAAGGGGCCTCAAGTAGCAGACCTTTCACACCCAATCTCCCTTCCCACCTAGCATTTTGAAGCTCAGTTTGTCCAGGAGAGCCTGAATTAATAGGCTATAAATAACTAACCCTGGGCAAAGCACTATGCTACGCTCGCGTAGTTTGCGAAGTTTGCGCTACTTCGCACAACGCGAATTGCACGTAGCACAATGCAAACACGCGTAGCGTAGCGTAGTGCAGCGGTCATTTTTGCTTGCTCGCGGTCCTCAACGTCAAGTTGGCGACCGCGAGCAAGCAAAATGATCATCCCGGCAAGACTTTTTCCTCGTTCGCGATCAGCAACATCAAGTTGCCGATCGCGAGCGTGGAAAATAAACCTCCCGGCGAGATTCTCAACGCGGGAGGTCAGGTTTCTCATTGCGAGTGGTCGCGTATGCTCGCGACCGCTCGCGATGAGAAACTACCAGTCCGCGTTGAGAAAGCTGCCGCTCGAGTAAAAATCTACTCGAGCGGCAGTAAAAGACAGCTCGCACTGTGCAAGATGCCGTTTTCAATGATTGCACAGTGCGGACAAGCATCCGGCACTGTGCAATCATTGCGAACAGCGCACTACACAGTTCGCGTAGTGCTACGCGTAGCTCGCGTAGTGCGAACTGCACTTTGCGTAGCTTCGCGTAGCGCTACTTCGCGAACTACGCCCACCCTTATAAATAACTCCCTGAGCTATGGCTTCAATGATGGGGAATTTCACAAGCAAGATCTGTTTCTTATCCAGCTAAATAATAAAGTCTCTGACCTGCAAGTATAAAAAAAAATCTCTCTTGTTAAGCCAAATTTGTCTTGTAACTCACTAAAAGAACAAAGCTGGTTGACAGCATAAAGATCTCCTATTCTTGAAATACTTAGCTCAAATCTTCTGCCCATGTTATCGTGAAATACACCAGGCAAATTGGAAGATCCCCATAGGGGTGTATAACGATTTTTTTTCCCCGGAGTTTTATATAGCAAGAACTCAACCCGAAGGTATCAGAGCACTTTACATGAGCACCAGTTGCATTACAGATGGACACATCCATTTTGATAGGCACGGAGAGATTAAATGATTTGCCTAGAATCACAGGATGTTGAGCGTCCCTTCCGAGAATCAAACCCTGTGCCCCAGCTTCGAGGTTGTCCACTCTAGCCGTTAGATGATGCTGATCCTCCCCTTTATCTGTCGCCACACATTGAATGCCCCATCCACTATCTTAAATCTAGTCTTTTTATAGTAGTTCCTTTCCAGGTTTCTCAGGAAGCATCCCTTGGCGCCAGACTCCAATGTGAGGCTATATATAGTTGGAGCCTCTGCATGGTTTATATTGTGCATATGGCCCGTAATCAAGATCTCCATATGCTGCAGCATGCAGGGCCAATAATAAAACATAAAGCTGGGTACAGCCCATCCCCCTCGGTTACTAGGAAGTATCATACACTGTGATGCCCTTCTTGGCTTTTTAAGCTGCCAGGGAAAACTGGAGCATAAACTTTCTAACTTGGTCAACCAGCACTTATTAGCTTCCAATGGAATAGCCATAAACATATAGAGAACTTTCAGGAGGATACACATTTTTAGTACGTTGCATCTCCCCACTAATTTCAAATGCAAGTTGTTAATTCTGACTAGTTCCTGTTTGATCTTCAAAATAAGGAGTGCTTGATTTAGCTCCACCAGGTTATCGAGGGTAGATGTTTTCCTCACTCCCAGGTAGGTTGCATCCTCCACCCACCGCTGATCCCCCAAATGAATTCTCTTAGTGCAAACTACCTGGGTCTTGCCCTCATTGAGGTGATACCCCGCTATTGCCCCAAAATTGTTTGCATCACTCAATCACACCCAGAGCTTTACAAGGATCAGGCGTTACCACTGGGATATCATCGGCATAAGCCAAAACTTTGTATTCCACCTGACTTACAGAAACTGGTTGAATCCCAATATTGTTCTTCAATCATGCAATAAAGAGATCAATGTACAATGCAAATAATAGAGGTGAATACTGGCACCCTTGTCTAGTCCCTCTTGTAATTAAAATCTTCTCTGATCCCTCCCCCATTATCTGAAGCCTGGCTTCGGGAGCTTGATATAAGACACTGATGGCTTTGATGAAGCCAGGACCAAGCCTCTTCCATCTTAAAATCTCGCAAAGTAATCCCTAAGAGACTCAGTTGAAGGCCTTTTTGTCGTTCAACAATATTAATCCCATAGGTGTCTTTGTTGCCTCGGCCATATCTAACAATGTGATAACCCTTCGCACATGGTCAGCTGTTCCCCGACCCAGCATAAAGCCATGTTGGTGGGGAGATACCAGATGGGCAATTACCTTACCTAACCTTTTAGCAAGTATTTAAGCATATACTTTGGCATCTGTGTTTATTAGAGATATAGGCCTATACGATCCTCGGTTTAGAGGAGGTTTGCCCTTTTTCCTGAACACAACAATGTTAGTATTCCCCCAAGAGAGGGGGACCTCACCTTCCCTCTGTGCACATAGAAGGCTAGCAGTTATAACTTCCCCAAGCTCCGGGAGGAAGGTCCTATAGAATTCCAGAGGATTCCTATCTGGTCTGGTGGTTTTCCCCACAGCCAGAGATCTAACTGCTTCGACCACCTCCTTTGGGGAAATCATCAGTTCAAGAGAGGCATGCTCTTCATCACTCAAGATGTTCTCAGTTATTGTACTAAGGAAGTTTGCATAGCTGATCGACCGACAAAGTTCTTCATAAAATTCCTTAAACATCCTGACAATTTCTGCAGGGATTTCAGTCTTCTGACCCTGCTTGTCTACAATAATCGATCCCCATTTCTGTCTCTTTTTGTCTTATACGATGTGCCAATAGCCTGACAGTGCTTTCCCCTTAATCATGGCACTCTGGTTTGAAGTTTTAGAATTTAGCGGCTACCTTCTTACTTTAATGCTGGTTGATTCTGGCTTTTAGTGCCGCAATATTCTGCAAAATTTCACTACAGGCCTGCCTTTCCATTATAAGCCTAGTCAACGTTGCTTCTAGGAGTGAAAGATCACTATCTGGCTGCGCCTCTGCTTAAAAAGACTATAGCTAAGTGTTTACCCCATGATCCCTGATTTAAGGGCGTCCTAGACCATCTTATTAGCATCAATGCCCTGTTGTACTGCAAAGAACTCTTTCAGCCACTTCCGCATGTGATCGGTATACTCTGCCTCTAAAAGGAGTTTCCTGTCAAATGTCTAGGCCCCACTTGGCTACACTAAGCCAGTGACTGCACAGTCAAGCACTAGGGGGCTTGATCCGATAGCACCCTGGGAAATCTTTCTATTCCCGCCCGTCCTGTCGGAGATGCAAATTCCCCCAAAAAGTTCAGACATACCAATTTATTTTGGGGAGGGAAAAGAACGTGTATCCAGGGTATAGATCCTTTAAGTTGTCCCATACATGTCAGCTCACGGTTTTTAACTAGTCAGTGGACTACTTCGAACACCAACTGATTCCTGCAAGCATATGAATTACTCCCCCCAATAGTCCCTCCAATGGACATATGTAATTTGAGGTCCCCGCACAGGATAAGGGGGGCTGGCCAGGATGAAAGCTCCAGGCTTAGGTAATCAATGAAGGCAGCCTCATCTAAATTAGAGCCATATACATAGCATAAGATGAGTTCCCCCAAGCCCATATAAAGTTCCAAAATGACCCACCTCCCCAATTTATAAGCCAGGCTCCAACCTATTGTGAGGAAGTTTGACTAGCAAGAATGGCTACCCCCTGGAAGTCATCCCCTGCGTCATGCAACAGACAAACGAGTACCCCAGGTCTCCCAGAAATTTCCTTTTCCCCTAAAAGTTGTCAGTCTCCTGTTAACAGGCAATGTCGGGTTTCATTGCCCTAAGACCCTGTGTCATTCTACCCCTTTTGAGTCTATCGTTCAGATCACATGCATTTATCATGCAAATACATAAAGTATTCTGAGACATTCAATGATCTGGTTCTAGCCCACATATCCAACACAATCATGATTTTATTGTCATTCTTAAATTCTCATGTGTGCCCTTTAAAACCCATTCTGAGGCTCACAAAAGTTCATCTTGCCCTGTCTTTGCAGCTTTTCCTGCTGTAAAAAAGTCTCATGCCCCAGCCTTCCTACAGTCCTACCCTCCCACTCTCTCCCCCAGCCCAAGCCTCTCCCTTCCTCCCGACCCCCCAGAATCCTCCCAAACACCCCCACATACAGACTCACCACCCAAATGGGACGATTAGACCAGCCATGGTCTGTATATGGAGATGTACCCCCCCAAGCGTGCTCCTAAAAGAAAAACTCCAGGATTAATCTTTGGATTTTAAAGTGTGTGCCTACAAGATGCAATCCTGATGGTCAGCATTTAAATAACACAGTCAAAAAATATGACATTACAATATTGATAAGCAACCACCAGCTGTCCAACAAACCACACATACACTTCCCACAACCCCTGCAAAATTACTCAGGTGCAGAGCAAACCCGCACACCCTTAACATCACACCTAAGGCATTAAACCTTGAAAAGCCTGAGCTACCCAAGGTTCTCAAGAAACTCTTTTGCCTTAACCTCTGAGGTGAAAAAATGAGTATGTCCTCCAAAATAACTTTCAGCTTGGCCGGGTTCATCAAAAACGCTTGTGATCCTTTAACTGAAAAGACTGTGCCATCTGCCTCAGGTGCCATTGCCTTTTAACTGTAGTGTGGCAAAAGTCTGGCCCCGCAAAAAATGTGCAGCCTTCGGTCTTCCGCTTTGAGTCAGGATGGACTTTTTCAAAGATGGCCTGCCGGAGGAGGAAATTGCCAAAAAATACTAGGATAGCCCTTGGTTTGCCATCATTTTTGACATGGCGTTGATTTTGTATAAAAGGGAACCTGTGTGCTCTTTGGATCTCCAAATCCCAGTTCCAGTCCGTCAACTCCGGAAAGCCGTTCCTGACTAGGCCGATAATAAACTTCAGAGTGTCATCTTTCTCTGCTCCTTCCGCAACCCCTAAGAACCTGAGGTTATTGCACCTCATTCTATTTTCAAATTCCTCGAGCTTCCACTGAGTGCCGGTCAATCACGCTTCATGCTCTATTCACAAATTCTGGTTGGCGAGCATGTCTGCTTCTAAGGTAGTAACCCTATTCTCCACCTCTGTCATTTTGTCAAAGAACTCAGAGCATGCTTTCGCAACCTTTTGTATAGTGCCTTGTAGTTTCCTGTTGGCGATCTGTGCCCTATTGCTGTCAGCTCTGGTTTTCTTCTGATGGGCCATGATTCCCTGGTATATAGCCTCTAGAGTTGCATGGTCAGTTTGAGCCAGTCCCCCTCCCCCTGTCTGGGCAAATGGCATACTTCCTTACAGCCTTGGCAATGCTGAATAGTCCGACTTTAATCCAGCCTTATCTCCAGGTTCCACGTTTGGTGGATATGCTTTCTTGATGGTTCACCAGGGGTCATTTTCTCCCAAGTCGCCCGGGAGGACCTTCCCTTTCCACTTGAATCACTGGAGCAGCTTGCAGCTCTGCCTCTTGAGCCTCTTCTGAGCCACTAATCTGAGTCCTCTCCAGTCCAGTCAGACTGGTCTAGCAATGAAAAAAAGTGCTCAACTACATCAGTCTCTGCCCCAGTATTGACCAAAGAGCGTTTACTTCTACTTTGTGCCCTTTTCTTATGCTCACTGGCCTTCCCAAAGATAGTATGACCTGATACCTGAGTAGGAATTTGTTCCCAGGGGGCCCCTCCTGCGCTCCAGTCATTAAGCTGTGAGCACTCCCTGCTTTGCATCCGGAGTCGAGTCCCCGATTAATGTCGCATTTACTGGTTGCATCAGCATGGTCATGAGACTACTTCGCCCCCCTGCCACGTGAATTGATAGTTTCAGCATCTCTTTGAGATGGTGCGGGGAGGATGTAGGCTTGTGCCATGGCACTCATTCTTGCCGAAGTTTCTGTCCTGCTTGTTTCTTTATGCACACTTGGAGCACCTTGATTAGTGTCACCTGATGCCTGGTGCATTGACTCTGGCGATAGTTCAGGTGATTGAGAGAACTAGGAGGGCTCGCTGTTGGTTGACACTGGTCCCAGCACCCCACCTATCTTCCTACTGAAATCCACTGCTGTCCTGGTGGAGTCCAACCCCCCGGGGCCTGGATTAATGGCTGCTACATCTCTGCTCGCTCCTCATCTGGGGACGGGTTTGCCTCACCCAGCCACATCCCTGCTAGAGTTTACCACTTGGGGCTTTGAGCCCCCCACAGTTTTAAGGCCCATCCTTACTGCGGCAAGTAATGAGCACCTCCAAGGCTGTTTCCCGACTACGTGGGTACAATGCAGAATCTGGCCGCCGCACGGCTGACGAGCATTGCGCTCAGGGGGAGGAGCTGCGAACTCCGCACCAGCGCTCTGTCCCAGCAGAGCAAGCCGGGACGAGGGTTTGTACAGCCATACTCACGCAGTCGCTATCTTCCCCCCGAGACCAACCCTTCTTACTTGTGTTGATGTGACATCCCTAGGTTTTTTTGAGAGCCAATGAGTGACTTTATTTTTGAGTTTCCTCAAACCCTCTTTTTGGTTATACTTAAGGGGTTTACATCCTTGAGGACCACTACATATGTTGTGGCCTCTGGAATAGTTGAAGAAAAGCATAACTGGTATGGCAAATCTGTTGGAGGAATGGCTCAGAGTTCCAGAGTCCTGTGATTGAGACATCACAAGATGGTAAACTATTCCTGAGTGGTGGTTTCATAGACTAAGCAAGCCACACAACACATACAACCTCGTACATAGCGTGTTTATTTTTAGTAAATCCCACACTAGGCTGACCCTGCTTCTTGTTCATGCATATAACACTCACCCCTTTAAAGCTAGCTATAAAATTAGACAGCTCCTAATCCAAAAAAGCTTAACTTCCTCATTAAGGCTCAGCAAACACCTGCAACTAACCCCTGAAAAGTACCAAGGTGAACAGATTATAAATCCAACATTTGCTCATTTGTACAACTCCCCAGCTCAAGATTAACACACGGTCCAACCCACTCACAGAGATCTGAATGCAAAATTGCTTCTGTTAGAGTTGATTTTGCCTTTTGACAAGTAACACAGATACTTTATTTTTTTCACAGCGGCTGGAGCCGGTGAAAGAATGATGGCATCCAATGTGATTGGCCAGGTGTCCTTGAACACACAGGGATTTGCTGCTTGGATTTCTGAGTTAATAGCACTTTTATCTGTACCAAGATCACTTGTAATTTCCAAAGATTTAGTCATTTTTTGTATGTTAATCTGCAATATGCTAGTGAGTTACAAGTTGAATAGCCCCCAATCTTTTGTCTACCATCACCAGTTCTCTGTTTATGGCGCTGATTGCACTTGTTAAAAGGTTTGCAGTTGATGAGCTTACCCCGCTACACCTGGTTCCTTGTATGGATTTCCTCTTTCCCATTGGAAAACTGTTCCATCAACCTTACAATGAGGGGCCGTTTTACATAAAGTGCCAAAGGGGCGCAACAGGCAGATGTGCCCGCTTTGTGCGCCCTCAGGTCACTTTGGTGTTACAAAAGGGACTGCAGTCGCTTGTGCAGCCCCTTCTGTAATACAAATAGGTCTGGTGCACATGTAGTGCCAGCGCCATCTCAAGAGGATGTTCCCTAATTTGCATGGGGTCCTAGCCCAATCAACTGAGAGAATCTTTTTTCTTACACGCCTGTGCAGTATTATGGACAATGGCACAGAGTCAAAGAAGCTGTCAGGAGGGACACTGAAAGTATACCACAAAGAGATAGCACACTATCAATGCACTCCCTGATGGAAGCCCTTTGGAGGGGAGAAAGGGGTTCCTATGGATCCCCTCAGACATCCCCTTGCAGGCAGGTGCATTAATTCACTGCACCCACCAGCAAAGGGATATTTAATCCCTCTTTAAAGTGTAGGCAGGTTGCGGCATGGATTGTGAAACATGGAGTGACTTTAAAGCAGTCACTCCGTATATCACTTGAATACTCTGCCTCAAAGCAGCATGACTTTGTGGATGCACTGGGGGCAGCGCATTCACTCTAATGGGGCACATTGTTCCTTTTTGCACACAGTACACTTATTTAAAGGTGCGCCATGGCGCAACCAGGAAAAGTGCGCCCAAGTGCCAAGGAGGGCCAGCCCAGCCTCCTCCATACTCTGCTGGACCCATCTTGGTAGGGTCTTTGCCAGGGAGCAGCCCGCGCTGCAAGAGATGAATGCACATTTTATGAAGCAGGAGCCTCTCCTCCTCTCAGGCTCCAAAAAGGGCATGTCGGCAGTGTGGTCCTGTGGCCAACAGAAGAGTGTATAAACGTCCTGGGCTGCGGGAGATGGAAGCCAGCTTTGTACAGCAAGTCCCACTCCTCCTCTCAGCTTCCAAGTAGGGCTTGTGCACAGTGTAGTCCAGTGGACAACAGCAGAATGTTCAAATTTCACTAGTCATTTTACAATTATTTATAGTAAGTGCAGTACATGATATCACTCTCAC
Source organism: Calotriton arnoldi (assembly GCA_963921515.1). NCBI lineage: Eukaryota > Metazoa > Chordata > Amphibia > Caudata > Salamandridae > Calotriton > Calotriton arnoldi. The sequence continues at coordinate 403,140 of CAWUFW010013566.1, forward strand.
TTATTCACGGTTCCATTAATGAAGTTAGTTTCATATGTTGCTCGTACAGTTGAGACATTTCCTAAACTCTGTTCTTTGATGGTCTTTTCTAATCATCAGCATAGAATGTATTTTTGCCTACACATTGTGCTCTCTCTCTCTGTATATATATGTATATATATATATATATATATATATATATATATATATCCTCACACACTGCTTGTGAAGTCCCGTCGCTGCACCAAAACAGCGGGCGCGTCGCTGAAGTGGACCTCTCAAGCTCGATCCAGTCAAAATTACTCGATTCCTTCGTACCACAAAGGATGACGACGCCTTGTCTCAAGCCACAAAATAAGATTTATTTGGAGCCGACAAATACATTTTATTTTGTGATACAAAGAATCGAGTAATATATATATATATATATATATATATATATATATATTCACTGAAAAAACCATAGGTTTCAGACACGTTATAGTTAGAAATTAGCATTTAAAAAACCTTTGAAATTCACTGAAAAAACCATAGGTTTTAGGGACAGTTATAGTTAGTTGGACATTGCACTCGTACAAAACCCGTGAAATTCCCCTGTTATAGTTAGTTCAGCTAACTATAACTCGCGCCCCGCAATGCACTGCTGATGACGTCACATATTACATCACTCATGACATGGTCAGTGACATCACTGATGACATCACTGATGACATCTCAAATGACATCACTGATGACATCACTGATGACATCATCCAGTGACTGTGTGTTTCTGTAAAGTTTAAATATGTTTAATATATATAGGGAAAGGCGTATTGAAGAATGAGTGGGTGTATAAGTGTCTGAATGGATGATTTAGTACGTGAGTGACTGACTCTACAAGTGAGTGATTAAACGTATCTTACTGAATGAATGGGTTAGTGACTAAACTGTGTGAATGTCTGTATCCGTCTGTTTGTTGGTGTGTAAGTGGATGCATGGATTTGCGAATAGCTACATGAGTGTCTATATGGGTTATTGATTGGTTCTCTGAGTATCTGTATGGCTGCCTGAGTGTTTGTGTGGGTGGGGTGTGTGTGACTCTATACATAGATGTGTGAGTGGGTGATTCACTGGGTGCATGATTTCAAGAGTGCATCTGTGATGGACTGCTTGGGTGGGTGAGTGTGTGTATGGGTGTGTTAGTGAGTGAATGTATATCTCAGTGGTACATGTGCAAGTAACTACATATGTAAAAGGCAGTATATATGTGTGTTAGAGTATTTAAATGGCTATAAGTGAGAGTGTGTTATTGTGAGAGTGGCTGTATGGATGCGTGTGTGCTTGTATCAGTTATTGTATAAGAGCGTAAGAATGTGCTAGTATTTGTATGAGTAAGTGAGCTGGTGTGTGTATAACTGTATAGGTGAGTAAATGGGTGTGTGATTAATTTTTTGCATGACTGACTAGGTGTGTGAGTACCTCTATAGATGAGTGGCGGTGTGTGAGTGTTTATATAGGTGTATGAGTGCATATGATAGTCCTGTACTGAGTGACTGTAAGTATGAGTGACTGTACAGGTGAGTGAGTGGATGTGTGTGTAGACCTAAGAATCAGTGAGTGGGTATGTAGTTTTTGGTGTTGGAGTGTCTATGGTTTTGAGAATGGCAGTCTGTAATTTAGAGTGGGTGTATCAAAAGTTATATTAGGGTGTGAGAAGATGCATGAAATTATCACACGGATGATGTCATCAGTGATGTCATTTGAGATGTCATCAGTGATGTCATCAGTGATGTCACTGACCATGTCATGAGTGATGTAATATGTGACGTCATCAGCAGTGCATTGCGGGGCGCGAGTTATAGTTAGCTGAACTAACTATAACAGGGGAATTTCACGGGTTTTGTACGAGTGCAATGTCCAACTAACTATAACTGTCCCTAAAACCTATGGTTTTTTCAGTGAATTTCAAAGGTTTTTTAAATGCTAATTTCTAACTATAACGTGTCTGAAACCTATGGTTTTTTCAGTGAATTTCAAAGGTTTTTTAAATGCTAATTTCTAACTATAACGTGCCTGAAACCTATGGTTTTTTCAGTGAATTTCAAAGGTTTTTAAATGCTAATTTCTAACTATAACGTGCCTGAAACCTATGGTTTTTTCAGTGAATTTCAAAGGTTTTTAAATGCTAATTTCTAACTATAACGTGCCTGAAACCTATGATTTTTTAAGTGAATTTCAAAGGTTTTTTAAATGCTAGTTTCTAACTAGCCAACAGAGGTAGGACATGTGAAGAAAGAAGAAAAAACGCACAGAAAGAAGCAAAAGATGTGCAGAAAGAACCAACAGAGGAGCAGAAAGAGGCCTTGTTGCAAAATCATCCTGTGCCCACAACTTTTTCAGACGGGTACTGGTGGTAACTGACTCTGACTAACCAGAGCCAGTGCGCGTTTGCACAGTGGTGAAGGGAGGGGGGCCTGAGGTGACATGTGTGCAAACGCGCCCCATGGCGCGTTTTAAGTTGCGGGATTAAGTCCCCTTGAATCCTGAGGGTCCCTGGGGCCCAACTAGCCCCCAGGTACCTACAGTTAGGACCACAGAGCTGAGTTGCAGAGAGGCGTTCCGAGGCCACGCACCTTTTTCACCTCTCTGCAACACAACTCTGTTGTGCTTACTGAAGGTACCTGGTGGGCTAGTTGGCCCCAGGATTCAAAGGGAATTAACTCCCCAACTTAAAACGCACCACAGGGCGTGTTTGCGCACATGTCACCTGAGGCCCCGCCCCCTCCCTTCACCACTGTGCAAACGCGCCCCGTGGCGCGTTTTAAGTTGAGGGATTAGGTCACCTTGAATCCTGAGAGTCCCTGGGGCCCAACCAGCCCACCAGGTACTTCCAGTAAGCACCACAGGCCTGCGTTGCAACGCCTGTAACAAATTGTGCAGTTGTGTTTAGGTAGTGAAGAGGGTCGTGCTGGGGGTAGTGTTTTAGGGTTTAGGGTAGTGCAGTGGTGTTTGTGTAGTGTAGGGGGTCATGCTGGGGTTAGATTTAGGGTTTAGGGTAGTGCAGTGGTGTTTGTGTAGTGTAGGGGGTCATGCTGGGGGTAGATTTAGGGTTTAGGGTAGTGCAGTGGTGTTTGTGTAGTGTAGGGAGTCGTCCTGGGGGAGTGTTTTAGGGTTTAGGGTAGTACAGTGGTGTTTGGGTAGTGTAGGGGGTCGTGCTGGGGTTAGTGTTTTAGGGTTTAGGGTAGTGCAGTGGTGTTTGGGTAGTGTAGGGGGTCGTGCTGGGGGAGTGTTTTAGGGTTTAGGGCAGTGCAGTGGTGTTCGGGTAGTGTAGGGGGTCGTGCTGGGGGAGTGTTTTAGGGTTTAGGGCAGTGCAGTCGTGTTCGGGTAGTGTAGGGGGTCGTGCTGCGGGGAGTATTTTAGGGTTTAGGGTAGTGCAGTGGTGTTCGGGTAGTGTAGGGGGTCATGCTGGGGGTAGTGTTCTAGGGTTTAGGGCAGTGCAGTGGTGTTCGGGCAGTGTAGGGGGTCGTGCTGGGGGTGGTGTTTTAGGGTTTAGGGTAGTGCAGTGGTGTTCGGGCAGTGTAGGGGGTCGTGCTGGGGTTGGTGTTTCAGGGTTTAGGGCAGTGCAGTGGTGTTCAGGCAGTGTAGGGGGTCGTGCAGGGGTGGTGTTTCAGGGTTTAGGGCAGTGCAGTGGTGTTCGGGCAGTGTAGGGGGTCGTGCAGGGGTGGTGTTTTAGGGTTTAGGGCAGTGGTGTTCGGGCAGTGTAGGGGGTCATGCTGGGGGTGGTGTTTCAGGGTTTGGGGCAGTGCAGTGGTGTTCGAGCAGTAAAGGGGGTCATGCTGGGGGTGGTGTTTCAGGGTTTAGGGCAGTGCAGTGGTGTTCGGGCAGTGTAGGGGGTGGTGCAGGGGGTGGTGTTTCAGGGTTTAGGGCAGTGCAGTGGTGTTCGGGCAGTGTAGGGGGTCGTGCAGGGGGTGGTGTTTCAGGGTTTAGGGCAGTGCAGTGGTGTTCGGGCAGTGTAGGGGGCGGTGCAGGGGGTGGTGTTTCAGGGTTTAGGGCAGTACAGTGGTGTTCGGGCATTGTAGGGGGTGGTGCTGGGGCTGGTGTTTCAGGGTTTAGGGCAGTGCAGTGGTGTTCGGGCAGTGTAGGGGGTGGTGCTGGGGCTGGTGTTTCAGGGTTTAGGGCAGTGCAGTGGTGTTCGGGCAGTGTAGGGGGTCGTGCTGGGGCTGGTGTTTCAGGGTTTAGGGCAGTGCAGTGGTGTTCGGGCAGTGTAGGGGTCTTGCTGGGGCTGGTGTTTCAGAGTCTAGGGCAATGCAGTGGTGTTCGGGCAGTGTAGGGGGTCTTGCTGGGGCTGGTGTTTCAGGGTTTAGTGCAGTGCAGTGGTGTTCGGGCAGTGTAGGGGGTCGTGCTGGGGCTGGTGTTTCAAGGTTTAGGGCAGTGCAGTGGTGTTCGGGCAGTGTAGGGGGTCGTGCTGGGGCTGGTGTTTCAGGGTTTAGGGCAGAGCAATGGTGCTCAGGCAGTGTAGGGGGTTGTGCTGGGGGTGATGTTTCAGGGTTTAGGGCAGTGCAGTGGTGTTCGGGCAGTGTAGCGGGTCGTGAAGGGGTGGTGTTTCAGGGTTTAGGGCAGTGCAGTGGTGTTCGGGCAGTGTAGGGGGTCGTGCTGGGGGTAGTGTTTTAGGGTTTAGGGTAGTGCAGTGGTGCTTGTGTAGTGTAGGGGGTCGTGCTGGGGGTAGTGTTTTAGGGTTTAGGGTAGTGCAGTGGTGTTTGTGTAGTGTAGGGGGTCATGTTTTAGGGTAGTGCAGTGGTGTTTGGGTAGTGTAGGGGGTCATGCTGGGGGTAGTGTTTTAGGATTTAGGTTAGTGCAGTGGTGTTTGGGTAGTGTAGAGGGTCGTGCTGGGGGTAGTGTTTTAGGGTTTAGGGTAGTGCAGTGGTGTTTGTGTAGTGTAGGGGGTCATGCTGGGGGTAGTGTTTTAGGGTTTAGGGTAGTGCAGTGGTGCTTGTGTAGTGTAGGGGGTCGTGCTGGGGGTAGTGTTTTAGGGTTTAGGGTAGTGCAGTGGTGTTTGTGTAGTGTAGGGGGTCATGTTTTAGGGTAGTGCAGTGGTGTTTGGGTAGTGTAGGGGGTCATGCTGGGGGTAGTGTTTTAGGATTTAGGTTAGTGCAGTGGTGTTTGGGTAGTGTAGGGGGTCGTGCTGGGGGTAGTGTTTTAGGGTTTAGGGTAGTGCAGTGGTGTTTGTGTAGTGTAGGGGGTCGTGCTGGGGGTAGTGTTTTAGGGTTTAGGGTAGTGCAGTGGTGCTTGTGTAGTGTAGGGGGTCGTGCTGGGGGTAGTGTTTTAGGGTTTAGGGTAGTGCAGTGGTGTTTGTGTAGTGTAGGGGTCATGTTTTAGGGTAGTGCAGTGGTGTTTGGGTAGTGTAGGGGTCGTGCTGGTGGTAGTGATTTAGGTTAGTGCAGTGGTGTTTGGGTAGTGTAGGGGTCGTGCTGGGGGTAGTGTTTTAGGGTTTAGGATAGTGCAGTGGTGCTTGTGTAGTGTAGGGGGTCGTGCTGGGGGTAGTGTTTTAGGGTTTAAGGTAGTGCAGTGGTGTTTTTGTAGTGTAGGGGGTCATGTTTTAAGATGCAATGCTCCAATACCTGACCAGTCTGCACTACATAAAACTGCAAAAAAACTAAAAATAAAAAGTGTTTTGCACACTTTTGTCATTGGGCTATATGTGGGCTACATCTGGGTAATATTTGTGCTACATTTGGGCTCTTTTTTCACTGGTGGCCATCTTGGAAGACTTCTTTGTTATGAAGTTTCCAAATTTCTTCATTTACTGCAGTCTCCTCAGTAGGAAATGCTTTCAGTTTTTTACTTTGATTCCATCAAGAAGGCATTCAGATGTGTCTCACATCTGCCATAAATTCAGAATGTTAGCACTCTAGTTGCTCATTAGATCACTGGAGTAAAGCTACTGCTCACCAGGGAGTTAACTGGTAGTCTGCTGCTGGTATTGAAAGTGATTGTTTCAGTCTGCATGTCAGAATTTTCTAATGAAATAGAAGAGGATTTGAGATCTTACTTAAAACATGCCCTAATTTTTCTTTCTGCAGCACTAACCATAATTTCTATTTAAAAAAGAACCCCTCATTTTGTTCCTTTTTAAATTAAATGTTTTAAGTGTTACCGGTTTATTCCAATCAAGATGGCTTCAGGTGTGCCATACTTTTGTCATAAGTAAGGCTGTTAGCGCTCTAGTTGTTCTTTAGAACACTCTGGGAAGCTGCAGTAGAACACAAAGGCATCAACTGGCAGGCTGCTCCTGTTGAAATATAACAGGAAGATATTTGAGATCACACTTGAAATATGTCCTAATTTTTCTTTCTACAGCACTAACCATAATTTCTATGACAAAATGAACCCCATCATTTTGTTCCTTTTTAAATTAAATGTTTTAAGTGTTACCAGTTTATTCCAATCAAGATGGCTTCAGGTGTGCCATACTTTTGTCATAAGTAAGGCTGTTAGCACTCTAGTTGTTCTTTAGAACACTCTGGGAAGCTGCAGTAGAACACAAAGGCATCAACTGGCAGGCTGCTCCTGTTGAAATATAACAGGAAGATATTTGAGATCACACTTGAAACATGTCCTAATTTTTCTTTCTACAGCACTAACCATAATTTCTATGACAAAATGAACCCCATCATTTTGTTCCTTTTTAAATTAAATGTTTTAAGTGTTACCAGTTTATTCCAATCAAGATGGCTTCAGGTGTGCCATACTTTTGTCATAAGTAAGGCTGTTAGCACTCTAGTTGTTCTTTAGAACACTCTGGGAAGCTGCAGTAGAACACAAAGGAATCAACTGACAGTCTCTGCCCTTGTTGGATGTACATGTTTTACTGAGAATGTCAGACTTCATTCTCACATGAGTGAGAAAGATAATGTGAATTTACAGAAAATATGCTCTCATTTTAGCTTCTGGAGCACCTTCCAAACCTCCATGGGACAAGCATGAGAAAATAGTGTTCTCTCAAACATGATTCATGATATCCCAGCAGAAGGTTTTTCACATGGTAAAATCACCTTGGAATACACCACAATTCCTAAAATTAGTATGGTACCGTCAACAAATAAATTCTAATGTAACTAAAGCCTGTTATCACCCTTTATAGTTCTCCTTTTGGTGACCCTCAAAATCTTCTATTCACTACAATGCATTTCAATGAGGTACTATCATTTATATTGGTCCCAAGATGGCTGCCAGAAATTCCAGGATGAAGTGCTGACAGCCAATCAGATCTCACGATGACATGTGTGGTTAGGCTCCGCCCAGATATATATGTGACTTTACTTTTGATTTTCTCAGGAACTACTGAACGGATTTACACCATTTAAGCAAAAGGCACGACACTGAACCAAGGGCTACCTCTTTGCCAAATTTGGTGTAATTCCGTTCAGCAGTTCGGGCTGTAGCTGCGACTAAAGGTTCCTATGGAAAAATGAATGGGGAAAACACGTTTTGGGACCCCCCTTTTTCTCGGCCCCCGCTTGACGTATCACCCCGAGACTTTCAGGATAGGAGCGGACCGGAGCGCCCCAACAAGTTGGAAACTTTCGCGAAGATTCGTTAACCGGCGCCAACGTTATTTCAAATAGAATGTCGCGGATTTCCTATGGATAATAGGTTTTAACTATAACTATCTACTGGCGACCGCCAGTAGATAATATATATATATATATATATATATATATATTCACTGAAAAAACCATAGGTTTCAGGCACGTTTTAGTTAGAAATTAGCATTTAAAAAACCTTAGAAATTCACTGAAAAAACCATAGGTTTCAGGGGCGTTATAGTTAGTTGGGCATTTCACTCATACAAAACCATAGAAATTCCCCGTTATAGTTAGTTCAGCTAACTATAACTCGTGCGCCCGCAATGCACTGCTGATGACGTCACATATTACATCACTCATGACATGGTCAGTGACATCACTCATGACATCACTGATGACATCTCAAATGACATCACTGATGACATCACTGATGACATCATCCTTGTGATAGAGTGGCAGACCTCCTCTCATCCTAATATAACCTTTGATACACACACTCAAAAATACAAACTAACATTTTCAAAACAATGGACATACCAATACCAGTTACAACACACCTATTCAGTAATTCCAAGATCTACACACACATCCACTCATTCACCAACAGTCCCTATACAGTCACTCATACATGTACTCACTCATCATATGTACTCATACACCTATACATCCTGTTACACACCGCCACTCATCCATAGAGTTACTCACACACATAGTCACACATGCAAACAAAGTATCAAACATCCATTTACTTGCATATACAGTTATACACACACTACCACACTTACTTCTACAGAAACTTACACATACTTACTCTCTTAAACAATCACTTATAGAAACACCTACTTATTTGTACAGGAACTCTTCCAAGCTCTCACTCTCACATATACTCACTTATATACACCAATACTCACATATACTAGTTTAAAACATATGTAGTTACTCATAAAGACACTATTGAGACAGTCATTCATTCACTAACACACCCATACACATACTCATCCACCTATACAGTCCTGCACACATGCTGTCTTCAACACATACAAACAGTGAGTCACTCATTCATGCATCTATGCACTAAGTAATACCCCCACCGAACCATACAGACACTCATACACTCATACTGATACTCAAAAAACCAACTAATAACCCATATAGATACTCATGTAGCTACTCACCAACCCATGCAGCCACTTATACACAAAGTGAGAGACTGATACAGATATTTTCATATTTAAACATTACTCACTAACCCATGTATTCACTAAGATACACTTAGTTATACAATCAATTTTACAAAAAAAATCATCCATTTAGACACTTATATACCCATTTATTCTTCCATCGACCTTGAGATATACATATATAAAACATATTTAATTTTCAGAAAAACACACATTCACTGGATGATGTCATCAGTGATGTCATCAGTGATGTCATCAGTGATGTCATTTGAGATGTCATCAGTGATGTCATGAGTGATGTCACTGACCATGTCATGAGTGATGTAATATGTGACGTCATCAGCAGTGCATTGCGGGCGCGCGAGTTATAGTTAGCTGAAGTAACTATAACGGGGGAATTTCTATGGTTTTGTACGAGTGAAATGTCCAACTAACTATAACGCCCCTGAAACCTATGGTTTTTTCAGTGAATTTCTAAGGTTTTTAAATGCTAATTTCTAACTATAACGTGCCTGAAACCTATGGTTTTTTCAGTGAATATATATATATTTATTATACTATGTATACATGTGAAAATGTCTCGGTCCCCTGTTTGCCTCGGTGGCACGGAAAAAATGGGAGGAACTGACGTCAGCACGCCGACGAGGTCCTCTTATGGCTCCGATGACGTCATACGGTGTCGCGAGCGGAGCCGTGCTCGTTGACGTGGGAGAGCTAGGAAAGAATTTCTGTGGAATGCTGGTGCAGGGGATATTCACCTAAGTGTTCAGGCTAGTTCTTTGGGAGCAACTGTTTATGTTGCCACTCCAGAAACCGAAACCAGTGATCCGAGGGCAGAGGCCCTGCAGATGGCACACGAGGTGGGGTGCCCAGTCGTGTGCCCCGGCGGGGCAGCGAAGTGACAAGCACCACAACCCACAAAAAAGGTAACGAGGGCACTGAATAACACAGGATCTTCTCTTTGTATCTGGCAGGAACAACGAAGTTAAAATGCCCTAGTACCAAAATGTAGAATTAGTGCTACAACGGTCTTCAAGAGGACCTGCGATGCCGCTTCTGCCTCCCGTACCCTGGAGGCGGCACATGGGTCACGCGGTACGGTCATACTGCGGTGGGACGCACACTCGTTGACCTCTCATGGCACTGCTCCACACTTCAGGGAGGACGCTTTCCATTAGCTATGTTTTCTGATGACATGTCGCGCCGGCCCGTCCAACAACAGAACTCCTTTAGATCCAAACAGACTCTTCCACTCTCTCACCGGAAGTGAAACCAGGCCACGCAGACACTTTCACAATACAACAGCCGGGAATGCACTTTTCGGTAAAAAAAACCACATTCCTTCCTCCTAATTAATCAAATAAACGTCTCACTGAAGAACAGGGGCCAGCATCGATCGGTAAACAGCCGTTACAACAACTTTTTTACTTTGCGATACCATTACAACGCATGCATTACCACTCATGTGTTGTACATCACAAAGTCATTACTACGCATTTTTTTAAAACGCATGGTCATTTACCACGCATGCCTTTACAACGAATTTTGTTGTAAAGGTATGTATGGTAAATGACCATGCGTTCTAAAAAACCTGTAGATGATCCATGTCGTTGTAAGGAAACAGAGGCTGTTCCGTTTCCTCACAACGACGTGCACCGCCCCTCAGAGATGACGTGAAGCAGGAACCACGAGGAGAGAGGAACCATGAGGAGTGAGAGGTAAGGGGGTTTGGGCATGGGGTGGGGGTTTCTTTTCTATGGTTTAGGGTAGTGCAGTGGTGTTTGGGTGGTGTAGGGGGTCGTGCTGGGGGTAGTGTTTTAGGGTTTAGGGTAGTGCAGTGGTGTTTGGGTAGTGTAGGGGGTCGTGCTGGGGGTAGTGTTTTAGGGTTTAGGGTAGTGCAGTAGTGTAGGGGGTCGTGCTGGGGGTAGTGTTTTAGGGTTTAGGGTAGTGAGGTGGTGTATGGGTAGTGTAGGGGGTCGTGCTGGGGTAGTGTTTTAGGGTTTAGGGTAGTGCAGTAGTGTTTGAGTAGTGTAGGGGGTCATGCTGGTGGTAGTGTTTTAGGGTTTAGGGTAGTGCAGTGGTGTTTGTGTAGTGTAGGGGGTCATGCTGGGGGTAGTGTTTTATGTTTTAGGGTAGTGCAGTGGTGTTTGGGTAGTGTAGGGGGTCGTGCTGGGGGTAGATTTAGGGTTTAGGGTAGTGCAGTGGTGTTTGGGTAGTGTAGGGAGTCGTGCTGGGGGTAGTGTTTTAGGGTTTAGGGTTGTGCAGTGGTGTTTGTGTAGTGTAGGGGGTTGTGTTGGGGGTAGTGTTTTACGGTTTATGTTAGTGCAGTGGTGTTTGGGTAGTATAGGGGGTAGTGCTGGGGTAGTGTTTTAGGGTTTAGGGCAGTGCAGTGGTGTTTGTGTAGTGAAGGGGGTCATGCTGTGGGTAGTGTTTTAGGGTTTAGGGTAGTGCAGTCGTGTTTGTGTAGTGTAGGGGGTCGTGTGTTAGGGTATAGGGTAGTGCAGTGGTGTTTGGGTAATGTAGGGGGTCATGCTGGGGTTAGTGTTTTAGGGTTTAGGGTAGTGCAGTAGTGTTTGGGTAGTGTAGGGGGTCGTGCTGGGGGTAGTGTTTTAGGGTTTAGGGTAGTGCAGTGGTGTTTGTGTAGTGTGGGAGGTCATGCTGGGGGTATATTTAGGGTTTAGTGTAGTGCAGTGGTGTTTGGGTAGTGTAGGGAGTCGTGCTGGGGGTAATGTTTTAGGGTTTAGGGTAGTGCAGTGGTGTTTGGGTAGTGGAGGGGGTAGTGTTTTAGGGTTTAGGGTAGTGCGCCCAACCAGCCACAATATCCGTGGACAAAGGGGATCCTGACTCTTTGGAACGCTCAGTCAATTGAATAATTTGGGTCAAGGGCCCTACCACGTCCAAGACCTATCAATTCCTTTCTTGGGATCCCTCATATACTTGGGAAAAAGGTACATAGTTTCTTATCAATTTCAGGCGTGTGTGCCACCTTCCCCTTCAGTGAGGGCCTGGGGCATTCTCCCCTCATCGTATTCCTGAGCTCCCTTTCAAGGGGTTGATGGATTTTCCCCACCACATACTCTGCCACTTTGGCGTCAGGTGTCCACTCTGCCGACCTAGGATGGTAAATTTGGGTAGGCTCGAACATGTCCGAGTGGACCCCGTCCCCAACCGGGGACTGAGAGGAGTGGGACTCTGGACGCCAGGGACGCCCGAGTCCTTATCCTCATCGGAGGAGAAATCGTCCTCCGATACACCCTCTCCCTCTAAGGAAACCCGCCGTCGGGGTCTACAATAGTGGTGACAGTGTCGCAATTTTCTCCGGGTCCCTCCTCCTCCCGGCAGGGTGCATGTTTTAGCGTTCGCGCACTCTTGAGGAAGGTCTCCGTAAGTTTATCAAATCCTTCCAAGTGCCCCGCGTTATGCTTAACGGCCCTTTTATTCCCCATCTGGGAGCTACTTGGACCCGCCACCACCAGATCTGGGTCACTGAACACCCCAGGGATGCTTATCAACCTGATCCCTAAGAGGAGCCAGCGCCCTAGAAAAAGCCAGAGAGAGGGCTTGGTCCACTGCTGGAAGGACAAGTTGGGGGGCCATTCCTCCTCCACTTCCTGGTAGGAGGAGTAAAAATGGTCTTCTGGAGAAGACATGATAGCAGAGGGTGTGAGCACAGAACAAATGCCCTTAAAATCCTTAAGACAGCCCCTCTCCTGTTCTCCAACAGCTGGGCTTTCCCCGAAGCTGATATAAGAATAGACTGAGGCGCAATACCAATTACCACCACCAGGTGGCGCTGGTCACTAACGTGGCCGTGTGGGGAAATCACTGCGTAGCGGTGTCAAAATTAGGCGAGGGTTGGTCGGGAATCAAGCGGACACTAAAGGATCCCAAACGCGCGTAAAGACCAGCGGGAGCGCTCGACGGACCTGCCTCGCTCGGACCAGATGCGCCTGACAGGATCTCACCGCGCGCAGAGCACACAGCGGGAGAAACTGCGAGGGGGAGAACGCGCTCGGGCAAGAGCCTGCTGCACAGGGAATATGAAACAATACCAAGGCAATAATGCTAATAACGTGCACAAGAAACCGCTATACAAACAGCAACAACGTCAGATTAAGCCAAGAATGTAAGGAATGCACTTAACTGACGAGCAGTGAAGAAAGAGGAAGCGGAAGGGACGTCACAATATTATATATGATGGACTGTGATATGATTGGACTATAGTTGCCTTGGAGACTACCCCCTAATGGTTCATGGGTTGTGTAGTCGTTTGTTTAATGATTGTTGTGTTACGTTTTCTTTGAACTGCTATGCAAATAAAGTGAGGAAAGATATGCATAATCCTCGCCTCCGTCCTGCCATAGAATTCATTAAACTTTATTTGATCTGATTTAGAAACATAAATCATAAAAGTGTACATAAAAACAGTAAATCCTCTTTCCTAATACAATACAGTGAGAATTAATTAAAACCAGTAGGTAAAAGCGGGTGTTACAAAGCCCGGTTCAGAGCAACTTCAGGTTAACAGAATCGTAAAGTTCAATGTTTCGCAAGATCAATCTCATGTACTTCGTGCAAAATACGCAATAAGGGGTCCAAGTAAGATGTAACGCTCCAATACCTGACCAGTTTGCACTATATAAAACTGCAGAAAAAATAAAAATAAAAAGTGTTTTGCACACTTCTGTCATTGGGCTATATGTGGGCTACACCTGGGTGATATTTGTGCTACATTTGGGCTCTTTTTTCTCTGGGGGCCATCTTGGGAGACTTCTTTGTTATGAAGTTTCCTAATTTCGTCATTTACTGCAGTCTCCTCAGTAGGAAATGCTTTCAGTTTTTTACTTTGATTCCATTAAGAAGGCATTCAGATGTGTCACACATTTGCCATAAATTCAGAATGTTAGCACTCTAGTTGTTCATTAGATCACTGTAGTAAAGCTACTGCTCACCAGGGAGTTAACTGGAAGTCTACTGCTGGTATTGAAAGTCATTGTTTCAGTCTGCATGTCAGAATTTTCTAATGAAATAGAAGAGGATTTGAGATCTCACTTAAAACATGCCCTAAATTTTCTTTCTGCAGCACTAACCATAATTTCTATGGCAAAATGAACCCCCTCATTTTGTTCTTTTTTAAATTAAATGTTTTAAGTGTTATCAGTTTATTCCAATCAAGATGGCGTCAGGTGTGCCATTCTTTTGTCATAAGTAAGACTGTTAGCGCTCTAGTTGTTCTTTAGAACACTCTGGGAAGCTGCAGTAGAACACAAAGGCATCAACTGACAGGCTGCTCCTGTTGAAATATAACAGGAAGATATTTGAGATCTCACTTAAAACATGTCCTAATTTTTCTTTCTACAGCACTAACCATAATCAAAATGAACCCCCTCATTTTGTTCCTTTTTAAATTAAATGTTTTAAGTGTTACCAGTTTATTCCAATCAAGATGGCTTCAGGTGTGCCATACTTTTGTCATAAGTAAGACTGTTAGCGCTCTAGTTGTTCTTTAGAACACTCTGGGAAGCTGCAGTAGAACACAAAGGCATCAACTGACAGGCTGCTCCTGTTGAAATATAACAGGAAGATATTTGAGATCTCACTTAAAACATGTCCTAATTTTTCTTTCTACAGCACTAACCATAATTTCTATGACAAAATGAACCCCATCATTTTGTTCCTTTTTAAATTAAATGTTTTAAGTGTTACCAGTTTATTCCAATCAAGATGGCTTCAGGTGTGCTATACTTTTGTCATAAGTAAGACTGTTAGCGCTCTAGTTGTTCTTTAGAACACTCTGGGAAGCTGCAGTAGAACACAAAGGCATCAACCGACAGGCTGCCCTGTTGAAATATAACAGGAAGATATTTGAGATCACACTTGAAACATGTCCTAATTTTTCTTTCTACAGCACTAACCATAATTTCTATGACAAAATGAACCCCATCATTTTGTTCCTTTTTAAATTAAATGTTTTAAGTGTTACCAGTTTATTCCAATCAAGATGGCTTCAGGTGTGCCATACTTTTGTCATAAGTAAGGCTGTTAGCACTCTAGTTGTTCTTTAGAACACTCTGGGAAGCTGCAGTAGAACACAAAGGAATCAACTGACAGTCTCTGCCCTTGTTGGATGTACATGTTTTACTGAGAATGTCAGACTTCATTCTCACATGACTGAGAAAGATAATGTGAATTTACAGAAAATATGCTCTCATTTTAGCTTCTGGAGCACCTTCCAAAACTGTATGGGACAAGCATGTGAAAATAGTTTTCTCTCAAACATGATTCATGATATCCCAGCAGAAGGTTTTTCACAGGGTAAAATCACCTTAGAACACACCACAATTCCTGAAATTAGTATGGTACCATCAACAAATGAATTCTAATGTAACTAAAGTCTGTTATCACCCTTTATAGTTCTCCTTTTGGTAACCCTCAAAATCTTCGATTCACTACAATGCATTTCAATGGGGTACTATCATTTATATTGGTCCCAAGATGGCTGCCAGCAATTCCAGGATGAAGTGCTGACAGCCAATCAGATCTCACGATGACATGTGTGGTTAGGCTCCGCCCAGATATATATGTGTTTTCTTTTTAAAATTTCTCAGGAACTACTGAACGGATTTACACCATTTAACCAAAAGGCACGACTATGAACCAAGGGCTACCTTTTTGCCAAATTTGGTGTAATTCCGTTCAGCAGTTCGGGCTGTAGCTGCGACTAAAGGTTCCTATGGAAAATTGCATGGGGAAAACACGTTTTGGGACCCCCTTTTTCTCGGCCCCACTTGACGAATCACCCGAGACTTTCAGGATAGGAGCGGACCAGAGCGCCCCACGAGTTTTGAAAATTTCACGAAGATTCATCAACCGGTGCCAAAGTTATTGGAAATAGAATGTTGTGAATTTCCTATGGAAAATAGGTCCTAACTATAACTACCTACTGGCGACCGCCATTAGGTAATATATATATATATATATATATATATATATATATACACTCAAACTCTCGTCTCAAGTTCAAAAACAGGCGCCAACACTGCCAACGTTCGTTTCTTAAACTCTGAATTTATTTAGCAATATACGGCTACGATGGCAAGACGCATTCCAGCAGTCTCAGCTGCCTTGTTCACAATATATATATATATATATATCTACAAGCTGTTCGGTGAATGATATATATATATATATATATATGCCTGGAGTCCCTTCGCGTTCCGTGTAAGATTCTTTTTACGGCGAAAATCACGGCACCACAGCAAGGGTAATGATTTTAAGGATAATTTATTTTACACACCATAGTGCAAACGAACAAAACCGGACGGTCTACGCGTTTCGGCTTCCACATAGAGTCTCTTGCGTCTAGACTGTATTTCTAAAGTGCTTAGTGCTTAACCCCTTGTTTCTGTTTACTATTTTTAAACAACTAGACTGCTGATCCTCTTTAACAAACATGGGTTGATTCATCCACCATTCTGACATTATTTGTAAAGTACATTCAGTGTCAAAGAAAAGTGCAAGTGCAGGATTAAAAACTCATAAATATACATTTAAAACACAGAGTCGACATTTCATTTTATATTAGAAACCCCTTAGTGGCTGGATAGTTTTTGTTCCATCGTTATTCTTATCCATGTCCCCATGTTTATTCAGTGCACGTATGGTGACATTTTCACTTATACAATTATGGCCTAGATCAAAATTCACTATTGTATTGCATTTCATCAATTCATGTAGTGATTAATGATTCCATCAGAGTTAAATGAGATCTATAAAATGTGAAGTACAAGTGAAGATCAGAGTTATTTTAAAACTTCATTGATGTAACCTTCTGTTTATAAATAATCAGTAAGATCTATAATATGTAAAGTACAAATTAAGATCAAGATCAATTTAAAACTTCATTAATGCAGCCCTCTATGTAGATCTGATATTCATGAGTCCACCAGTCGCTGAAAGTAGGGGAGATGGTAAAATCAAAATAGATGGGACTATGGTACATCCAACCTCTCCTGATCTTATTCTTTAGACTTACGAGTCAACTCTGGTTAAAACATATTGTATGGTATGTGGCGAGCATATGAGTGATAATTGTCTATTCAAATATATAAAAGAGTGTAAAATGACGAAAAGCTGGTGAAGATAGAAAAATCTGGGAAAGTCTATACATGGGAATCAAGGAAACATAATAATTCTGCTCAGCAATTGTCCTTTTGAGAATGTCAATATTTACAAATGAACATGTAGTTCTGTATCCTGATTGTGTCCATATGGATATTCAGTGCCAATCGCAAGGATGAGTCGGGATTCTGTTCTACGTAACTTCGAAGTTCTGTCTCCGCCTCTTTCTGTAGATTTTACAATTTTTATCCTAGAATATTTCAGTTGTCTACAGTCACTTGAATGGAATTCATGAAAGTGTTTTGCTATGGGATAACTGAAATCCTTGTTCTTTATGGCACGTAGATGTTGTAGGATTCTCAGTTTTAATTTGTTGATTGTGCTTCCTACATAATGTTTTTTGCAAGGACAAGTTAATCTATAGACCACATATTTAGATTCACATGTAATGTGGTCAAGGATGCTTTCTGTTCTCCCGTTCTGAAGTTGGTAGGTCGTAAGATTCAAGCCATGTTCACAAGCTCGACATTTCGCACATTTCCAGAACCCCGGGGTATTGAGCCATGAGGATGTTTTTGGTTCTCATATCTCTAGATGACTCTGCGTCAGAATATCTGCTAAGGAAGCTGTTTTTCTGTAAATGATACTCGGATATGGCGTCAAAGTTTTTCTTAGGGTTTCATCCAGCATTAAAATCTCCCAGTTCCTGCTAATAATGCGTTTAATTTCTCCACTTTGGTTATTAAAATCCATGATGAGTCGTGATGTTGTTTCTTCGTGACCATTTTCCTCATGAGTTTTTCTTTTTGATGGTGTGAAGAGATCAGCTCTCGCTTTCAATTTGACTCTGGATTTTGCATTCTCAATGACTCCCACCGGGTAGCCCCTCTCCATGAAGCGGCAACCCATTTCATCAATCTCACAGTCCAAGTCAGAAACTTCTGAGCAGTTCCTTTTTGCTCGAAGCATCTCGCCATAGGGTATGCTCCATTTTAGATTTTGAGGATGCCCACTGTTCACATGCAGAATACTGCTGCATAAGGTGGGTTTTCTATGCATTTTGGTGCACACCCTATGTTCTCTGATGAAAATTTCCACGTCTAGGAAGATGATGTTTGATTTACTAATTGTTGACGTGAAGGTTAGATTGTATACATTCTCGTTAAGGGAGTCAATAAAATTTTGTAAATCGACACGATCTCCTTTCCATACGATGAAGAGATCGTCGATAAACCGACACCAAGTTTTTATTTTTGAATGTTCTTGTTTTTCCAGAGTCTGTTTCCCAGACTGCCATCAGCAGGTTAGCATACGTAGGAGCAAAGGATGTCCCCATTGCAGTTCCTTGTCTCTGCCTGTAGAGATCGCCTTTGAAGAGGAAAATGTTATGATGTAAGCAATAGGTCAGCATCTCTATCAGCATTTCAGAGTGTTCCAGATGATTTATTGATCTGGTTTGCAGGAACTTTCTGACAGCTGCTATTCCATCAGTATGACAGATTGATGTATATAGTGATGAAACATCTATTGTCGCCATAATTAAGCCATCTTTCCAATCAATTTTTTGTATTTTATTAAGGAAGTCCATAGTGTCCCTCAAGTGAGAGGGTAAGGAGGTCACATAGTTCATTAGGAAAATATCCACAAATCTGGATGTAGATTCTAGTAATGATCCAATAGAGCTGACTATTGGTCGTCCCGGTGGAGTTATTGATAGCTTTATGTACTTTCGGTAGAAAGTAGATCGCTGCTGTTATGGGATGGTCTGTTTTCAAGTACAGGTATTCCTCGATATCGATCAGGCCATTCTCTTTCCATCCTAATAACATCTGATGGTATTCTTTGGTCCAGAGCTCTATTGGGTTTTCCACAAGTTTTTCATAGTGGTCTTCATTCCCCAGTTGTCTGCATGCTTCAGCTATATAGTCGCTCATGTTTTGGACCACGATGTTACCGCCTTTGTCAGAGGTCTTAATGATGATCTCGGGGTCTTCTCTTAGTTCCTTGAGTGCTTTGTATTCTCCTGCCGTTAAATTCCATGTTTTCCTGTTGTTTGACTTTTTATTTATGGAATTTGTAGATATTTTATTGATTTCTTCCACCATGATTTTGTGAAATAAGTCAATTTTGTTCCCAGGCGGGAGTTGTGGACAAAATGTGGATTGTTTTTAAAGCCACTATCGCCCCCTCTGTTTGTGATCATCCCTAGTCTGTGGCACAATTCTTTGTCAGATTCCAAGGGCTGTTCATGTCTCCCAGTTGCAAGCTCTTCTCCTTCTTCCAGGGATGTTAGTGTTCTTAATGCTGGTAAATCTTTCTGTGTTATGGGCGATATTTCTTGATTATCAGTTGTTGGACAGTTTGATCTGTGTATCTTTTCTGAGAAGTATTTTTTAAGCTTGATTTTTCGGCAAAATTTGTAGAGATCGATGCGTACATTTTGTCAATGTCTTTGTTGGGACAGAAGGTCAATCCTTTGTTGAGTAGTTGAATTTGGATATCACTTAGTATTTTGTTGGAAATATTAATTACTAAGTTATTTTTGGTGAGGCTTTTTTTCTTATTTTACTTTTGCTTTCCTCTTCCTTTCTTTGATTTTATTCCGTCTTCTGCTCCTTCTGGTGGTGTTTTGGTTTGTCCTCTTCCCCACGTTGTCCCTCTTCCTCTTCCTCTTTGCCGCGTTATCATCTGTGCCAAGCGCATTTCCCAGAAAATATCCAGGTGTGTTGCACTTGTCTCTTCGTCAGCAGAACTTAGGTCAGAACTGTCCACAGTTTCTGATGTTTCGTTTCCCGCACATTTGTCCATCACAGCCCTGTTCCTATACATGTCATACTTTCTAGCGAACGTATATATACGCCCACTGGCATAGTCGATTCTATCTCTGTTGAATTTATTTGCTTTTCTTTTTTCAACATCCGCTTCGTGTTTATTGATTTTCTTCTCCATGTTTTCAATCAATTCTTTATTTTCTTCTGTTGTTGGATACTGGGCTATTTCCTGTTCTAGATCTTTAATCACACTTGTTAGTTTTTCCAGTTTCCTTTCTGCATGTATTATTAATGTTCTCATGAGCTTAAATGCACACTCATTCGTGTCCAACTGCCATTGCTTAATCAGATCCACATCCAAGTCGTTGAGCGTGGGCATAATTAAGATTCTGAGTCCTCTCGGCACTCTCTTAAATCGAATGTATTTTTCTAATGTTGTTTTTTCCCACCATTTATTATATATATCAAACCCACTAAGTCAAGTGACCTGTTGGCTTACATTATACAAAACACTACTCAAGGGGAGCATGACTCACCGGAAACACATTACTACATAATGTCAGATATTATTGACCAGCAATTTATTGTAATTCAGTTCAGTTTCAGTTTCGATTAGCTTTATTCGACAAATTAAGTCATAAAAGCATATAGGAACCATCCATCATAAAATACATGACCTAAAAGAATATTTTAAAATATATACAGTGTTGTAAAAAGTAATAAGTTAAAACCAACTTTTAAAACATATAACATGTACATTTAATAATACATTAAAAGGACCTTCCCTTCAGAAATATTTATGATTACAAGACTTGCAGGGCAGCTCTTAATATAGCTAGCTTATGCATTTCGTAGGTGATTTGATCTTAAAGCCCACGACCACCCTAGGTATTTCGCCATTGCTATAACAACAGGTGCTGTAGTATCCGAGCGCAATATTCTTTCAGCCTCCTGCGCCCTTCTTGTACCTATGAGCTTACAGATTGGCCGTAACCAAACACGGCATGGTCTTTCATATCCGACACAGACAAATAGTAAATGCGTTAGAGACTCAACACTATCTTTGCAAAATGGACAAGTTTTATCACCAGATACTTTCCATCCCGCAGTAAAAGCTCTCAAGGGTAGGGAACCTACCCTAAACTGGAAATACAATTTCCGGTCCAATGGCTTTGTAATGAGGTCCCAATAGGACTCCATCCTCGGGGTAGCTTTAAATTCCAAAAGGAACCAGTCAAAGTGGAAGAATCACTGGATCTAAAAACATTAAAATAGATCCATTCCCAATATAACTCCTTCATACATTTTTTTGAAGGGAAGACAGAATTTTCTGGATCATTCCACAACTGGATCATGCCAATATTAAATAAAATATCTCTAACTGTCCGTAGCCACTTTATTGAGTGAAAGGTGTCGGCTCTAATTATATCCAGAAACCCTACTGCATAACCTACAAGTTCTGGTACACTCCATACTCTACGCCAATATAGTAGAGGACGCAATTTCGCTAGAGCTGCAATCAGTTTTCTCCCCATATCATTCAATAATGGGCACATTGGAGTGCTTTGGGGTAGTTTAATAATATTCCTCAAGAATCTATTTTCAGAGGATGTAAGCACCACCAGATTTGTAATTCATAATAAAGCATTGTATTAAATAATCTCAATATAAAATGCATCTCCATTTCTTTCATAAAGTTTCCTTCTCCACTCCACATGTTTAACCTAGAAGATTTCAGTCATAACAGCCTATTTTGTATAACAGTCCTTACATTTCACTTAGTTTTACATTATTGAATTATCTATTGTCCTTTATTCTTGATCGTTTTATAGGGAGCAAGATAATGATTCTAGTCTCAATTCAAAGTTCGTTTGTAGACTAGAGAGGATCACAATTGGAAATCCATTCCAATCCAATCCCAAAGGCATAATTATTGTAGCAATGCAAAAGTCGGTAAAAGAGCTGAAGGAATCACAAAAGGAGCCGAAGTAATTGGAAAAGGGGCCAACACGTGTTTTGCAGCATTATACACTTCCTCAAGGCTCTCATACCATCAAATAAACAAAAATACCTAATTACAGCCAAGCTCAGTCATAATTAAATCAAATACCAATCATTCATATTTCTACAGTTCAGTAGATTATGTTTTCATAACTGGAATTCTGTGTCTCAAATACATTTCAATGGTATGTCTTCAATGTCGACAGACAACCTACACTTTGCCCATTCCAGTCTGGTTTGCTGCTCATACCAAATCTTTGGTACAATTCAGTTCATATACTATTTTCAATTTACACAAGAATGGAGAAATATCTACTGTTACCATGGAAAACATTCACAACCTCGAAAAGTTTATTACGAAATATATATTCAAACCTAATTAGATATGTGCATACATTGAAATCGTTTATGCCTCCTATTTTATTTAACAGTAAATGTACATCAAACATTTACACTTGGAGAAGTATAATAATGACAACCTTTTCACTTTTCAGATCATTATATATGCCGAAATATTGAATCTATTATAAACCTCATTAGTCCATAAAACAATATCTTTTACGAGAGCTTAAAAAGAAAAAAGTATATCAGTAACAGACATTGTAATCATTTCTAACACTACAACGTCCCAGCCCTGCCTGTTTCGGATAAGGACAGATACTTTATCTCGACATTCTACATGCTCATCACTTTTGCAAACTCCATATCACCATTATATTGTTAAGCAAACAACAAATCTCCACTCAAATTGCAGCAATATACTAGCAAACAAGATTTGATTTAACTGTCTCTGCTGTCCCACACCAATTCACACTATTGTATTGTATAGTTCAAGTATCTTTGCACTAAGAATAAACTCACATAACCATATCAAACCGACAACATTTATAAATAGTCATTGCTCCCACTGTCTTGCTTGTGAAGATTTTATGATATGAGATATATAAATTGCAAAAGGTGAATGATCAGTTACAAATTTTATCCCACTCAAATTACAATATCCTGCTAACTTCCAACCTGACACCAGTGCCTATTGCTCACCTCTCTGGACGAGACGATTCGCACTGCAAAGTATCAAACCTTAATTCAGTTAACTAACATATCACCTTAACTACCATCTCCTCCATGTAAAAGCATGTGATGTCGCTAACCACTTCTCTTGCCTGCCACTATGCAAACTTTCAAACCTCGAGTGACCTCAGTCCTCATTGGTCCAAACACATTTAAATTTAAAACAGCTCTATTTTCACATTGACCTACACATGTATTCTAAACATCCATCAGATCATATTTTAAATCTATTGTCAAAACTGTTTTTCCTC
This sequence comes from Calotriton arnoldi, assembly GCA_963921515.1. Classification (NCBI taxonomy): domain Eukaryota; kingdom Metazoa; phylum Chordata; class Amphibia; order Caudata; family Salamandridae; genus Calotriton; species Calotriton arnoldi. Next base: position 426,080 of record CAWUFW010013566.1, read on the forward strand.
AGCAGTACTAAAACATATTCTCAGTCAGATGCAAAATCTTCAAAAATCTTTCGCAGAACTGCAGTCCCTCAAGGCACTACTAGAAGTCCCTGCCAAGTCAGATGCAAAATCTTCAAAATTCTTTCACAGAGATGCAGTTCCTCAAAGTGTCACTAGTGGTCACACTCCCATCAGATGGAAAAGTATTGAAATTATTTTGTGAAGCTGCAGTTCCACAAGTCATTAATGGAAGACCCTCTCAGGTCAGCCATAAGTGCTTGAGCGTGGCTTCAACCTACAAATTTCCATATACGCTCTAGCGGCTCTAATCAATTATGCTCATTTTCTGTAGTATAAGTAAATATAAAAAAGCAGGTTTATAGTGAGTAGTTAACATTAAAACTTACCATAAATATCTTGAGTGTTATGGAAATAGTTGATGACATCCTACTAAACATACAGATTTGCAGTCTACATCAAATCCTTTATTTTGGTTGAAAATAACATTAAAAAGTGCACTATATCACATGTAAAAACAATCACATAAAACTCATGTCAATCAGTTATAATATAAAGATGATTCCAGTATTCATGACTCTTTAAGAAATGCAATAAGTAAATGATAGCAGTATACATAGGTTCAGAGCATTTCCTGTAGGACAGTCATAAAAGATCTAAATCGCCATACTAAAAGTAATGTATGGTGGAAAAAGATTGTACAAGATATAAATCCAAGTGGCAATACACAATTACCTTTTCCTTTAAATCCAAAACAAATATAGCAGCACACTTTATTTCTAAAGTTTCATAGCAGCAAAAAGTGACATAGGGGTTACCAGTGCATTAGTGTACACAATCAAATATTGCTGGGCAAATATATTGAAGAGGAGCAAATAGAAGGTACAGGGTAGAGCAGAAAAAAGTGGCCTAAAAGTTACCAGTGCAGTAATGTACACAGTCACAAATATAGGAGAGTGGTATGATAAGTATCATTCCTAGTTGCACCTGTCCCAGCCTAACAACAGTAAATCTACAATAGGGGCATGCCGCTGACTATACAACCTCCCACCATCCCAAGGCGCGATTAGTAATAACTCAGGCCCCTTGATCTTCTTTACAAAATGGTAGTTTCCAGTGAGTGGACTTTAATGCCCATCTCTAAAGTTAATCAAACTAAGATGGGGACACATATTCTTGTCACACCTAACAGAGTGCAATTATACAGTTATAGCACTTCCAGCACAGGCCTGCACGCCGTTGCTCTTACAGACCATGCCCACTGTAAAAGGCTTGGGAGAGCAAACACAATTGGCCCTGATGTACCAGATCTTAATATTTGCAGGGCAAACAGACAGTGTATTACTCACATGTTGCAACATAATGAGAGAATCCACCTAGACCTCAGGATTTTATATTTGTGGCACAATAACAGGAAATGCACCTCAGTCTCTGTTGGATTAGAGCACAAGGGGCAGTCCCCTGTCTCAAACCCCCTCTTTGCCCCACTTTGAGGTAAAAGCCCTGAGGGGTAGAGTACCAGCTCAAAAGCAAATATATAAAGACTTTGCCACAGGGGGAGTAATTCTATCCATAAACTGCTCGAAATGCGGGGTAAATTTGTGACTTAGATATTTATCTGTTAGGCCATCTCACCAGGCCTCCCCCTTACCTTGTGGAGGCAATGTTCCCAATAAATACCCTTGATCTGCATGGCTGAGTTGCTTCTCATCATACTGGGCTCTTGCCACACATCTTCAAGCTTTAGTTCACTGCACAAGATTTTAACAGCTTTCAACCAGGGTGTTCTACAGCACTTATCCATCATTATTAGCTCCTGTAGGGCAGCTCTGTAAGGTGCCAGCCCTGGGTTGTCCAAATTCTGACCCAATAAAGCAAGATTTTAAGGCAGGCAGTTCGGTCAATCCTGTTTAGGTTCAGGTCCCATCTTAGGGGTAAAAGTGATGTACTCACAGGAACATTGGAAATAGATCTAACAAATTTGTTTTCTGTAACAGGTAGTCGTGAAGTGTCGCTTAAGCTCCAGATTTCTTCCACATATAAAGCACCACCTGTGGCAACAGCTCTATAAACCTTGAGGGCTGGAGACACCACCCTATTAGTTGATATATTCTATGCTTCAACACAATGGCTGCTGATCTGTGTGTTAGTATAGAATAGCTTTTTTGCAGCTGTAGATCTCAGGAGAGCTTGTCTGTGAGCCTAACTCCTAAGATGTCAAAACTCCTGACTTGTTCTATAATCGCGTCTCCATGATCATTTTACTCATGAAAGTGCAATAAGGATTAATGGCCATGTATTTACATTTCCAATCGTTGATCTCTAGATCACTGCTCCTAATAAAATCCACAAAATGATTTAGCAATTCCTGCAAGCCCATGGATGTATAAGAGAAGAGCAGGGTATAATCAGCAAAAAGCAGCACAGGGGTGCAGGTGCCAGCTATCTTGGGGGCATCATGTTGGCACTTGTTTAATGTCTCAACCACACCGTTCATAAATAAAGAGAAACGCGTGGGAGCCAATACACATCCCTGGCTCAACCCACGCTGGATGGGAATCCTGGGAGACAAATCACCGTGGTCATTCCATCTGACCTGAGCATATGTATCGGTGTGTAACCTAATAAGAAGATGGAGAAGATCATGAGGGACTGTCATTTGGGCCAAGACCTCCCAGAGAGTATTTCTCGGTACCAAATCAAATGCAGCCCTCATGTCCATGAAGGCTACATAGGTGCTGTTTCATTCAATCCTGTAGGCAAAGGAAAACCTGCCTACAGAAAATGTTCTGGATATTGTCAATGAGGCTAATTGGCCTATATTTTTCAGGGGTGTCTTTTGGGACTCTCTTGTGGATAGGAACAATAATTGCACCATGCTATGACTCTGGGATCTCATCCCGCTTGCTGTGGCATTGCTTAGGGTATTTAAATAGGGGATCCAGATGTCTGGCTCAGAGTGGAATAAACCCACCTGAATACTGTCGGGCCAGGGTCTTTTTCCTTCTTCCTATGTGAAAGAGCCTCCCTGGTTTCCTCTAGGGTGAATACAATTGAGGAATCGTTCAATGAATCTGGAGTCATCAGAGGACAAGCCCTCCTAGCGTCATCTTGGGAGCCAGGCCTCGAACTAGAAATGTTCCTGTATAGTGCTTCAAATTGGTCAACCCACTGATCGACAGGGACAAAACATCAGTAGTGGTTTTGGTGCAGTTATTACTCACAGCGATAATGCTCCAAAATACTCAGTGATCTAGGTTCCCAAGCGCATTGAGAAGTTTAGCCCAATGATCCTCCTCCCAGTGTGCCTTGGATTTCACAATATTGCCTTGTAAGACTTCCTGACTTGCAATATGCCTGATTTTGAGCCCCCATCATAGCCGTAATCAAGCGCCCTTTTGTATCCCTGCATTCTTAAATGAACCAAGTGGACCTCATAGAGGTACCCTGTGGTCTTTGGTTTTGTTTTGTAAAATGCTGTTTGAGACCTTTGAAGAATTTGGTATGTTTAAGACTAAACCTAACTGAAGTTGTACTAAGAGAATCATAAAAGTGGTCCACTAGTGTTTGGTATATCGTGCTGTTTTTAATATTGGCCCACTTATGTTTCTGCAGTAATTTGTAAGGGCTAACAGTGTTGGAAAAATATCAGTGGCTTGCTCAGAAGGCTTAGAAATTAAAACCAGGCTAAAATCAGCAACAAGAGGAGCATAGTCACTATCGACATGAATGACAACCTCCATGTCAACCATCTAATGCTGTAACCTCAAGTCGAGCAGGATATAGTCTATATGGCTAGTTTACAAGTTTCTTTTAAAGGTAGGGTGGGGTTGATGATTAGATAAGGAGTGGCAATTTATGGCTTTTAGGCCATGATCCAGACAGAGATGCAGTACTTGACTTGCGACTTTTGGCCACTTCGTGGCTGGTATGCTAGCAAGAGTAGGGATCCCTCATTCTTTATGCTCATCTTCCAAAAAGGAAGAAAGAGGATTTAGGGTTTTGAACTTGATATTATAGTCACCTGCTATAATAGTAGGCCAAGCGTGTTGTACACTATCCTCAAGTAAAGTCTGGAGGCCGTGCATGATCGAGGATTCTACGCTGTCCTGAACTGAATGTACATAGATATTAAACACAACTATGAGCGTTATCAGGGCTGCTCTTTAAAATGTCAGGAGGATCCCTAAGATGTCTTTCGATCATGTAGCGAGGGCTTTTTCCTTAAAATTATTAGTGTTTTTGTCATGTGTTTCTCATATGGCCCATTGTTGTTTTCCTTCTGTTAGCCAAATTGTGCACATTGTAGGCCGCTTTTATTTTGCACACATTACTAAATATCATACTTGCTTTTGTGCCACATTGAATTTTCGCACAGAACCAGCACATGTTTTCGCATTTTATTCTTTTCCTGGGATTTAGTCTGAACAGCCTAGGCAAGGTCAAACAACATTGACTCTTGTTATTCTCTCTGGTCAGACACTAGCACCTAGACATAATAAAAGAATGGAGCTGCTGTTTTAAATACACATATCTTGTCGTATAACTGAGGACAGGGGTTCTGAAATACAAACACTCAAAGAGCAAAGATACTGAGACAAGAGTGCTGCGTCAGCTGAGATGTAGAACATCCACCTATGTATGCTAAGGTACGGGGTCTGCCACTAAGCCCAGAGATCTATAATTTATAATCACTTAGCTTCAGTAGTACGGGAGTGTTTAGGCAGATTGGTCAGACAACATGATAGGGCTCTTTATTGTATATGGTTTAATTACCATACTGATGACATTATTGACATGTATTTGTTTTCTAATTGTGGCGCAATTATTGCATTTCAGAGCATGATAGTTTAAATAAAGATTGTAAACTTCCTTTGTGTCTCTTTTTATCCTATTGTGGACAAGTAGAGGTGAGAGAACGAAAGGATGTGTCCTGTTACCGTGATCTCTGAGTGGGTCGAGAGTGTCATGTTCTGAGGGTGCCTAATCACTTGTCTCTCTGGAAAGATTAGGAGGGCAAATGAGGCACTATAGATAGGCGGACTCGGGCTCATAGATACTGATGTGGTATGGTGACTCAGTCCTCTACATACTGAAGTTCTACGGTCCCAAGCACAGTTCTGTTCCTGATCACAACCCTTGCAACATTTTTAATCCAAATGAGTAAGCATCCAGCGGTTCCAACCTATCTAGATGGAATAGTACTAGCAAAAAAAGTTAGATATACAGGTCTGTACAGTGTTTCAATGGCCCACATTTCCTGGAATAGAATCACATCTATCAACAAATTCTCTCCACTCAAGATCATTTTGTTTAGCTTGGAGTCATGCCACATTCCATGACATAAATGTTGATACTGCACCATACCCCACGTCTGCAGCTAAAGAAATCTGAGGAGGAAAAGTAACCAAAGGGGTGCAGTGAAAATGCAGAATGCTGTACGCTTGATCATTTACAGCCACTTTACGGCCTATTCTCAGGGGAGCAACTGACCAGTGGCCATCATGCATAATCTTTTCGCCAGGTTCAGATACTGTGGCAAACATGCTATTAGTACTAATGACAACCTGGGTAGAAACCAATCAATGTCTGATGTGACTGAAGTGGCTGAAACTCCCACCCTTTACTCACGTACCAATTTTTGGGATGGAACTGCACCCTTGCCAGTTGGCAGGGAAGTAAGCAATGGAGCTTTTATTTTAACGCATATCTTTGTGGTGTTGAGTAGTGGGGCTCTGTGTTTTATCGCAATCAGTCCATCATTAATGTTACTATTAGCAAAACATATGCCAAAATGGTCTAAGCTATTGGACTTGCTGATGTACTGCCTGGCAACTACTATGTCACCGGAGGGTGCAGAGTGGCATGGACGGCGACATTGCTCCTTGATGCAAGTGTGACTGTAGGGCGACACTCCCACTTTGACCGTGAGTTAGGAGAACAATTATGAAACTCAGGTACACGTCCAGAGTATGTCTACTATAGGCAAGTATTGCCATAAATGTATCCCTACCATCTAGTCTAGTTCATTAGGAGGGATTGAGACTTAAGTAAGGGATCTGTACCCTGAAGAAGGCCTGTGATCCATTAGGGCATTTGTAATAGGCTGAAACATGTTGATACTGGCAAATAGGGTACTGGAGACATAGCCTCTCCAATATACCCGCTTTAAAAATTCTTTTAACCCTGTCAATGGTGGCCCAGAATAAATAAGGATAGAGGCACCTACTTAGAAAGTTTTAAATAATCTTTCTTTCTCTGCATTTGGGATCCCTCTCATGAAAAATCTTTCTACAAAAAATATGGCCTCCATCCTCGGCGTTGGTCTGCGCCTGGGTGTGTCAGTGGCCCTATGATGAAGCATGCCACTATTTAGTGGGTGAGGGCAATTTAAAAAACCCTAAAGGTTTTCCAGCAGGTTCTTCCTCCATATATAGTTTCTTTTCTTTATACTCTTAGTACCTTATTGGGGCTGCTGGAGTTTTTTATCTAATTTTTGTCCTTCTCGTTTGGTGAGTTCTATAGTCAGTTTTGGAGAGCGAGGGAAGGCTTACTCTCTAGTCTCCCTAGTTTGTGCTTAGGATACTACTATGTCATCCCTGATTATGGATCTGCAATTGCTTACTTTGTGCAGTCATAATGGTTTTGTTGACTAAAGCTTTTTCAGTTTCTTAGGACCCTGGACCCAATTTAGGGACATTAGTCAAAAACAATTCCTTGCCCAAATTTAGACTATCCTGTCTCCCATTTCGTGCAAGGGACTTCTGGATTTCCACTCTTTTCCTCTGTTGTTGGCGACTAGAAGCCCTGTCATCTTTTGTCAGAGGGTTGGCCAGCAAGGATACAAGATCCATAGGGTGTCCTAGTACATGTCTATGCTGTGCATTTTCGCCCTTGCTCCTAAATTCACCTCCCGGAAAGGGGGTGGCATTAAATGGCAAGGATGCTCTACCCATGCAGTATTTGAAGTAATAGGCTGGAATGATGGGGGAGGGAAAGGAAAAGCATTGTTTGAAGCTCTTACTAAAGGGTTCAGTATACTAGGCACTTTAGGATAAGAAATCGCAGTAATAGCACTTCTGGTTGCTCCAGACTTACTCCCCTCGTCCAAATTCCCTATCAGTGCTACTAATTTATCCACTTTTCTGTCAGGGCCTGTGTAAAGAAGGTGATAGCTTTTCTTAACTCTCCTATCTCCTCTCTTAACGACATTAGCTCCATCTCATTAGAGGCAGCCACGATAGGTTGGTTTGTATGTGGGCTTTGGCCACTCAGGAGTGGGGCGCTAGTAGAAGAGGGGGTCTTCTTGCAGGGGCAAAGCTGAAAACCTATTTATACACTGCACATTAGCAATGAGTGGGATTATTTGAGTATCACCATGCCCAGTTCCAAGAGCTGGTTTATCTGTGTTGGCCAACTCTGCACTAGAGGATGTCCCTTTATTGTTGTTACTAGCAGACACGCAGCTTTTTTCACACTGGAGCGTGATTTGTTCAAATACGTCTTTATATCGGGGTATTTGGGTTTAGTTGGACATGGAACAGATCTTTTATCCGTTTTCATCCAGCAACCACTCCACTTCCTTAATTAGAACCTCAATATCATTGAGGATACAGTTTTCAGCAGCACGTTTTCCCTGTTTTTTTGCCTTTCTGGTTTCCCCAACATCAGCAATCTTGCGTTTCTCTATTGCCCCCGTATTAGAGGAAGGATCAGGGCAAAGATATTCAGGCAAGTGTTTATAAACAGGCTGTTATAAAAGCTTGATGCCACTCTATATCTAAAAGGGTACAATTTAGAAACACAAAAACAATATAATTATTCACACTGGAAAAACTACTAGCTATGAGGATACTTCGTAACCCATATAGCTAGAACTAGATAATAGGTATTAGTCTAGGGTTTCAGGGCATATAATAGAAAATGGGCATTCTACCCTGAGTGTGAGGAGAACCAATAGTAAGAATCTTCATCAAGAATATGCACTGAGTTACAATAATAGACCCACCAGGAACCAGGAGCAAATGCCAGATAATGACACGAATTTGTGTTATAACAGTACCTTTTCTGGTGAACTCAAGGGGGGTGGCCCAGCCCAGCCTCTTTCAGGCAACGACAGGAGCAGGACAGGCCAGCCCTTGACCCAGGCTTCGACCAGGCACTGCCGTGGGCATCCCGTGCAGCAGGAAGAGTGATGCCCTTTTGAGTTAATTGGGGATAATGCCCCCCCCCTTTCCAGGTGCTGTGGAAGCGCTTTCAAGCGCAGAGTCCATTGGAGGCTGTAGTACCCGTTCTTGCCAGCCCAAAGTTCATGGTCCCTCACAGTGGGAAGTGCAACAGCTCTTTTGAGCATGTTGGGGGTAATGGAATCCATACAAAACATTTAACTAAATTAATAAATTAATTAAATATAAAAACTACAAAATGAAAATAAATATTAAACATATTACAAAAATTAAACGAAATCTATATATAAACAAATGATATGAACTTAAACAAACAAACAAACAATACTAATACATATTTTAACAATTAAAAAAATAAGTGATTAAATAAGAAAATAAAAAATACACTATTCCCACTTCTGTCTGTGTAACAGTAGGGAAAGTGTTGGAATTCAAAGTGATAAAATGTACTATTCCCCCCTAGTCTGCCCAATTGTAGGAAAGTGTTGGACTTTGGAGAGGTTAAATTTGCTATTCCCACTCTAGTCTGTGCAACAGGAGGGAAAACGGACTTCGTAGAAGTAAAATGTACTATTCTAACTCCTGTCTGTGCAACAGTAGGGAAAGCGTTGGACATCGGGAGAGTTTAAATTTACTATTCCCACTCCAGTCTGTGCAACAGTAGGGAAAGCGTTGGACTTCTGAAGGTTTAAATTGACTATTCTCACTCCAGTCTGTGAAACAGTAGGGAAAGTACCTCATTACAAACACATAACATATTTTAATAGCCCTATTAGTTGACCAGAAATATACAACTCTTAATATAAAAATTACATATATATATATATATATATATATATATCCCTGGACTTCGCCCCACAACATCCACTCCTGGACAGACGAAAACAGACCCTTTGAGGTGCAATGTGTGATTTATTCAAACAAACGCCCTGCACCATCGTCATTACGCGTTTCGGCATCCACGATGCCTTGATCACATGACGCGCTGATGTGGTGCTTTCACCTATTTAAAGTGCCAGTGCTTAACAATCATTCATAGACATAGAAGAACAGATACAATGTATCTACATCCTTGTTTCATGGGCAATATTGTATCATTGTATAGTCATGTATCGAGAAAAGTTTCCCCAGACAAAACCACATTTCATATAATTATTGATAAATAAATACATGAATACATATAGATGACAGGCATAGCATAGTAAAAGGTAGCTTAAAATATGCTAAAAACAAGCTAAAAACAACATCACATAAGACCTAAAAGAAAACAAAAAATCATTTTCTAAAATCCCATTGTACATAGTTGCTTTAGCTTATATGCCTGAACAAGTGAGTATGCCGAGTTTGAATACCGCACTTACTCACTATATGGAAATGTTTGTATTATAATAAAAACATGACCAAAACAAAGAAACAAGGAAAAGTGATAAATTGTGCCCTAGTGGGCTTAGTTCTTGGCCTATGTCAAATTGAAACAATTGTATGGTTTTTAAACAAACTAATCTGCCACCAGTTCCCTCACGGCCGTGATTTCGAAACCTGGTATGAGACATTAAAAATTACCATTGTGTGAAAGCTAAAACAATGGAACAACAAATTGTTAAAAATTGTATAAATGTAAAAATGTAAAAAATTGAGGCAGCATATGTAAACCCACGAGATGTATAAAAAATAGGTTAAATGCATAAAATCCATAATGATTACAGGCACACTAATCATGGTAAATCATGATGATTACAGGCAGGTGTAGAAATCCTCACTGGAATTCAAACCGTTAGGAGTTTACTATCTAACTCTAGTATATAGTGAGTTTCCAGTTTCCTCAGCATTGACTCACGGTTGCCTCCTCGTCTGAGAGGCAAGACTGTATCGATAACAAAGTATCTCCAGATCCTCCAAGTTGTTATTATGTGAGGTTTTAAAATGTCTTGCCACCGGATAGGCTTCATCATTGTTAGTGATGGCCCTAATATGCTGGAGTATTCGTTTGTGGACCTGCAGCTTGGTACTACCCACATACTGCAGGCCACACGAACACTCCAGCACATATACTGCATATTCTGTTTTGCAGTTGAGTTTTTTGTTGATGACTACAGGCTTAGGTTTAAATGGAGTTGTATAAGATGTTCTGTTTATCCCATATTTACAGGCCTTGCAAATGGCACATTTGATAAAACCATTCCTCGCATTAAGCATTGTTGTCATGGATTTAATCTCAGGGCTGCTTTTCACGAGGGAATTACTCATGGAGCGAGCTTTTCTAAACGTGATTTTAGGGCTATTGGTAACTATGTTCTCTAAAACCGAATCATTCTGAACCAAAGCCCAATTTCTATTAACTATTTTCCGTAGGGCTTTGTGTTAGGCGGTTATATGTCAGAATGAGACGTGCTGATTGTACGCTCTGCTCCTGACTGCAAATGCGAGGATTGAATCTAGTTGTTAATGTTTCAACCCTCTCTTTCTTGTTAACCTTGTCTACGGCCATTCTAATAACATCCCTGGAATACCCTCTGGCAAGGAATCTTTTCTACTCTCCTCTTGTGCCTGCACATATTCCTTGTCTGTGCTGCAGATCCTGCGTGATTCGCAGCATCTCCCCATAGGGGATGCTGTGAATCAAGTGTTGGGGGTGATGACTAGATGCATGGAGAATGGTATTCCCCGCAGTTGGTTTCCGATGGAGCTTGGTTTCCAATTTGTTGTTAACCACAAACACTTCTACATCTAGAAAAATAATAGCCTCCTTACTCATTTGGGCAGAGAATTGTAAGTTCAAATTGTTCACATTGATCTGTTCAATAAATTTTAGGGCATCCCGTTCTATACCTCTCCAAATCATGAACAGATCATCTATGTACCTGTACCAGCAAAGGACATGTTTGGAAAAAGTTTCACTGGTGTGCCGCCATGAGTACCTGTTCCTCCCAATACCCCATATGCAAACAGGCATAACTTGGAGAAAAACAGGCCCTCATGGCGCACACCTCTGGTCTGCTGGAAAACCTGATTCTGAAAAAGAAAGAAATTGTTCTCCAGACAGGATACAATCATGGAAATCAGCATTTTGTTATGCATGTAGAGGTACATAGGTTTCAAGTTCAAATAATACTCTACAGCTCTTACTCCGTCCTTATTGTGGATACTGGTGTAAAGTGACTTCACATCAAGTGAGATGAGTATTTAATCTGCATCCCATGTCACATCTTGTATCTTTCTCAGGAAATCACTGGTGTCCTGGACGTATGACGGGAGTTTCCTCACATGCTCCTGCAAGAAATAATCCACATATCTTGAAGTATTCTCCATGATGCTGCCACATGCTGATATAATTGGCCTGCCAGGGGGTTTACTCATGTCTTTATGGACTTTAGGAATGAAATAGATTACTGGAATTACCGGATGCTCAGTCTTCAAAAAATTAAACTCCTCAATAGTGAGTAATCCTGCGGTTTTCCATGCACGAAGTTTAATATAGATATCATTCCAAGATTCTTTGACCGTTGCCATATATATATCCCCAACAACATTTCCCCGTTCCGGAGCCCCGGACCCTACAGGGCAGCCTCACACAATGGGCACGGAGCAGCCCATCAAAACAACACTGTTAGGCAAGCAAAAATGAGGCCCATTACTGCGCAAAGAGGTTTAATTTTCAAAGTTTCAGCAGCACCTGCTTCCATATCTAACATTTCGGCAAGTTCGCCTTGCTCACAGAAGGAAGTGCAAAAGCTCAGGTGTGCTCGGGCGTGCTTTAAAAAGAAGTGAATCACGTGACTAAAATTACCATACTTCAAGTCCCACAGTGCATTGCAGATAGTCCTTTGTGCATGAACTGGAAGTCCATAGGTGTTGTTGCCTTATTGTTGATTTCTGTTGGGCATAAGCACTGTTATTAATCTGGAAATACTTTAAGGCAGTCAGGTGAGTTGGTGAAATACTTCAATGTTCACTCTGTGTCTGACTTTGAAAACGCAACATTTCGCAGCACGATCATAGCAGGAGTCATCCTGCTTGAATCCCTTCCTTGCACTCTCCTTTTCGCTTCCATTGGCATTTCCCAGATGGGTTGGGTGGGCAAGTGGGTCAGGCTCCTCCATTCAACTTCAACAACATTTCCCTGTTCCGGAGCCCCGGACCCTACAGGGCGGCCTCACACAATGGGCACGGAGCAGCCCATCAAAACAACACTGTTAGGCAAGCAAAAATGAGGCCCATTACTGCGCAAAGAGGTTTAATTTTCAAAGTTTCAGCAGCACCTGCTTCCATATCTAACGTTTCGGCAAGTTCGCCTTGCTCACAGAAGGAAGTGCAAAAGCTCAGGTGTGCTCGGGCGTGCTTTAAAAAGAAGGCAGTCAGGTGAGTTGGTGAAATACTTCAATGTTCACTCTGTGTCTGACTTTGAAAACGCAACATTTCGCAGCACGATCATAGCAGGAGTCATATATATATATATAATTAAAAACACAATTAAACACTTTACGTGATTATTCAAAATGTTGATAATTAATTTTGAACTATAAAAAAAGTTATGAATTTATTATTCAATTAAGTTCCCATATTATACTTTCACAAACCTAGAGGCCGACACTTAAAATATAACTAAAATAACACAATTATCATATTTAATGATCAATTAGATATTGAATAATTCATTGTTAATCAATTATACCCTAAATACCTTCCCATCCTATGCCCCTTCAAACACAGCAGCCCGCATCTGATATATAACATAAAAATATATTATTATTAAACAATTTACATAAATAATAATAAATTAAATAATTCATAATTAATAAATTATTTATTGTTATGTTGGGGGTGATGGGGTGGGAAAGGCAGTGGTCTCAAGTTTCTAGGATAATGACTATAAGGTACTTTACTATGCTTATTTATGTTTTATATTTAATTTTGACACTAATAAAAAGATATGTTAAAAAATAATTACTTGTTTATTAATTATTACTTAATTAACTTCCCACCCTATACACCAACAAACCCAACAACCCCACCTAAAAGAAAATTTTAAAAATATAATATTTACATTAACTACATAATTAACAGTCAATTAGCTAATTAATAATACATTAATAATTAATTAATAATCAATTAATACTTAATAACCTTCCAATCCTCTACCCCTACAAACCCAACAACCTGCACAAAAATTTGACAAAAAACTATAATAATTACACAATCTACATAGTTATCAATTAAATAATTATTACTAAATTAAAAATGGTACTATTAAATAATTACACTTAATTAACTTCATACCCTGTGCACCTGTAAGCCTCACAACCCACTACAACACTATAAATTTCTATTAACAATTAAATTCAAAATTATAAATAACCTAAAATTACAAACTATATTTAAAAATATTGTCAACAATTATCCAAACAATATTTAATATATGAAATGAATTAAATAAAACACATAAAGGTAATTACAAAAACAATATTTTTAACAACTATGTTTATTAAAAACGATTATTAAAAACACTGATATTCTTGAAAATTATATTACTTAGCTAAAAAAATCGCTATTCTTGTCAACAATATTTCTGCATCACGATATTTATGTGTGACGATGTTAAAAACTCGATATTTGGGTATCTTGTTATTTATATTTCAATATTTTGTTCAAATACCAATACGGCCATATGTAGTTCCAGTCATCGAACAAGAATTGATGGGGAGTTCCATCTGGGCACAATTTTCACTTACCTTGCAGTTGCAGCCCTGATTCTAGTTTTAGCCATTGATTTCACAGTACAGAAATCTTGACTCAATGCGGAATGTTTAACAGACATGCTTCTAAATTTCTCCTCTGTAAACCTTGCTTCGTCAATTCGACAAGGGAGTGTTTTTCAGCGTCTATTTTCTACATTGTTGGAAATTAAGTTAACACACAGTTAAATGTGGATTTGAAAGCTTTATTCCTATATCTTTCTATCACAGCTTATACCATGACACAAACACAGTTTATATTATAATGTTGCAAAACAATATTTTCATTTTTTACATATAAAAATCTTGATAGGAATACAGGGATGAGGGCTGAAGTATGCAATCAATGTATACAATAGACTTCACAAGCATGCTACATCGCAAATCAAACATACCAGTTTTCAAATTACGTTTTTTATAGCCAAAGCTCGAATTTCTTTTTAAAATAAATACAAAACTTACACATTTGCCTTGATTTTAGATAATGCAGTTTGTATTTCGATTATTTGTCTTAACAGGAGAATTAAAGCGGCACAAAAGAGCCAAAAGAAATCATTTTCAAGTTTGGAAACACATGACTCAAATACAATGAGACAGTACACAAGAAAATGGTCATCTAATTTCTGTAGTCTTTATTTTGTGACATTGCTCAAATTTACATCGCAAAGTAATTCCAGCACTTGCCTCAATGGCAATATAATAAGCTATGTGTCATTCCGCTCATGGAGGTGCAATAATCGAACTACAGAAAAGTCCAATAACTTCCATGTCTCTCAGAGGATCTACACATAAATTAGAAATGGGATTTAAAAACATTCTACGGCTGACAGCTGTCAACATGAAATTCAATTTTACCCTTGTGAGTTCAGTCTATCTTTTCTTTCTAAAGCTCCTGACACCAAACTTCCAGGGAACAAATTACTTAGCTTTATCATTGCTGGTAATAAAATGTTCCATTTGCTCTCTCTCCTTTCCCGCTGCATCCTGTTCCAGTGTCTCTCATTGAAACGCTGTTATGAGACAGGTCCAATAGAAACACTAAGAATGGCGTGGGCTGGAGGTATGAACAGTTTTCTAATCTAAGTAGCAGTTTACAGGTAGCTGTGCTGGGTGTGCTAGAGACTACTCAGACTCTATGGGGGTCTTAAATTGTAAGGGACTTATTTACAAGCCCCTTGCGCCACCCGTACGTCACTTTTCCCATGTTAAAAATGATGCAAAAGTGGCGCAAGGGGCTTGTAAATAAGCCCCTAAATCTTTAAAATGTTTTAGATATTCAGAATTACTTCAGCTTATAACATGAACAACTTTAGAGCCACCATGGTAAATGTGATACAAGCATCGCAATCTAGCACAGGTGAGTTGTGCTGTAATTTCCTCTATTGCCTTTCCTGCAGTAAACATCTGCTATTTATTTGACTTTCATGAACTAAAGATGAGACACTGTACATATATGGTTCATTTTGATGCCTGTGTTAAATGTTGATGCAACATTCATATGCGATAATGAAGTTACCACTCCGCGTGGCGATTTCTGGCCTGCTGAGGCGGGTTTGGGGGCCCGTTTCTGCTTGATCTGGGGAGTCGGGTGGGGCCGCCATCCTGGGGGTAGACAGGTCAGCGGACCAGCCTACTTCCCAGACCAGGGATATAATCGGATGCAGCCGCGAGGCGCGCAGCGGACGCGCGCAGCGGGCGCGCCTAAGGCAAGCCCGTCTGCGCCCGTCCGCGCCTGGCCGTCGCCAGACGCCAGACATGTTGGCGGTTCCAATTCGGGGGTGCCAAGTTATACCAGGGAATTTCTGATGTCTATTGGTCAGCGGTCAAACCTCTGCAGCTTGCACCTAGGGAGTGCAGTAGAAGGGCCTTTTTGCTGTCGTAAGTGCGGCTACAACTCCTACCCCTCACTGCCCTCACCGCCTCCTGCCCCAGCCAAAATCCACATGAAGATTTTACACCTTAATGTGCGCTCCTTGGTTAAACACTATATGGAGATTTATGACCTTATAGAGGATGAATCTCCTGATGTGTTTTTCATAACTGAAACCTGGCTAACTGATGCCACAGTGGCTGAACCAGGCCTTGCACTGCCCCCGGGGTTCAGCATCCGGACTCTTAACAGAGAGACCAGAGGCGGGGGGATAGCTGTTATTTTTAAATCCCACCTTCACTGCACATTTGTTAAGGAAGACGTAGCAGGGTGCGAATGCGCCCGTTTTGTCATCTCCTTTAGTGCACACTCCTCTATCACCGGCCTATTAGTCTACCTCCCCCCTGGACCTATCTTAATTTAGATCAGCCATTATTGAGGCTGTGAACTCCCTGGCACTGAGAACCGTGAACTTTAGCCTCATTGGCGACCTAAATATTCATTTTGATCGTCCCTCTGATCCGGAAATTAGCAGCTTACTTGCGGACTTTGCTGCCTGTCAATTAAGACAGCTGGTGGTGGGACCTACCCACACTGCTGGGCATTTACTTGACCCTGTTTTTTCCAACATCTCCCCCCTTACGGTCAATACCCCTAGCCCAGTGTGCTGGTCTGATCACCACCTTATCTCCATCTCCCTCCCCTTTTCCGAGGGAGTGACCAGAGCTGACCTTAAGGCCTCCTTCAGACGCTGCTGGCATAAACTTAAACTAGAGGACCTCCTTGCCTACCTGGCGTCCTGCCCCCCTACCCTAGACACTGACCCAGAGCAATCGTATAAAGCTCTTTGCGATTGGATACTACGGGCATTAGACGCTCTCATTCCCGCTAAATGGTCCAAAGGCCGTTGTTCTAGCTCCAATCCTTGGTACAATGACTCTCTGGCCGCCTTGCGTACCACATGCAAACAGCTAGAACGGGCCTGGAGAAAGGATTACGACCTTGCAGATAAAAAGCTGTATCAGGATGCTATCAAACGATATCACAAGGCCATACACCTGGCACGAGCGGCCTACCTTACTAACGAGATTAAGTCCAGCAAAAACCCTGTGAAGAGCATTTTTAAAATTCTCAATGACTTAAAAAGTAGGAAGGATCCCCCTACCTCGACTATTGCGTCTGGGCAGCAATGTGAGGTTCTGGCCACCTTCTTTGTCCAGAAGGTAGAAGCCATCTATAAATCCTTCCCCACTTGCCCCTCGGACCCTGTGGCCCCATTAGCGTCTCGGCCTACCGCTACCCTGGCAGTAATACCCCCTATATCTCAGGATGAGCTTTTCATATTGAGCACGAAGGTCAAATCTGGTTCCCCTCTGGACCCCATGAGGCCTGCCCAATTTAGAGACTGCCTACCAATACTTCTCACGCCCTTATGTCAGACGATTAACTCTTCTTTCATCACGGCGGTGGTCCCCTCGGCATGGAAGCAGGCAAGGGTGATCCCCTTGCTGAAAAAACCCTCACTGGACCCCACCAAGCCGGAAAATTTCTGACCTATTTCTCTCCTGCCTTGGGTTGCTAAAATCGCGGAGGCCCACACTAATAAAGTTCTTTCGGACTTCCTAAACAACAGTGGTATCTTAGATCGCTCCCAGAATGGTTTCCGCCCCGGCCATAGCACCGAGACGGCGCTATTAGCAGTGAGTGAACACCTGCGGACCATTCTGGATGAGGGTCAAACGGCGGCTCTGATACTGCTCGATCTCAGCGCCGCGTTTGACACGGTCTCCCATCAGATCCTCCTGCGCCGTTTAGAGGAAGCAGGGGTAGTCGGCTTGGCACTGGAGTGGTTCCGGTCCTTTCTGTCCGACAGATCTTTTCAGGTCTCCGCCCCCCCTTCCTCTCTCACGCTCATTCCATCAAGCAGGGGGTCCCCCAGGGCTCGACGCTAAGCCCTATTCTTTTTAATCTCTATGTCCAACCCTTGGCAGGAGTGGCGCGGGACCATGGCTTGACCATGGTCTCCTATGCTGATGACACTCAGCTGGTGGTAGCCCTCTCCGATGACCAGTCTCGGGACGCCACACAGTTCCGGAACGGACTAGAGGCGGTCGCACTCTGGATGACCACGAACTGTCTTCAGCTTAACGCCAATAAGTCTGAAGTGCTGTTGGTGGGGAACGACAAGGGGCTTTGGAGTACGCAGTGGTGGCCGGCATCCTTGGGCTGCGCCCCAACACCTAAGTTGGTGGTAAAGAATCTAGGGATCTGGCTCGACTCCACTCTTGGATTTCAGGATCACACTAAGAAGATCGCCGGCACCTGCTTCGGTCTCCTACGGGGTCTGAGGCCTATATTGGGGTTTTTTGACCCAGCCATACATCAGCTGATAGTTCAGGTGACTATTTTATCAAGACTTGACTATGCTAACTCTCTATTGTTAGGTGCCAATAAGGCGGAAGTGAATCGTCTTCAACGAGTTCAGAACGCAGCCGCTCGAGTTCTGCTCAGGCTCCCTAGAACATGTTCTACGTCGGGCGCTTTGTGCCGTCTCCACTGGCTTCCCATCTCCAAAAGGATCAAATTTAAGACATTGTGTCTGGCCTTCAAAATTCTAAAACTTTCTTCCCCTGAGATTCTATCCAATTTGCTGGTCCCCTATGTCCCCGCTCGCCAGCTACGTTCCGCTGAGCAATTTCTGGCCACTGTCCCCCGAGTGAAACGCGTCAGGGCAAGGGGCAGGTCCTTCCGCTGTCTGGCCGCTAAGCTGTGGAACTCCCTCCCTGTGCAGACTCGCCGCATAGATTGCCTGTTATCCTTCCGTAAGGCCATCAAAACTTACCTGTTTCCTACAGTCTAGCCCTCGCCCTCTTTGACACTGCTATCAGCGCCGGGACGCCCCTTCGCTGGGGCAGCCGCGCGCTATATAAGTTTACTTAACATAACAGTTTACCTCTGCATTGAGAGTTAGGGTGGAAAAATAGTAAATAATACATGATAAAATCCCTGATGTGTTTGCATATTTGATTGGCACTTTTTTTATCATTGGCTACCTGCTGACGATAACTTGCTGCAGATTCTCCGTGATTTGATGAACTATTTGCACACTCGGAATATAAGTTGAGGTCATAAGGGCAAAACCGGGTGTTAACGCTGTTACAGCACATTCGTAATGTCAGACTCCCTCTGCAGTCTTGGTATGGCTGGAATGGAAACTAAAATCAGCCCTGACAAAAATACTCATTGCATTTCCATACTGACTTTGACACAGTCGACAATCAACCGCATCCACTCCCTGGAGTCTAGAATGGGATCCATTGGTATTGTCCCTCAATGGTTCTCCTACCTTTCCAGTAAACACCATTTTGCTCACATTTGTGCCTCCAGGTCTCAAAAGATCCACATCACTTACCGAGTCCCCCAAAGTTTCATACTCTCTCCAGTTATCTTCTGCTTCCACATGGAGCCATGTGGGGCTCTACTCATAGATAACAGCATCAAGGTTCATCAAGATGCCAATGATGCACAACTCTACATGAAAGTCTAATCTGCACCAGACATCCAATGCCTTAAACACTGCCTACCTGAATACCTGACTGATGAGCCCCAATTAGGGCAAAACTGGTCTTGGGTTGCTTGTATTCCAGTTCCGGGACGTCCTGGCCTGGCATTTCAAGCTGGAGTGCTCCCAATGGAAAAGGGGCAAGACTAATTTGGAAGTGGCTGGGGCAAAACTGAGGTGGCATGGTTGGGCCAAATAATGATAGGTTTTTAATGCTACCCTAATGGATGACACTGGTTAGACTTATAGCAGTCATGCCTCTCATCACCTTTTGTGTGTTTGATTAACTGTCCTAAGTGGCAAGGCCATGCCTAGATGTGGGTACCGTGCTCATGTGCACTGGAAACAAGCTACACCAGACTGATGTGCCCAGATCAGGGCAAAAAGTGGTAGTTTGGGCTGGACTTTATCAATGGAGAAGGGTCAAGGCTGCTTTGCACACAGCTTGGTACAAGCTGAGGTGGCATAGTGGGCCTAAGAACAATGGGTTGGAATGCTACCGTAAGTAATTACCAGGGGTTAGACGTACTTCAAGAATTCCTCCCATCATCTTTTTTGCACTTGCTGCACTTTCTTCAAAACCGGCTCATTCACTTTTACAAAGCCTTCATGACCAGCACCCAGGCTTATCTGGCAGACAAGATTACTATCTCTAGTAGCTCTTAGCACACCCGCAGCAAGGCAACCATCAGACTGGAGACTAAGATTCAGATTTACTAACATTTTCAGTCGTGGTTGAGTCACCTTTTAGGCGTCATCACCATGGAAAATGCTAGTTGAGATTGAGAAAGCCATACAAGGGGTTCAGTGCATCACCTTGTGTGGCTTTGCAAGAAAAAGTAATGCAACTCAATGCCTTGCACTGTGTTGTGTTACACTGCATCGGGTAAATGTTACATGGATGGAACATGGGCATTCCCGTGCATCCACCCATGTATTTTGACACAAACCCAGACTTACCAAAGGCACTTAACCTTGGTTTGAGCCAAAATGGAGTGGCTACCTGAGTGAGGCATAATGAGGAGAAATTCTGCAACACCCAGGAAAAGAGGAAGGGGTACCTTCCTTCAAAAAAAACAATCCTGCACATAACACAGGTACCCTTGCACCAGGTGTAGTAGCCTGACTCTAATTACATTTTGGGTGAAAAATGCACACAATAGAAATTTTAGATTGACTTAACATTTAGAAATTATCAACATGACTCTTCCTATGATTAGAAATGCCTGAGCACAAATAAAATATAAACTTCACTGTATTTACACTGCATGCTTTTCCGCTTTCACAATTTTTCCCATAGCCAACTTTAATGAGATTCAGGTTTTGGACTACCAATCTAGCCTCTGTAATTACTCTGTTGGCCAACTTTTAGTTCAAAGCTACTCGTAAACTATAGGCCCATTTTGTTTGGTTTAGCATTCTCATAGTAAATGAAGAGGTAGCAGGGAAATCTGCATAGAGTGATAATTTGACACCAATTGACAGGCCTGGACCTTCCCTTCTCACAGGGATAAAGTGTTTAAAGGTGGAATTCTGGCATTCTGAAGTCTTGGAGGTAAGGACACACACTTGCAGTGTCAATTAAGGGTGTAGCTAAACATGGGGAATTGTCTTGCAGAGCTTGATTCTGCCATTTGAAAAATACCAAAGATGACGTACAGGGGCTTGGGCCAGTTTGTGCAAGGAAGTGTCTGTCAGAAGTGGGAGGAGGGCAATATGTCATCTTAGGATTTGGCAGAGGCGCCCGCCTGCTAGAACTCTCCTGCTCCACTGACAAAGCCATATATAAAAGCAAGACTTTGAAAGGGGAACTAGAGAAGAGGAATGACAGACCCACAATGTGGATGAATCTATTTCATACTTGTACTTCCTGGGAATCTAAAGACTCTGTCTCCAGGCTCAGTGGCATTGATCCCCCTACTCACACTAGGGGACATTAGTGGATGAACGTACTGGGAACCACATAGGAGAGGGTTCCCTTGAAATTCTGTGGACAAGTTCTGGCTGAAACAGGGCGCTGGAGCCCCACAGTCACAGAGGTGCCCTGCAAGTGGCTAGGAGGCTGTGGGACATAGAGTTCAGAGTAATGGTGTATTCTGCCGTGAAAGCCATGGAGTGCTGCACATAGAAGGTCCCAGGTCAAGTAGATAATAGGAGCGAGGGGATAAGAGGCAGGGTTCCTGAGGTTCTTCCTCAATGGACAAATAACAATTTAAGTTAAAGCATCAGAGAAATTGTAGTCAAAATTTAGAGGCCAGGGGGCCCTAAACTGATACTCCAGATGGTTAGAGTGCAACAGCAGGAGCGGAGGGCAACAAACCCCACTTTCATTGGCCTAATAAGCTTGAGAAAGCAGTGCTTGTTTAGCTCACTCTTGTAGGGCTAACTGGACACCTGCCTGGATGCGAGATGGACCTCTTAAGTCAGTTTCTCTGAGAAAATCTATTTCGCATCCAGTAGTTTCATAATTATTCCTCCTTGGATGGCCAGTGTCCCAGTGGGATCAAGCCACAAGATATGTGCCATTTTATGAAGAGGAAAGTACAGGGGCATGGCTAAGATGGCGACCGGTGCAGGCGGGTTTTACTGAGCTCTGCAACGGGCCCCATGGAATCCTGTGAAATCCCATCCTTGGTGCACAGGGGCCATGTGCTGCGGACTGGAGCTCGCCCCCAGGTTGGCTTGGTTGCACCGGCACAGTGATTTGGTGGCTGCGGGACTGTGAGAAGCTGATGGTGGTTTGCCACATGCCGAGGCCTGGGGGAGCGGCTGCTGCGCTGGGTGCATCCTTGCCCCAGTGGCCGTGTTTAGCCTGTACAGTAGTCCAGCTGGCTTGGGGAGCTGCAGCAGTGGTGGCAGCGATTGCCCCCCACCTGGAGAAAGAGGGGCTGATTTAGATCTTGGTGGTAATGGTTTTTCTGTCAGATTCCCCATCCGCCTACTTGGCCGTCTGCCCGCTCAATTTAGATGCTGGCCAGTCGATGGATGAAAGACTGTCGGAATGCTGTCGACTGAGCCAGGTATGTTCATGCACATCGACAACGCCATAGGCAAAAGTGGCTTTTGGAGGACAGACAGCCAGTTTGTCTGCCAGACCAATCACAATGAGCCTTCCCACCAATGTGACAGTGGCAGCAAAGCCCCAACACCTGAGTTGGTTGATTGGAAGGGATATAAGACAGAAAATCACCTATTTCTCATTTTCACACTTCCTTTTCTGCCATGGACTCAATCTTCCAAGTCCTGCCTCTGCTGCTTGATGTTGAAGAAAATCAACCTCATCGTGGCCCGAATCAAAGTTAATCTCCACTTTTACCTGTTACCTTTTGACTTGTCTGTTTACAATAGCTATCGAGTCGTGCATTTTTAAATCTCTCTCACCAGCAATAGCATACCAATCTGCAGTGCATATTTGTGTAATGCTGAGGTTTAAGAAATTTAAAGAAAGTCACCTGCATGATTACA
This sequence comes from Calotriton arnoldi, assembly GCA_963921515.1. NCBI lineage: Eukaryota > Metazoa > Chordata > Amphibia > Caudata > Salamandridae > Calotriton > Calotriton arnoldi. The sequence continues at coordinate 448,892 of CAWUFW010013566.1, forward strand.
TTGTATTTCTAAATTTGGTGCAAGCTGCCTTTAAAGGAACTCTTACTGAAAAAAAGACAGCAATCCAAAAATCTAAAAGTGACCATACAAGTGTGTTAATAGAAAAAATGGCATAAATTGTCAAATTAATAACTTATGCATTACACATCATTGTGATAAGTGAAATGTAGCATAATGTAAAATTTCACTAGATTAGGTGTAATATTGACTTTTTAAATACCTGTAAAATCAAGGTCAGTCCCAAACTTCAATCAGTTAACAAATATATCAATGTAACATTTCCCCTTGTCTAGTGCAATTCCTGTATTTTATCCATTTTCAATTGCCACATCATTTTTTAAGGTGTAATACATATGTGTTTATTCTTATGATTTATCAAGTTGAAATAAACACACCTGTATTAACACTTTAAAAAACCCTGCTTTTTGTTGGTGCAAGTGTCCATTATCATGATGAATGCTGGCATCTAAAATCAAATTCCATCTCATACCATGTTAACCAGTGTATGCACTTAACAAAGTAGACATTTAAAATATCCGTTGTATTTCCTGCCATAATGGCAATTAAAAATGTGTAGTTTATGTACATTTTTAGGAATCAAGCAATTGCAAATGAAAATTAATGTCAGACAAACTTGGTGAAATGAAAAATCTTGATTTATTAAACTCTTGAGTTACTTCTCTCATTTTTAAAAATAAAGGAAAAGTATATACAAATGGCAATAGATTGCATGTTTGTGCTCTTGTTGCTAAGTTGCCTCTCATAGAACTGCCAAGGGGAACTTCCTCAGGAAGGGCATCTAGTGGGCACAGAGCAGGCGCCTCATTCATCTTTCTTGGGAGGGGTCAGTTTGGGAGGGGTGGGTTTGGGGGGGAAGGGTTTTGGAGGGGTGGTTTGGGTTTGGGAGGGGTGTGTTTGGGGGTGTGTATTTGGTTTTGTAAGAGGAGAAGGTCAGATCATCAATGAAAGCAGAACTAGGATAAAGGGTAGCAGCGTTAGGAGAGGACGTGTTTTTGAGGTAGAGAGAGCTGGCGTGTGTGATGTGTGCGTGTTTGTCTGTTGTGTAGTTGCATATGGGTCTGGTGTATGTTGTGTATGTTTTGGTGTGTGTTTCTTGGCAGGTGTTTGGTGTTCGGTGAGTGTGTGCGTTTGGTTGGTGTTTTATGTGGGTGTGGGTGTGGTTTTGTGTGAGTGTGTACGTTTAGATGAGTGTACTGTTGAGGTGGTTGGTCTGGTTGTGGTGCTTGTGGGTGTGCTGGTGCTTGTGGGTGTGGTGGTGGTCGGGGTGATGTGGTGGTGGTGGTGGTTGTGGGTGTTGTGGTGGTTGTGTGTGTGGTGGTGGTTGTGGGTGTGGTGGTGGGTATGGTTGTGTGGGTGTTGTGAGGGGTGTGGTGGCAGTTGTGGGTGTGTGGTGGTGGTTGTGAGTATGGTGGTAGGTGTGGTGGGTGTGGGTGTGGTTGTGGGTGTTGTGGTGGTAGGTGTGGTGGTTGTGGGTGTGGGTGTGGTGGTGGGTGTGGTGGTGGTTGTGGGTGTGGGTGTGATGGCGGGTGTGGTGGTGGGTGTGGTGATTGTGGTGGTGGTTGTGGTGGATGTGGGTGTGGTGTCTGTATGTTGTTTTGGTATGTGCTTGTGTTTCCTGATGTGTTTATATGTGCATGTGTTGCTTGTGTCTGTTGTAGTAGGTGCGTGCAAAGGAGTGAGTGTGCTGGGAACTGGGAATTGGGATGGGGTCATGGCCTGAGTTGGGACAAAAGGTTGGGCTGCTTGGGAGGCTGCGTTCAGTGAGGAGGCCAGTCCTGTAAATGATCTCTGCAGACCATACATAGCACTATGAGGTAAAAAAAAAAATGTGAAAAAGGTATGCTAGCATTTGTTGCCTTTTGCAACTAAGGCCTTGGATGGCATTCAGAAGTACAGTCTGGCCTATAGAGATGCTGCATAGGAGGTCTATAGCCTCCTCACTCAGCACAGCCGGGGGGACAGGGGATGAGGTGCCTGTAGCAAAGGAGACCCCAGCACTTTTAGGGGGTGGATTTGGCCATCTGAGGGGAGCAAGAGGGAGGATGAAATGGCTCTCAGGGTGGTGGACAACAATGGAGGTGGAACAATTACTGTAGGGTCTCCCACCACTAGGGATGGGTCACTTGTGGAGGCCTCCAAAGATGATGCAGAGTTGGTAGCCTCCATGCCAGTGTAACTCACCCTCCGTGCCACTGTGTCCACCGGTGTCGATGTTCTCACCAGTCAAAACACACTGCCCAGCTGCTTTCCTGCCTACCTGGCCAAATTCTCCTTCGCCTGCTCCTGATGATGCTGAAAACACATATACAACAGTTTTATTGTATCTGTGTAAATAGAACTGATCATGACCTGTGATTTGAAAGCATTTTCCAAGTTTTCAGATTTCACCTTCTTCAAGGATCTCAAACTTTGGTTCTTTACTATCAATATCTCATGCTTTTAGGGATCATCTTCAGAAACCATTTAGTCACAGTTTTATAATTTCTCATGACAGCTCCTATATCATTTATGATCTTGTTTCTTATCCATTTTTAATTCTCTCCAGGAACTGTTTAACACCTCTGAATGTTTGGGCTTTGTTGTTTAGAATAGTTAACTTATATCACCAAAAGGATCTAAACCAAAAATACCTTTGTACAGTGTGTGAACAAGGCCAAAAAGCTTCATTATTTTCATTCACAAAAAGTAAAATCTTAATCAATACTACAGTGTTGTACCAACATTTGTATAAACTGAAAGCCTGTTTCCTTTGTTTGGGCATTTCGCAATGGTAACACTTACGTCAAGTAACTAAACTATATATGAATGTAAAAAATATTATATGGATTCAGTACTGAAGTAGCTTATCAATGTATCATGCACTATGTATATACCTATGCTGTAGAAGAAATTAAGAAATGTGTTTGTAGTGGATTGAGGAATGACTTCTACAGCATAAGTAAATACATAGGGCTTGATACATTTCTAATCCACTTTAGTACATAGCAAAAATATTTACATATTCAACTCCTAAACAACTCAAGTAATTTCAAGTTTGTTTTACCATTGTGAAAATGGTGTACAGAATATGCTGCCTTTCACTTTAGGCAAAAATTGGTACAACATCACTGTAAATATTACATACACTGATTCATATATAATTTTTTACATCAAAGATTCATATGCAAATCACAATAGGCAACAGATTACACCTTGATGTATTTCTATATTTTCCTAATGAGTCATGATTTTGGCCTGATTTTGAGTTTTCCAGATGGGATACTCCAACATGGATGTGATGGAACATTTCAACTGCAAAGTCCCTTTAAGTATCTCATTTTTCTCCATCATTGATTTATCATCTGGACATAACAAAGGACATTGAAAAATGGCTTTGGGTATGCGTTTCTCTGTCACCAATGTCCTCACATTCCTGTCTGTGTTCTTCCAAAAATTGAATGCCTACCACAATTATTTTCCAAATAACACGCTGGCTTACATGCACATTTGTTAAGGAGTAACACATCATGCAAATCTGTCGCTTTTAACATGAATGAAATAGAATTATGCAATCAAAACAAATTTGGGATATGCTTTGAATCTACAATGTAGCCATTTAATATGATGTTACTAGTCATTTTTCCTCACTTGCTCACTCGTGTGTGTATAAAATCAACTTACCAATGTGACATTTGGAACATCCACTGTATCATAACTGCATTTTATGATATGTCACCTGTAATAGGGCTCACCCTACATCATTCACAATAGTGAAGGAGTATCGCACCTGACACAATAAAGACCAGTGGACTGTTTGGTAAAACTGTCCCTTATAACATCAAGCAACCTGATGTATATTTGTTGTTTAGGCAGGCATCTGTCTGCTGAAACGAGTCCTTTGGTAGTGAAAAGAATTCAGGTGGTATCCTTTTCCACAAATTCATATACAAAACACATCATCATATACCTTGTGCAAAACATACACCTTCAAGAACTCTTCATGTGCGTTGGACATGTGTCAACCATAGTGTTGATGGCAAAATTTGTTGCTGTAACAAATATTAGTTAGCTAACATGTCAAACTCAAACTAGAACTTATTGCCTTGATGCTGTTGCTCTCAAGTTCCTATCAAGCTCTGGATAGGCCACTGCAAATATGCAGGCCATTATGGGGATCAGGGTGTGGCGCAGGCGCTTCCCATGTTGGGAGGACTTGCTGAGCTGGACTTCTAATGACTTTTTGGTCCAGCATCGTTGGTCCTTCCACCTCTTCCGACAATTAATGCTGCACCACTTGTAGACCCCCAGGGTCCACACCTTCTTGGAGATTACCTTCTAAAAGGTCTTTTTATGATGGGCATTGACCTGTATGGATACAGGAAATAAAAGAAAAATATTTTTGTGACTTGTTGTTTGTCTTTATTGATGTAACACAATTCACACTTCATATCATGGAACATTTTTCTGCACTGAATTTTTCTCTCATGTGAAAAAATGGCTGTATTTTCCTATTTACTTATGGCACAGTGTATACTGCCCACTGGGAGCAAAGGGCCTGCTGTATACAAATGCAACACTTTGAAATGGGTTAACTCATTAAAGAAGGTAACTCTCCATTTCATTTTTCTGCCATTTAAAAGCATTCAGAAGCATCATTTTGTTCACAACTCCAATTTTCAGTTGACAAGGATTTTTTCTAAGAGTCAAATACCTCATTGCATCCGTTGCTCACCTCTGACAACTCTGCCACAGTCTGGTCCACAAATCTGACTGAGCAATGCTCATTGTCAGGCCCTGCTAACTGCTGCCTGATGATCATGATGTCACATGAACACAGCAAAATTAAAATATGACCTTGTGCTCATTTGCAAATAGAACTCAAGGCAGTGAGCTACTGTGAAAGAGTCTGGAAGCTACTTGTAGCTCCAAAACAACTGGTTGGAGACACCTGATCTAGGCTCAGTGACTTGTGGGATTATACACACAGCAAACATCATTTGTAGATGGTATGGAAACAATAACATATATGTACAGTTGTGAAGAAAATATGATGTGTTTTCTAAATTTAAAGGATGTGACATTTCTACATTTCACATGAAATTCATACATATGGAAAGATATATCTCAAAATACACACCAAATAAGATGTGTGGCTTAAAACACACACCATATAATAATGTTGTTTTCTCTAATCATATGGTGCCTAGAAATTCACACCATCATTGTTCTATTTACTCTAAAAAGTGTTTTAAAAAAACAGTCAGACAGATTTTCAAATACATTTTAAACATGTAGCTGGTGAGCAATAGAGCTGGCTGTACAGGGACAGAACCTCGGTTGCCAGCAACTCCAGCTCTTCTAGTGAGAAGGCAGGCCCTGTCACCTGCTCTTCCTGGCATTGTTGCGCCAGAGGTCAGAAACAGCAGCAAAAGTTGAGGAGGTTTTGTTGGTTGCAATGTTAGCAGGCAAGTGAGCTTTTTCAAAATGCTGGATAAATGTACACAAATAGGCCTGGGCGGAGCGAGTGGGGTTACCAAAAAACTCTGTAAGTTTCTGTGGAGTTCCATGAGCGTGCAGATTATTAGACTAGAGTGCAGAACTCACAAGTGCATAGATCAATAAGGATCAGGCAAATGGTGGCCCTGGAGGAAGGCACCTGGTCAAGGGTTTGTGGCAAGCCAGGAGGATGTTGTGGCACCCTGCACCTTGAGACAGAGAAACATGAGAAAGGCTCCACCTGTGGCTTCTGGGAGCTTCTGCGGAGATTGGGTGCAGAGGCGCTAGATGGCAGCACGTGTAATTTCACCCAGAGAGCTATATAAGAAACAGAGACAGTTACACTTACAGCTGCATAATGAGGTACAGGTGGTACCGGCTCTCGTAAATGTCCTCCAGGGACACTATGTTTGCATGCTTAATTCTGCAATAGAAGGCAACAGAAAGTAGAACAGTCAAATAGGGAAAGTGCTCCAAGGTCTACAGCAGATTGGCTTTGTATTCCCAAACATGCATATTTGTGTCCTCTTACTGCATGATCACATAGTTGTGTTTTTACTACCTATGTGATTTTCCTCACTGTGGTGCTTGCTTGCATGTTGGTAACTGAGACAAATATATATTGCAGGGTTTTGTAGTGCTTCATGATTTTGACGAGGCCGTGAAGCAGTCCTATTGTTATGGTTTCCAGGGCACGCTTTCAGCCACAAGTGCAGCTGAAAGCTGCTTAGGTGTAGAATTTCCTACGTGGGAGATGTGGGGTGAGGTGCCTGTGGTTAAACTTAAAAAGACATAGTTCAAACATGGCACCGGCATTCCCAGCTGTACAAAAACATGAAGTGCTGCAAACGGCTTACAAATAGATGTATCCGGACATATCTGCTTACCAATGTGTGTTGATTCCATTTTGCATCTTGTGATTATTTGGATGGGAAGAGTTGTGATAAGTGCTCTTCAGAACTAAAGGATTAGTTAATTCTTACACGTGCAGACATTGAGTTCCAAGGTATTGCGGTCTGGACAGAGAAAGTGCTTCTGCCACTAAGGGACTTATCGAAAGGTCGCTGAGGGACTAGGGGGACCAGCTGGGAGCACAATGGTCTTATTCAAGATACGCTTTTTGTTGAAGAAAGAGCAGTGCAGTCCCATCATGTTTTGGTTGACTAGCTATTCAACATTAGATGAACCTTTGGAAATAGTCAGATCCCTGCAAAAAGCTGCTTCACATATTTTTCACATTGGTGTGTGGTGGAGGAGCAGGAGACATTGATGTGAAAGTGGGCGGCCCATTCATGAGAATGAGAGAACATTTACCATCTTGGCCGATCGTGTGCGTATACAAGTTTTTGAAGCCCATGCCTAGGTCTGCCACAACATCTTTGGCTTCAGTAGTGACCAGTCGCGGCTCCTGGAGGGAGTGCTGCGGGGCGGCGGGGCGGGGGAGGGGCAGAGTGGGGGGTAGTAAACTCCGGCATACGGCCTACGGAGGTAAGTACATAAATAAATAAATAAAATGAATTACATTGCGCACGCCGCATCGCCATTTGGCGTTGCAGCGCGCGCAATGTAATTCGTTTTATTTATTTATTTATGTACTTACCTCCGTACGGCTGTATGCCGGAGTTTACTACCCCCCGCCCCGCCCCACCGCCCCGCAGCACTCCCTCCAGGAGCCACGACTGGTAGTGACTGTGTATGAGTGGCTGTCAGTCAGAAGATTCTCAGCATAAATCTCTTCATACCGTTGTACTTGAGGAAGATGGAAATACAGGACACTGATGCTTAGAACTCTCCACTAAGTCCACTGACCGTACATCAGCAAGCTTTTTCTTTTTCAGTGTCACTGAAGACTCGGTTTCTATAATGAGTAGTTTTGTGTGTGTTATCTGTATTTTATAAATATATATTCACCCAGCTTCTTTTGGAAAACAGATAGTGCTTAAAAAAGGTAGCCCTACACCCGAAGCCCTTAAAACTCTTCATGAGAACGAGAGCCAGTAAAACTCATTTACTCCACTAAGTGGCAGCAGTGCCACAATTATAATGTTGGTTTCCTATCAAAAGATCTGGGAGATGCTCCTGTGTAAAGCGCCAACTGAGAGGCTGGTACCTTTGTGGAGTTAGGACTGACGCCTTTAAAAGCTAAAATTTTGAGCTTTTCATTGATAGAAAACTGGCTTCTGGTTAGTTCAAAGAATTGTGAACTACGAGGCTTCTATTCAAGATCCCCAATCATCATTCGGCCTCCAAAGCTTTAAGATAATTGCACTGACTCCTGTCTAGACATAGAATAACCTTCAGAGTACTCTGCATTGCCTATAAAGCACTGCATGGACAGGGCCCACTCTTTTTTCAACAGAGTTTTATATGTTATACTCCAGGTAGGACCCTACGCTCAGCCTCAGCCAAACTTGTGGTGCCTTCCAGGTTCAAGTGGGCAACCTGGGGAGGAAAGAGCATTGTACTGGGAGCCACAATAAATTTGGGGCAGCATCAAAAAGTAATGAGTTTTGCTATGGAAAGCTCACAGCAACACCCATTGCACGCCCCTTTGCTCCAAAGGGCAGCGGCAGAAAGAGCATATTTACATGGTGGCATTAAGCTATGCTAAGTGGCTTAGCGCCACATTGTAAATATTGAAAATGGTGGTACACCACTAGAGCGTCAAAAAAGTGACGCTCCGGTGGTGTTAGGGGCTTGTAAATATGCATTACTGTGTCATCCGCAGATAGTATAGCTGATATTTATCATTAACCAACTCTCCGTATGTCATATTCAAAACTAAAAAGAAATGTTATCAAGTCCATTAAGGTGAAAAGAAAAGGGACGAGCATACAACCCTGGTGAACTCCCCTGGAAATCATAAAGGACTCAGTAGTCTCACCAGTCAGGCAATATCTGACACTGGCGGTCACCCCAGTAAAAAGCTGCCTCAAAAGGCTGACAATGCAGTCCTCAATCCCTTTACCAGCCATCATCTTCCAAAGTCAGGAGCTATTGGCATGATCAAATGCCGACTTAAGTCCATGAACACAAAGAACACACTATTTCCCCTTGCTAAATATTTATCAATCACTAAATGAAGATTAAACCATTATTCACTGGTCCCAAGGCCAGATCTAAAACCACATTAAAGGTCAGACAAAATGCTATTTGCTCTAGCCACTCATTCAACCTTTCTAAGCGGATTCTGCCCATGATCTTGGCTGCAAAATGTATTACAGAGATTAGGTGATAACATTGTGGGTTGTCTTTACGTCCCTTCTTAAAGATGGGTACGATAGTTGTACGTGACCATGAAGATGCTGGACCTGAGCTGACTTCTGATGAAATTACAGTATCCAGTCCTGTGGCAGTGGAGACCTTGAAATACAAGGAGTTACATGCCTGCTAGAAAGCCCTTGTTCTTTACTGGCACTAGCTGGTAAGAGGGATTCATAGACCTTCTTTCTTATGGTTTCCCTTCTCATGGCAACAGCCTTCTTATATTCTGACCGGCAAAAGCAAACCAGCTTCGGATTCCTAGGTACTTGCTTAAGTACTTTGACCAACTTACTGTTAATCTTGGAGCAATGCTTATCGAGTCATCTAGGATGAGAGGTTTTTTAGGTCCGAATGGGGATCATTTGTAGCTTCCTGACTGACACTAGTGGCGTAGCTAGACCTATTGGCACCTGGGGCGTTCTCTGAGTTTGCCTCCTGGTGCGGGTAAGAAGGAGGGTGGCAGTCGACACGTGACCTGTTCCGGGGGGAGGGGTTGCTGTCAGCAGACAACTTGTTCCGGGGGGTTGGAGGTTGCCAGATGACTTGTTCTCCGGGGGTGGGGGTAGCTGCCCCCAAAAAGTGTGCCACCCAGGGCGAAACGAACCACATCCCTGCTCCTACCTAGCTACATCACTGACAGACACACAGAGCACTGATTAGCAGGAAGTAATCTCTACAGGGCTAGGGCTCGGATCTAAGCATGTGAGAAACTCAATATAATTTCTTTTGATCAAGTTAGTCAACACTCTCTCCTTGTCTACTCAATCCCATTTTATCAAGACTCCCTTGTTTTTGTCATCATAAGCGGTAAGAGGATATAGGGGTTGAGTCGCGGCTACATTATAACCATGAAATAACATCAATTATGAATGCTGTGTGCGTTTTTGGGAAATCCATAAATTGGAAAAAATGTTTCCATAACTTATGAAAACAAAATAAAGTTAATCAGGCTGGAACTCTTCCACCCATTGAATGTTGGCTTCAACACTGGAGCACTGGAAAAGGAGTCAAGAGCAAAATGCAGAGAGTATTTAAGGAGCAACTGATTAAATGCTGCACCACAAGGAGTATGGGAGAAATGGGTCACAGGGCACAATGATGGTACACCAATATGCATGCGACAGAACGAAACAGCTCACAAATTCTTAAATTAAAATCCCCCATCCACACACAAGATATATAACAGCTCTGACCCCTAATGAAACTGACCATTTCCCTGCTAAGTCAATTCATTATTTCCGTGTTATTAGGGTCAAATTTGTTTTTATACAGATCAACAGGAATTTCATTTTACTGAGTTCTAGCCATAAAAGTAAAAAATTTAGTAAGACCAGAAAAGCCCAAATAACTGTACCCAGAAATAAAACAGAGACTAGTGTAGATGAGCCCTCCCTTTGCCGGCCCAAAACAGGAGAAAAATAATTGGTAAACCCATCTATATGTTGCAGATTGAGGGCCTATGCTTCCTGACAAAATACAATATCAAAAACCAGTCTGGAGTTTGGAGTTTGACTCCCAAGCCTGCAACATTCCAGGAAACAAAAACTTGTATGTGTCAGAGTCCCACAAGTCTTACCTTATACTTGTGAGAGGATCTCGCAGGGGCGACAGGGACCACCACCGCCGTTTCCCACCTTACCCTAGTAGCTGTGTGGACGCTGACCAGGATGTAGATGGGACCAGGGGTAGAAGCCAGATATAGACGGGACCAGGGGTAGAAGCCAGATATATACCCTCAAGACACTGGTTCTGTAATGGAAAAAATAAGGACACAGCTAGTACCTGTGGTGCACACCAACCCCCTCCTATGTTCTCGGAGGATTACTAAGTCAAAAGGACAGTATGGTCTACCTTATATATACATATGAAAGCATCAACAAGAATAGCAGAGAATAAGCGCTCCTGCGCATTTTCCCAGGAAACGGTATCTCTTCAGTGCACCAGGAAGTGCACGAGGAACTGTTTCAGTGTTTTCTAGTAATGTAAACAAGCAATTTGCGCTCCTGCACGTTCTAAACAAAATCAAGAAAAACAGCGCTCCTGCGCAAATAATAAAGAGAACTGATTTGCGCTCCTGTGCGTTGTAGGAAGGTGGAATCTGACTATATGGTTGCCCCCACTTTTTTTATGGTGTTTTGCTGGTTTATGACTTAGTTGGACTGGGATCCTGCTATTCAGGGCCCCAGTCTATCTGCTTTCTCTGTAAAATGGATTCCATGTGCCTTAGGCACATCTCTGATTGGGATCTGGAGTGCCCTTATAAGTCCCTAGTATATGGTATACTATGTACCAAGGGCATAGGTACCTCAGAGGCCTGCCAGGGGCTGCAGCATGTATTATGCCACCCCTGGAAGGCCATCCAAACTGACACCACAGGTCTGCTACTGCAGCCTGGGTAAGGTGGTGCATGCACCCCTTACTGTGATATAGGTTACCTATATCACGAAATACATACACACCTAGAAACCTATAAGTCACTCCTAAGGCAGGCCTTATCAATCCTAAAGGCAGAGTGCATGGTTCCTATGTGAGAGGGTGCCCCTGCATGAGCAGGGCCCCTCTGCAGCGTTCGGAGACCATCTCTGATGCTGTTTGTAGTGCAGCCTGACCATATACTCTTAAGCGCATTATATCCTCGCGGTAAAATGCTAACTTTGGAATGGCTGCACCTAAACATGTCGTGTTTGGTGTCAAACATCTTGGAATACTACCCCCCGCCAATCCTGGCGGCGGGGGTAGCATTCCACCCTTCTAGAGGGAAAGACATGTTAACTCTGGCTTACCCGGTAACTTCTTTCTGAAGCCCTGGCATCACAAAATGGATGCTGCTGCCACAGACACAAGTCTGGCCTCCTGCTGCTGGACGAAACTCCGGCAGGGGAGGCCTGGACAATAGGTTTCCTGTTGCAGGGAGGTGTGACCACCTCCCCAGACAGGATAATGTGTATTGGGGCTGGGTGGGTGCACTCTTAGAGTGCTTTGAAGTCCTGCACTGGGGGAGCAAAAGGCTCCTCTGTGCATATGCCAGTTCAAACCAGCTCAGGGGCTACCTGCCCCTGCTCTGGCGCGAAACTGGACAAAGGGAAGTGGGTGTAGCCACCCCCTCCCTTGACCCTCCCATAGGTGGGGTCATAGAGTTAGTCCCTCCCTGTTTTACTAGTTAAAATGGGGAACCCTTGCCACAGCAAGATTAGATTATACCTGGACGAAACTCTGACACGGAATCCTGGACCTTCGACGCTCTACGACAAGATTAGAGGACTGAAGAATCTCCCTTGGGGTCAAGGAGTGACTCCCCTGCTTGGCAGGCACCAAAGAAGCATCTGTCCGGTTCGCATCACTGAAGCTCCCGTCGGACGCCGAAGTCATCGCATCACCAGAGGTGGATTCTCAGACTTCCCCGAGGCTACCCTGAGTCCCCAGCAAAGCTGAGGCCCGTGGCTATCGTGGGTAACGTGAGACCGTGACCCCTGGACACCGAGCACACTTGCAAGTGCACCATCTTCTGGGTCTCCCAAGAAGTCGTGCTTTGGGCTCCGAGTAGCCCTAGCCTCCAGCACCACCTGCACCGAAGATCACTGGCCCCCACTCCACGAGTGTCCTGTAAGCCAGCTCCACGTGCGGCGTCACGAGGCTCCTTCGCGGTCGCTAGCCCGTTGGCTAGTAGCCCTTACCGAAGGCCAATCTTTTCTTTACTTGGCAGTCTGGTTGCTCCAGGCCTGCCCTCACTTACCCTTGCTGGGTGAGTTCCCCAGACCTTGCTGGTCTGCACCATCGACGATCTTCAGCTACATCGAGACTTGCCGTTGCCAAGGCTTGTTGGGTCCAATCTGGTCGCCGACACCGCAGCACTCGACAGACATCGTGTACCAGCCCGAATCCTGCTCCTGGTCGCCGACAACGCCTCCTGGACCTCGTGGCTGCAGAAACGAGACGACCGTCAACGCACCTGAAGCACTCGACATCGGTGGGCATCCGTCCATCACCTCCCTGGTCACTGGCTAGTGACCCAGACTCTGTCCCCTCTGCTTTCAGGTTCTTCAGAACTCCGATCCACTCTTGGATCCACCCGGACACTTTTCTCCTGGTCGCCAGCAGCACTTTGCAGCAGATCGCCATAAGAACCGACGACGAAACCCGACCCCGAAAGGCACCTATGCACCCGGCTTCCCTGGGTGAGGTAACACGAGTACTCCGGTGCTCCCGTGGGTAGAGACTCTTCAAAGTCCTAGATCTCAAAGGGTTTTGTCCTAGTCCTCTTTAAAGTGTCCCTTTCCTCTATTTTCCCGATCCCGACTTTCTCCATAGAAGTTAACGGCGTATCGCGGTTGTGTATTTACACTGCACGCGTCTCCCGTGGGTCCCCTGTGTCACTACCTTGGGTGGTTCCTTGTGGTCCAAGCACTTCTAGAGGCTCTAGGCCTAGTGTCTAGTTCAGTCGTGGTTCGCATACCACTTTATTGGTATATGGTTTGGTACGCCCCTAGGGCCCAAACGTGTATTTGTGCTATTACTGTGATTTAAGATCTTATAACCTATGTACTTCGAACTCTAGCCTCATAAAGAGACTAGAGGGGTGTGTTTAGTAATAAATACATATATTTTGAATATATACCTGGTGTGGTGCTCTTTCATTTGGTCACTCAAGAGATTATAGACTGGTAAAACAAGCTGCTTTACATTCCTTCAAGACTTAGCCTGAAGGCTGCTCTCCACAGCTACCACTAGGATAGCTTTCAATAAGGTTGTCTTTAACCTACCTACCATAAGAGTCGATTTGGACTGGTGCAAGGTGCCCACTATAATTAGTGGACAGCATATGCCAGGCCAACTTCTCACATTGGTGTGCAGCGTGTGGGATTCCAGCTTGCTATTGTTTTACCAGATAATCTCAATTGAATTGATCAACTGAAAACCACTAAAGGTACCTAAGGTACATATAATTTAAGCTTAGAATATCAGTAAGTTCTACTGAACTTAGAGTTGTGTGTTAAGGGATAGCACAACCCTTTCTACAACTCAAGAGAGTTTAGTAGGCCACACTAGAGTAGGTAGTGCATACACCACACCACACTAGTAATGTCTTTAAAAGCAGGATCCAAAGATGCCCTGCAGGAAGCCATTGAGCTTCCCCCTCCAAGTATGACACACTCCCATTCTTGGAACTGAGAGCTTTGTGTAACGTGAGGAAATTAAGGACAGGCCAAAGTCCCACCACCCAACACCTCCAGGAGTTGTTGGTGGCTTATGATCTTAGTAAGTCCTCAGAGACTGAAGGGGTAGGAGCAGAGGGTGGGCCAGCAGATGAGGAAGGGGCCAGGGGTACTACTACCCCCAGCCCCCCTCTGAAACTGACCAGGAGGGTGACAATGACCCTGACCTGGAAAACCCAATCCCTTCTGGGGAAGATGAAGATGAGGATCTAGAGAACCACACCTTTGTCCCCCCAGGAAGGATTATGAGTGTGCTCAGAAAGTCTAGGTCTCCTTCTCAGGAGTCTAACCACTCTGGCACCTCAATAGGGAGCTCTGTTTCTTCTCACAGGAGGGAATCCTCTCATGAGAGAAGAAAGAGACTGGTCCAGTATGAGGAAACTCAACTGGAGATCAGGAAGAAGCAATTGGCTTTAGATAGAGAATCCCTAGATCTCCTTAGAGAGAGAAGAAAGTTGGGACTAGAGTCCCATGGTGGCAGCAATATCCCTAGAGATAGGGACAGGTCTTATGACCATAGAAACCTAAACAAGATTGTCCCTCCCTACCAGAGTGGGGATGACATCCACAAATGGATAACTGCACTGGAGAGGGCCTGTAAAGTTCAGAAGGTCCCCCAGAGGCAGTGGGCAGCAATCTTGTGGCTCTCCTTTGCAGACAAAGGTAGAGACAAGCTCCTCACTGTAAGAGAAGAGGATGCTGACAATTACACAGTCTTGAAGAGTGCTCTGATAGATGGGTTTGGCCTAACCACTGAACAGTATAGGTTGAAGTTCAGAGACACCCAAAAAGCTCAGACTCAAGACTGGGTTGATTTTGTAGATTGTGCTACAAAGGCTCTGGAAGGTTGGATACATGGCAACAAAGTGCATGACTTTTTAGGATTGTACAATTTGATTATGAGGGAGCAGATCCTTAATAATTGTCAAAACCAGCTTTTGCACCAGTATCTGGTGGACTCTGATCTGACCTCTCCCCAAGAATTGGGAAAGAAGGCAGACAAATGGGTCAGAACCAGAGTAAAAACTAGAAATCAGGGTGGTGACCAGAAGAAAGATTCTACTAAGTCCCAAGAGAAAGGTGGGGATAAATCTAAGGATAAGTCCCCTACAGGGCCCCAAAATTCCTCTTCTGGGGGTGGGTCCCAAACTCCTTCCTCTCCTGAAAAGAAACCATATTGCCATGTCTGTAAAAAGCCTGGGCACTGGAAAACTGATCCCAGTTGCCCCAGGATTGGCAATAAAGAAAATGTTCCTCCCACAACTACTACCACCCCTCCTGGTACTACCAGTAGTAATCCTCCAGTTGGGAGTAGTGCACCCAAAAGTTGGGTGCTTTTGCAAGAGGAACAGAGGTGGGCCCTAGTTTAGACAGGGACCCCTCAACAGACTCCTCTGACTCTGATGGTGGTATAGGATTTGCCACCTTTACCATGGGTCCCATAGCATTGGGCAGGTACAGACTGGAGCCAATGATTAATGGTCAGAAAGCTGTGGCATTTAGGGACACAGGGGCTAGTGTCACCATGGTGGCAGGGAAACTAGTCCCCCCTCACCAGCTTTTACCTGAGTTTAAATACCAGGTGACCAACATTGATGGTGTCAGAACAGATCACCCCATGGCCATAGTCAATCTCAGCTGGGAGGGGGTCACAGGCCCAAAAGAGTGGCAGTGTCCCCAACCCTACCTGTAGATTGCCTGATGGGCAATGATTTGGAAATTTCAGCCTGGGCTGAAGTTGAACACCAAACCCATCTTAGGATGTTGGGCGTCCCTGCAAAGGTTAGTG
This sequence comes from Calotriton arnoldi, assembly GCA_963921515.1. Taxonomy (NCBI): domain Eukaryota; kingdom Metazoa; phylum Chordata; class Amphibia; order Caudata; family Salamandridae; genus Calotriton; species Calotriton arnoldi. The sequence goes on from CAWUFW010013566.1 coordinate 464,654, forward strand.
GGGCTGTGATGGCCACAGCCCCAGCCCAAGACTTTGGAGAGATGGAGCCTGAAAGAATGGCCCACTCTCCCCCAAAAGAGAGCAAAAGGGTTGAAGAAAAGTCTTCTTCCCCCAGACAGTAGGTAAGGGTCAGCCTCCTCAGGGAACTGACCCTACCCCTAGTGAAGGAACTGCCACAGAGGTAGTCAGGCCTGGCCTGGCCACACCCCTGATGGCAGAGGACCCTTCCACGGTGGTACCCAGTCTGGAGCAGGTAACCTGCCCCTCTCTACCCTGCCTCAGTCAGCCCAGGGCTGCAGAGGTCAGGGAGGTCAGTGGACCCCCGGGCCCCCTGTCCAGAGGAAGCCCCCATCAGCAGATTAGGGGCAGCCAGTCTAGTAGCCCTAGCCAGGTGAAAATTCCTCTACACACTGAGGGATCCCCCATACCTTTATGTAGGGACCTCCCCCAGAAGGACTCTGGTAGGCAAGGGCAAACCTGGGACCAGAAGGTTCCAAACCTGCCATGTCCCTCCAGTGTTCCATCCAAAGGGACCCAACCCCCAGCTGTAGGCAGCCAAAGGTTGACCCTTAGAGCAAAGTGCAACTCAGTCATGGAAAGACAGGCATACATGGTGACCAGTGATCTGAGGAAACTGAGGCCAACATTCCTAGGGCCTCACTTCCCTACTCAGACACCTCACCAGCCTTGTACTTTACCTAAGCACACCAGAGGTAGTGATTCCCCATGGTGGAGACCCTCTCATACCCTTAGGGTGAGGGATTGCTTAGTGGACCATAACATAGGGGGCAACCATGCTAGTGCAGGTGCTTCCTTATATGGCCACTTAGTCAATATAGGCTCAACTGGCCAAGGTTAGCCTTATCTCCTTTCGTTTGGGGGGGTTATGTAGGAAGGTGGAATCTGACTATATGGTTGCCCCCACTTTTTTTATGGTGTTTTGCTGGTTTATGACTTAGTTGGACTGGGATCCTGCTATTCAGGGCCCCAGTCTATCTGCTTTCTCTGTAAAATGGATTCCATGTGCCTTAGGCACATCTCTGATTGGGATCTGGAGTGCCCTTATAAGTCCCTAGTATATGGTATACTATGTACCAAGGGCATAGGTACCTCAGAGGCCTGCCAGGGGCTGCAGCATGTATTATGCCACCCCTGGAAGGCCATCCAAACTGACACCACAGGTCTGCTACTGCAGCCTGGGTAAGGTGGTGCATGCACCCCTTACTGTGATATAGGTTACCTATATCACGAAATACATACACACCTAGAAACCTATAAGTCACTCCTAAGGCAGGCCTTATCAATCCTAAAGGCAGAGTGCATGGTTCCTATGTGAGAGGGTGCCCCTGCATGAGCAGGGCCCCTCTGCAGCGTTCGGAGACCATCTCTGATGCTGTTTGTAGTGCAGCCTGACCATATACTCTTAAGCGCATTATATCCTCGCGGTAAAATGCTAACTTTGGAATGGCTGCACCTAAACATGTCGTGTTTGGTGTCAAACATCTTGGAATACTACCCCCCGCCAATCCTGGCGGCGGGGGTAGCATTCCACCCTTCTAGAGGGAAAGACATGTTAACTCTGGCTTACCCGGTAACTTCTTTCTGAAGCCCTGGCATCACAAAATGGATGCTGCTGCCACAGACACAAGTCTGGCCTCCTGCTGCTGGACGAAACTCCGGCAGGGGAGGCCTGGACAATAGGTTTCCTGTTGCAGGGAGGTGTGACCACCTCCCCAGACAGGATAATGTGTATTGGGGCTGGGTGGGTGCACTCTTAGAGTGCTTTGAAGTCCTGCACTGGGGGAGCAAAAGGCTCCTCTGTGCATATGCCAGTTCAAACCAGCTCAGGGGCTACCTGCCCCTGCTCTGGCGCGAAACTGGACAAAGGGAAGTGGGTGTAGCCACCCCTCCCTTGACCCTCCCATAGGTGGGGTCATAGAGTTAGTCCCTCCCTGTTTTACTAGTTAAAATGGGGAACCCTTGCCACAGCAAGATTAGATTATACCTGGACGAAACTCTGACACGGAATCCTGGACCTTCGACGCTCTACGACAAGATTAGAGGACTGAAGAATCTCCCTTGGGGTCAAGGAGTGACTCCCCTGCTTGGCAGGCACCAAAGAAGCATCTGTCCGGTTCGCATCACTGAAGCTCCCGTCGGACGCCGAAGTCATCGCATCACCAGAGGTGGATTCTCAGACTTCCCCGAGGCTACCCTGAGTCCCCAGCAAAGCTGAGGCCCGTGGCTATCGTGGGTAACGTGAGACCGTGACCCCTGGACACCGAGCACACTTGCAAGTGCACCATCTTCTGGGTCTCCCAAGAAGTCGTGCTTTGGGCTCCGAGTAGCCCTAGCCTCCAGCACCACCTGCACCGAAGATCACTGGCCCCCACTCCACGAGTGTCCTGTAAGCCAGCTCCACGTGCGGCGTCACGAGGCTCCTTCGCGGTCGCTAGCCCGTTGGCTAGTAGCCCTTACCGAAGGCCAATCTTTTCTTTACTTGGCAGTCTGGTTGCTCCAGGCCTGCCCTCACTTACCCTTGCTGGGTGAGTTCCCCAGACCTTGCTGGTCTGCACCATCGACGATCTTCAGCTACATCGAGACTTGCCGTTGCCAAGGCTTGTTGGGTCCAATCTGGTCGCCGACACCGCAGCACTCGACAGACATCGTGTACCAGCCCGAATCCTGCTCCTGGTCGCCGACAACGCCTCCTGGACCTCGTGGCTGCTGAAACGAGACGACCGTCAACGCACCTGAAGCACTCGACATCGGTGGGCATCCGTCCATCACCTCCCTGGTCACTGGCTAGTGACCCAGACTCTGTCCCCTCTGCTTTCAGGTTCTTCAGAACTCCGATCCACTCTTGGATCCACCCGGACACTTTTCTCCTGGTCGCCAGCAGCACTTTGCAGCAGATCGCCATAAGAACCGACGACGAAACCCGACCCCGAAAGGCACCTATGCACCCGGCTTCCCTGGGTGAGGTAACACGAGTACTCCGGTGCTCCCGTGGGTAGAGACTCTTCAAAGTCCTAGATCTCAAAGGGTTTTGTCCTAGTCCTCTTTAAAGTGTCCCTTTCCTCTATTTTCCCGATCCCGACTTTCTCCATAGAAGTTAACGGCGTATCGCGGTTGTGTATTTACACTGCACGCGTCTCCCGTGGGTCCCCTGTGTCACTACCTTGGGTGGTTCCTTGTGGTCCAAGCACTTCTAGAGGCTCTAGGCCTAGTGTCTAGTTCAGTCGTGGTTCGCATACCACTTTATTGGTATATGGTTTGGTACGCCCCTAGGGCCCAAACGTGTATTTGTGCTATTACTGTGATTTAAGATCTTATAACCTATGTACTTCGAACTCTAGCCTCATAAAGAGACTAGAGGGGTGTGTTTAGTAATAAATACATATATTTTGAATATATACCTGGTGTGGTGCTCTTTCATTTGGTCACTCAAGAGATTATAGACTGGTAAAACAAGCTGCTTTACATTCCTTCAAGACTTAGCCTGAAGGCTGCTCTCCACAGCTACCACTAGGATAGCTTTCAATAAGGTTGTCTTTAACCTACCTACCATAAGAGTCGATTTGGACTGGTGCAAGGTGCCCACTATAATTAGTGGACAGCATATGCCAGG